>CM055127.1:420583156-420790656 GCA_029206835.1 Rana muscosa | reverse complement strand
GGCGGCAATCGCGGCCGCCGGGCACGCGCACCGGGGCCTTGTGAACGCGGCGGGCGCGCGCCTTCTAGCTCGTTTTAAAGGGAGGACGTCATATGACGTCCTCCCAGAACGAGAGTATCCTCCGCCCGCCGTCAATTGACAGTGGGCGGTGGACAAGTGGTTAAAGAGAAAAAAGGATGCACATGAAGACTCTTGGGATTTATGACATTATTTTGGCCTAGGCCAGAAACCAGCATGCAACCGAAGAAAAGTGAAAAACATAGTTTAAAACAAGTAAATATAATATTTCTTCCTATCTATTTACTAATGCTAGCAGCATAAGAGCTCATGCAAGGCGTTTGAATTCCTCCTCTGCACGCATTTTATTGGCAGGATAAAGCACCTAAAGACATGTACCAAACATGCTTTCAGGCACGTTTTAGATGCATTCCATCGTGTGAACTGTTTATGGATTCCATTATCCAGAATAATTTATTCTGGCCATTGGAGCGAATTAATGCTCAACGCTAAACACATCTAGCGTTTAGGCGTGTTTTCATGCATTTAAGTGCGTTATAGTAATTGTAAAGGTAAAAAAATAACAAGCATGTCTGTACTTGCCTGCTCTGTGCAATGGAACCACTAACCTCCTCTTTTTGTGTCCCCCGCTGGCGCTCCAGGCCCCTCCCCTCTGTCCAGTGCCCCCATGGAGAGCCGCATCCCATGGGGGCAATCGTGTGGGCTCACAGTCAAGCCCCGCTTCTGTGCCCATTGACACAGACAGTGGGACTAGGCCCCGCTCCCACATCACTGGCTTTGATTGATGGCACTGGAAGCCAATGGCTCCCGGTGCCCCAGCAAAGCCAACGAGACCCAGAAGTGATGGGAGAGAAGAGCTGCAGACATGCACAGGGCTGGATCGACTGAGGGCTCAGGTAAGTAAAGGGGGGGTGAGGGGGGACGCTGAGACCTAAAAGTTTTTTTACCTTAATGCAAGGAATGTATTAAGGTAAAAGAAAATGTAGGCTTTACAACTGCGTTAAGCTTCTTTTTCTGCTCAAAGGCTCCTCTCCTGACCACGCTGGTGTATGTGTGTGTGCGTTTTTTGTTTTTTTTTAGCCTGTAAACACCTATGTGTGCATGGAAACATAGGCTAACATAGAGGTACTTTTACAGAATGAAACAAAAAAAAAGTCAAACTCCTATAAAAAAGACGCATTTTTTAACCACTTAACGACCGCCCACTGTAAATATACGTCAGCAGAATGGCACCGACAGGCAGAATCACGTATATGTACGTGATTGCCTTTGTATAGTTGGGGGGTCCGATCGGACCCCCCTTCTTTACAGTGAGCGGTCGTTTTACCTTCGGGAGCGATCCGGCATGAGGGGACGGCCGTTCGATTCCGGCCACCCCCTCTCGATCGCTCCCGGCGAATGAGACAGCTTCCCCTGCCTGCCAGGAAGGGGGAAGTGATGTCATCTCTCCTGGGGCGCTCACATATACCGAGCGCCGTACAGGAGAAGATGCCAGGTTAGTACACAAAACAGCACACTGACACCAGGACACATAGGCACATAAATCGCCCCCCCCAGACACCCCCAGATCAGCCCCCAGTCACAGTGTCACTGATTGCAGTGACCATTTATTTAGTGATCACTACAATCAGTGACATTTGTGACTGTAAAAGTGTCACTACATTTAGTTTTAGGTCCAGTGTAGCCCCCTAACCCCCCCTAATAAAGGTTTAACCCCCTGATCACCCCCCAGATAACCCTTTCACCCCCTATCACCACTGTCACTAAGCAATCATTTTTCTGATCGATGTCTTAGCGTCGGTGATGCTGATCGGTAGCCAGTAATTTTTTTTAGGTTCGCCGCAGGTTTTTATAGCGTCGGGTACCCCCATATATTACCTAATGAAGGTTTAACCCCCTTGATCGCCCCCCAGGTAACCCTTTCACCCCCTATCACCACTGTCACTAAGTTATAATTTTTCTGATCGATGTCTTAGCGTCGGCGATGCTGATCGGTAGCCAGTAATTTTTTTTAGGTTCGCCGCAGGTTTTTATAGCGTCGGGTACCCCCATATATTACCTAATAAAGGTTTAACCCCCTTGATCACCCCCCAGGTAACCCTTTCACCCCCTAGCACCGCCGTGGCTATGCGATAATTTTTCTGATCGATGTCTTAGCGTCGGTGATGCTGATCGGTAGCCAGTAATTTTTTTTAGGTTCGCCGCAGGTTTTTATAGCGTCGGGTACCCCCATATATTACCTAATAAAGGTTTAACCCCCTTGATCGCCCCCCAGGTAACCCTTTCACCCCCTATCACCACTGTCACTAAGCGATAATTTTTCTGATCGATGTCTTAGCGTCGGCGATGCTAATCGGTAGCCAGTAATTTTTTTTAGGTTCGCCGCAGGTTTTTATAGCGTCGGGTACCCCCATATATTACCTAATAAAGGTGTAACCCCCTGATCACCCCCCAGGTAACCCTTTCACCCCCTAGCACCGCCGTCACTATGCGATCATTTTTCTGATCGATGTCTTAGCGTCGGTGATGCTGATCGGTAGCCAGTAATCTTTTTTAGGTTCGCCGCAGGTTTTTATAGCGTCAGGTACCCCCATATATTATCTAATAAAGGTTTAACCCCCTGATCGCCCCCCAGGTAACCCTTTCACCCCCTATCACCACTGTCGCTAAGCAATCGTTTTTATGATCGTTGTCTTAGTGTCGGTGATGCCGATAGGTAGCCAGTAATTTTTTTTTAGGTTCGCCGTCAGGTTTTTATATAGCGTCAGGTACTCCCATATATTACCTAATAAAGGTTTTAACCCCCTAATTGCCCCTAGTTAACCCTTTCACCAGTGATCATCATATAAGTGTTACGGGTGACGCTGGTTAGTTAGTTTGCTTTCTATAGTGTCAGGGCACCCGCCGTATATAACCCAATAAAGGTTTAACCCCCTGATCGCCCGGCGGGTGATATCAGTTAGGTTTTAGCGTCAGAGAGGGTCTGCGTCACACCCCAGGCAGCGTCAGGTTAGTGCCAGTAGCGCTAACACCCACGCGTGAAGCATACACCCCCCTTAGTGGTATAGTATCTGATCAGCTCAATATCTGATCTGATCAGATCTATACTAGCGTCCCCAGCAGTTTAGGGTTCCCAAAAACGCAGTGTTAGCGGGATCAGCCCAGATACCTGCTAGCACCTGCGTTTTGCCCCTCCGTCCAGCCCAGGCCACCCAAGTGCAGTATCGATCGATCACTGTCACTTGCAAAACACAACACACATAACTGCAGCGTTCGCAGAGACAGGCCTGATCCCTGCGACTCCAGTGCTGTAGGAGGTAATTTCACCACCACAGTTAAAAAAAAAAGCATATATGCCGAAGCATTGGGGCAGCAGGGGTGGAGGAGCGATTTTGCTCCTAATGCCGCGTATATACGGTCGAAATTCCGACGGAGGCTTGCCCGTGGAAAAGTCTGACCATATGTACGCGGCATAACTTTTGCGAGAAGATGCCCCCATGCTTCGGCATATATAAATGGTGCATGTATGCCCATCATTAGAAGTGGGTGGATGAAGGGCGGTATTCTAATGGTGGGCATACCCACCGATCAATCTTTTTTTTTCGTTCAGCCAACAGGCTGCATGAAAAAAAAGATTACAATACATGTCCAACAAGGACCAGCAACGTACTGGTATGTTGCTGGACTTTGAATGTTTATACCAGAATGATGCCTGCGGGTTTAGGTATCATCTTGGTATCATTCTTTTCAGCCAGCGGCCGGCTTTCATGTAAAAGCAATCCTAGTGGCTAATTAGCCT
Source organism: Rana muscosa (assembly GCA_029206835.1). Classification (NCBI taxonomy): domain Eukaryota; kingdom Metazoa; phylum Chordata; class Amphibia; order Anura; family Ranidae; genus Rana; species Rana muscosa. The sequence goes on along the minus strand of CM055127.1, from coordinate 420,786,839 downwards.
CTGGACTGCTTTTACTAGCAGTGGGAGGGAATGTCCCCCCCCGGATATAAAAAGCGCCATTGGGAAATTGGGAAAGCATTTTATCACACCGATCTTGGTGTGGTCAGATGCTTTGAGGGCAGAGGAAAGATCTAGGGTCCAATAGACCCCAGTTTTTTCAAAAAAGAGTACCTGTCATTACCTATTGCTATCATAGGGGATATTTACATTCCCTGAGATAACAATAAAAGTGATAAAAATAAATAAATATGGAAGCAAAAGTTTAAAAATAAAATAAAAAAGCAAAATTAATAATAAAAAAAAAAAAAAAGCACCCCTGTCCTGCCCTGCTCTTGCCCAATGGCGAACGCAAGCGTCGGTCTGGCGTCATATGTAAACAGCAATTGCACCATGCATGTGAGGTATCACCGCGAAGGTCAGATCGAGGGCAGTAATTTTAGCAGTAGACCTCCTCTGTAAATCTAACGGGGTAACCTGTAAATGCTTTTAAAGGCTTTTAAAAATGTATGTAGTTTGTCGCCAATGCGCGTTTGTGCGCAATTTTAAAGCATGTCGTGTTTGGTATCTATGTACTCGGCCTAAGATCATCTTTTTTATTTCATCAAACATTTGGGCAATATAGTGTGTTTTAGTGCATTAAAATAAAAAAAAAGTGTATTTTTTCCCAAAAAAATGCGTTTGAAAAATCGCTGCGCAAATACTGTGTAGAAAAAAAAAATGCAACACCCACCATTTTATTCTGTAGGGCCTTTGCTTTAAAAATATATATAATGTTTGGGGGTTCAACATAATTTTCTTGCAAAAAAAATATGTTTTCATGTAAACAAAAAGTGTCAAAAAGGGCTTTGTCTTCAAGTGGTTAGAAGAGTGGATGTAAGCTTCCTAATGTTGTGTATAAAATGCCAGAACAGTTCAAAACCCCCCCAAATGACCCCATTTTGGAAAGTAGACACCCCAAGCTATATACTGAGAGGCATGTCGAGTCCATGGAATATTTTATATGTTGACACAAGTTGCGGAAAAATTTTATTTTTTTTTTTTCTTGCACAAAGTTGTCACTAAATGATATATTGCTCAAACATGCCATGGGCATATGTGGAATTACACCCCAAAATACATTCTGTTGCTTCTCCTGAGTACAGGGATACCACATGTGTGAGACTTTTTGGGAGCCTAGCCGCGTACGGGACCCCAAAAACCAAGCACCGCCTTCAGGCTTTCTAAGGGTGTCAATTTTTGATTTCACTTCTCACTGCCTATCACAGTTTCGGAGGCCATGGAATGCCCAGATGGCACAAAACCCCCCCCAAATGACCCCATTTTGGAAAGTAGACACCCCAAGCTATTTGCTGAGAGGTATTGTGAGTATTTTGCAGATCTCGCTTTTTGTCACAAAGTTTTGAAAATTTTTAAAAAAAATAAAAATGTTCTTTCTTCATTTTCAAAAACAAATGAGAGCTGTAAAATACTCACCATGCCTCTCAGCAAACAGCTTGGGGTGTCTACTTTCCAAAATGGGGTCATTTGGGGGGGTTTTGTGCTATTTTGGCATTTTATGGCCTTCAAAACTGTGATAGGTAGTGAGGAGTGAAATCAAAAATTTGCGCCCTTAGAAATCCTGGAGGCGGTGCTTGGTTTCCGGGGTCCCGTACGTGGCTAGGCTCCTAAAAAGTCCCACACATGTGGTATCCCCGTACTCAGGAGAAGCAGCAGAATGTATTTTGGGGTGCAATTCCACATATAACCATGGCATGTGTGAGCAATATATCATTTAGTGACAACTTCTTGTAATTTTTTTTTTTTTTTTGTCATTATTCAATCACTTGGGACAAAAAAAAAATATTCAATGGGCTCAACAGGCCTCTCAGCAATTTCCTTGGGGTGTCTACTTTCTAAAATGGGGTCATTTGGGGGGGTTTTGTACTGCCCTGTCATTTTAGCACCTCAAGAAATGAGATAGGCAGTCATAAATTAAAAGCTGTTTAAATTCCAGAAAATGTACCCTAGTTTGTAAACGCTATAACTTTTGCGCAAACCGATAAATATACGCTTATTGACATTTTTTTTACTAAAGACATGTGGTTGAATACAATTGGCCTAAATGTATGACTAAAATTGAGTTTATTCGATTTTTCTTATAACAAAAAGTAGAAAATATCATTTTTTTTCAAAATTTTCGGTCTTTTTCCGTTTATATCGCAAAAAATAAAAATCGCAGAGGCAATCAAATACCATTAAAAGAAAGCTCTATTTGTGGGAAGAAAAGGACGCAAATTTCGTTTGGGTACAACATTGCATGTCCGCACAATTTACAGTTAAAGCAGCGCAGTGCAAAATTCTGAATTCACCTCTGGTCCTTTAGCTACCAAATGGTTCCGGGGCTTAAGTGGTTAAGCCCTGTGTGCAATGAGGCTTTAGAATTAAAAAGAGTTAAACTGGACATTTTCTTATTCATTTCCTCCCCACTCCCTTCTGTATAATCAAATACAGTTTTAAATTTTTTGTTGCATCCCCCCCCCCCCCCTTCCTGAAATATTGCAAGACTTCACTCACGCCTGCATAAATATCAGCTATACAGGCTTGAAAGTTTCTGAAACTTTGGTGGTTACTAACCTTGGGTGTGACCTGGATATCCCAAGAGGCTGTGGGTGGCCAAGGGCCAATCACTCTTCCCTAGGTGAAGAATAAGAACGTGGCTTGGGAATGCAGCAAAAAATATGGTATTAAATGGCTACCTAGAGCATTGTGAGCATTTCACTGGAACCAATACTACCGCACACTGCTTATTTATTCTACAATAAACTAATTTCTCTATGTTTAGATAATAAGAACATAGAAGCGATTATAGCCATACTTAAAAAGAAAGCTATAATGTTTTTTTGTCTGTATTAAAGCAAAAGTTTTAAAGTAGAACTATAGACAAACCTTTTTTCTCTTATCATCCATGGACCGACACGGCGGCTCTTATCACTGAACATATGGGTATATGTCCCTGCTTGCAGGAGAAGACCTAGGCAGAATGTTAAATGTTAAAACATTCTAGAACAAACCAGAGCTGAACAGCCCCGCCCAGGGGGGCGGTCCCTCCAGACATTACCCTCCCACCTGCAGCTAGCAGACCTCAGTTTTTTTCTGCCTAGCAGAAGGAGAAGACTGGCTCCGGAGAGAGCCACGTCTCCTGGAAGATTTTACTTTTAAATTTTATTCCTTTGGGAATTTTATTATTTTATTTTTGAGACCTTCAATAAACTGTCGGCTGGGCAACAGGTTGGGTACACTAGTATCCTCGTAGTCTTCCCTGTCCGACCATCGAGCGCGCTGATCCTCGCCTTGTGTGCGTGAGACTCAGTTCACGACATACCCCATGGCTCCAGGGGTGGCCGGGTTGCTTTCATGCTCCCGCGGTCCTCTCAAGATCGAACAGTACCTACTGTATCTTCCGCGGTGGACCGGGCCGACAGCTACGCAGTACGACTCTGTGATAGGTCTGTCTGAAACAAGCCAGTGAGTCCCTCTATTGGCACCGGGGGTGTTCTCCAAGGTGCTTGCGGGACGGGTAAGTAGTCTCTCCTGCTGCAAGGTGAGTACATGCTGGCTGTGTTTCTGTGTGTGGGGGGTTCTCCCTGTCTCCCCCCTGTTATGCTGCTCTCTGCACCCTGTTGTGCTGCTGTGCTGTGTGGGGATGCTTGGGGGGTCACTCTGCCCTGGGGGGGCCGCTCCATGACTGTTATTTTGCTTGGGAAGTGTTCTGGGGGACTTGCTGTGTTTTTTTTTCTGTGCGCCATTGGCGCAGTGTTTTATTTTTGAAAAGTGCGCCATTGGCGGCCATTTTGCTGGGGCTCAATACACAGTTATACTGGTGCCCAGCGGCCATTTTCTTGTAGCCGCTGCGCTTCAGTTTAATTTTCGGCCTCTAGCAGCGCTGCTGAACGGCGCGAATTACACACATCCTCACAGATTCTTCACCTCAGGCTGCACCTGCACAGCGGGACTCATACAGCGCTACAGCGCGGCTCATACAGCGGTACCGAGCGGTCCCTAGGGGTGGTGAGCACTCCAGGTATCCCCTCCTCAGACCCAGCACGGCCTGTGGGTGGGCTGTATTATTCACTGTAATGGTGAATAAGGTCTCAGAGGGTGGCAATATTGGAGTCTGGTTCACCTGTTTCTTCACATTGTTAGAGACAACTGGCAGTGCTCCTGCACCTGCGGTCCTTAGGGACCAGTTGTTGGCAGTCCTGGAATCATTAATCTGACCAGGAGGAAGCAGTGTGTGAGCGCAAGGGAGCAAAAAAGCCCCTCTCCCTACTTTTTCCCCCCCCAAAAAAAAGGGGTGTGCGCTGATTCAGATATGGGCCTAGCCACTACCGCTTAGGACCCTAGCTCTGAATATATTTGATGGTTTTGAACAGGACTTTCCTTGCAAGGAAGACTCCCGTTCTGTGTCAGTAAATGACAGGGCGCTTGTTTTGTGAACTCATTGATGCAGTGAGGGACACTCGCAAGCTAAATGCTGCGGATGTAGAATCTCAGGTGGACAGTCTCCTCTGGTTCCTTAGGGCCGGGCCTTCTAAAAAGGTTTTTTTCCATATGTACTTTTCTTTGACCAGCTCATTGGTAAGGTCTGGGGAAAAAGCCGCAGAAGACTTTTATGGTCCTGCGGCGTTTGTCTATCAGATACCCCTTGAAGATGCCCTACTTAAAACGTGGGCTTCTCCCCCAGTGGTCGCCCGGTTGAACAAGGCCACCATTCTCCCGGTGGAGGGGACTCCTGCATTTAAGGACCCCACTCACAGGAGGTCAGAAGTGGTGAGTAGAGCCATGTTTGCCTTGTTGGGGTCCGCCCTATGGCTTGTGGTAGCGGCGACCCTTGTGTCTCCAACACTTACGGGATGGGCAAAAAAATTTTTGCACCAAAACTGTACAGGAGCATAATCTTCCTCCAGACACTATTGCTCTGGCCCACAAATGGTGCAGGGCCTAGTTTATGTGGCGACACCACGTTTGACGCGGCCCCTTATAACTCAGGGCCTCTGTCTTGGCAGTGGTATTGCGTTGTCTGATCTGGTTGAAATGCTGGTCTGCTGACCTAGCTTCTGAAAAGCCTCTGAAGGATTTACCATTTAAAGGTGGTAGGCTTTTCGGTGCTGCACTGGATGACATCATCAAGGATGTCACGGGAGGTAAAAGCACTGTTCTTCCTCAGGCTAGCAAGGTTAAGGAGGCCGCCGTGAGCAGGGTCCTTCCTTTCCTGCAAAAAGGTTTTTTTTCATCAGTCAACGGGGAGGCCCTCACAGACTGACAGTGGTACGGCTGGTGGACACGAGCGCCCCTGGGTGCGTATGCTGAACAAGCCGGCTCCCTAGCCCGCCTCCGCATGAATTCTTGCCCCCACCCGACTCTGGGGTAGGGAGGACGACTTTGCAGGTCCACGGATCAATGGACCTCCCGGATCTCCTACCGGTGGGTGTGCGAGGTGATCACCTCAGGTTACAGGATTGGTTCCGTTCCTAATACCAGACAGATTTTTACCTCGAATCTTACTCTCCTTCCTGCCCGTCGGGCGGCCCTATGGGGCCTATTCAGGTTTGAGGTCCGGAGTGATTGTGCCAAGACCGTCACAGGAGAGGTTTCAGGGATTCTACTCGAATTCGTTTGTCGTCCCAAAAAGGGGATGGGGTTCGGCCTATCTTGGACCTCCAGGTCCTGAATGCCTTTGTGAAGGTGCAAAAGTTCTGAATGGAATCCATTCGCACAGTGGTCAGTACACTCCGTCAAGGGGATTTTCTGGCGACCTTGGACATCAAGGACGCCTACTTGCATGTTCCGATCTGCGCTTGCGATCGGTGAAGTCCACTATCAATTTGTGGCTCTTCCTTTCGGCCTAGCCTCGGCACAGAGGGTGTTCACCAAGGTGCTTGTGCTGGTTCTAGCTTGCTGAGACAGCAAGGCATTGCTGTCGTGGGCTATCTGGACGATCTTCTCAGAGCAGGAAATGGCTCAGAATTAAGAGACAGTGTGACTATCATCAGTCAGACCCTCAGGGACTTTGGGTGGCTCCTAAACATTCAGGAGTCAGTCCGGGTCCCGACTCGAGATCTGGAGTATCTCGGTCTGATTCTGGACTCCTTGGAGGCAAAGGTATTCCTACCTCCGGGGAAGCTCTTGACACTTCAGTCTGCAGTGCGGATGCTGACATCCCAAAAAATGGTCGTCAATCCATTTTTCAATGGGAGTCCTGGGACTCATGGTGACCTCTTTGAGGCCGTTCCGTATGCCCAATCACACACCAGGGCATTGCAGAAGGAGATCTTGTTCCCTTGGGACAACTCCCCGTTGTCTTTGGATTTTCCGATCTAGGTGAGCCACCTGGTCAGGGCGTCCCTGACATGGAGGTTTTGGTCCCCGGCTCTTCGGTCCGGCAAGTCGTTCCTCCCCGTCCAATGGACGGTGTTCACTACGGACGCCAGCCTGAAGGGCTGGGGTGTAGTCTGGGAAGTCCTGTTGGCCCAAGGGCTTCGACTCCGGACGAAACCCATTTGCCAATTAATGTTCTGGAAATACGGGCCATCAGACTGTGCCTCTTCTCGTGGTCTGAGAGATTGCAGGATCGCTCCATTAGGATCCAGTCGGACAAAGTCACGGTGGTGGCGTATGTCGACCATCAAGGGGGGACTCGGAGCTCAGCTGCGGCTTCCGAGGTCCCCCGTACCCTGAAGTGGGCTAAAAGAAGCGTGCCCGCTCTGTCGGCCGTTTACATTCCGGGCATAGAACTGGCGGACTATTTGAGTCGCCAGACGTTGGACCAGGGAGAGTGGTCCTTGCACCCGGAGGTATTTCAACTCCTTTGCCACACAAACGGTGGGGCACGCCGGAGGTGGACCCGATGGCCTCTCAACTCAATCGCAAGTTGTCGAGATTTGTGGCCAGATCCAGGGATCCTTGGGCGGATGCCTCAGAGGCGTCAGTGGCCCATGGGGTCATTATCACCTGATATACTTTTATCCTCCGCTGCAGTTGCTCCCTCGCCTGTTGCGCAGGGTGGCGACCGAGGGAATTCTGGTGATCCTCATTGCTCCGGATTGACCTCGGCTTCACTGGTACGCCGATCTGGTACGTCTCGTCGCGGCCGTTCCCTGATGGTTGCCAATAAGGGAGGACTTTTTGTCTCAAAGTCATATATTTCATCCTGCCTTTACAGTCTCTGGCCTTCACGGCATGGCTGTTTAAAGCCAGGTGTTGAGAGACCGAGGTCTCTCGGACTCGGTCATTTCGTCCATATTAAGGACATGAAAGTCTTCCTCCAGAACTATCTCTGTACCTGGAAAGCTTACATCGCCATGTGCGAAGAGCTGGACTGACATCCTCGGACGTATTCCGTCCCTAGAATCCTGCGTTTCCTACAGCATGGAGTGGACCAAAGGCTCGCTTTGAGTATCATTAAGGGTCAGATTTCGGCCTTGGCCGTCTTCTTTCGGTGACCACTAGCGGGTCATTCCTTGGTTGGCACCCTTATGCAGGGGGTTCGCCATGGGCTCCCTCCTGTCAAGTCTCCTCTCCCCCGTGGGATCGGAATTGGTACTCTTGGTTCTCTAGGAACCTCCTTTTTGAGAATATCAGGTATATTCCCCTCTTCACTTTGTCTCAGAGGGTGGCCCTTTTAGTGGCAATCACTTCTGTTAGACGAGTGTCTGAGTTGGCGACCTTGTACTGCAAATCGCCATATTTAGCCATCCATATGGATAAGGCGGTGTTGCATCCGCGACTATCTCTTTTGTCAAGGGTGATCTCGACCTTTCACCTAAAATGAGGACATTGTCCTCCCGTCCTAGTGTCCTCGACCATCGCATCCCAGAGAGTGTGCGCGGCACACTTTGAATGTGGTACGAGCCTTGCGGGTGTGCCTGTCTGTTGCTTCTATTCGGAAGTCTGACTCTCTATTTGACTGTTTCTGGTCAGAAACAGGGCCAAGCGGCTTCGTCCGCCACCATTTTCTAGGTGGATCGGACAAACCGTCTTTCAAGCCTATGCTCTCATGGGGCGGGCACCTCCCTTCCCGGTTACGCCGCATTCCACCAGGGCAATTGGTGCTTCCTGGTTTTTCCGACATCAAGCGTCGGTTGCACAAGTGTGCAAGGCGGCGAACTGGTCGTCTGTTCATACCTTTTCTAAGTTTTTTATAGGGTTGATGTGGCTGCATCTCCGGATGCTTCCTTTGGCCGCAAGGTGTTGCAGGCAGCTGTTTAAAGTGGCAACTCCTCCGTTGAGGAGCTCTGCCTTGTTTGGAGTGAAGTTTTTTGGTTTTTCCATTTATACTGCTCCCATCCCTCTTGACACTGCTTTGGGACGTCCCATACGTTCAGTGATAAGAGCCGCCGTGTCGGTCCATGGATGATAAGAGAAAATAGGATTTTTGTACTCACCGTAAAATCCATTTCTCTGACATCCATGGTCCGACACGGCACCCACCCTTCCTTTTAAGTTTGTGCTGCTTTGTTTACGAACTGAGGTCTGCTAGCTGCAGGTGGGAGGGTAATGTCCGGAGGGACCGCCCGCCCCTGGGCGGGGCTGTTCAGCTCTGGTTTGTTCTAGAATGTTTTAACATTTAACATTTTGCCTAGGACTTCTCCTGCAAGCAGGGACATATACCCCACACATTCAGTGATAAGAGCCGCCGTGTCGGTCCATGGATGTCAGAGAAATGGATTTTACGGTGAGTACAAAAATCCTTTTTTTGGGGGGAGGGATAGTGTAAGGGGGTTATAACCCCTGCCAGATTCTTTTTCCACCATCCGTGTTCCATTTTAGAGATTTTCCTTCACTTTCTCTTCTATAGCCAAACATGAAGTGAGAGGCAATCCCTGCAAATTAAGGTAATTCCTTGGGGACCCCCCAGGTCACCAGAACTAGTGTCCCCATTGGTAGATTTCCTTTCTATTACTTTTCTAGGGACAATCTAACATTTGGGATTTTCTTTTACTTTCAATGATAATGGTAAAAAGGACAAATGGGGTAAAACGGGGGTACGGACAGCAATAAAAACTGACAAGGGTTCTAATCTCTCTCCACTTTATCCAAAACTAAAAGTTTTTCCTTTAGTTATACTTTAAGGTTTCAAGAAAAATACTAAATAAAATAAAAAGTTGCGCTACTGGGTGAACTTGTGAAAATATGGCTGCCAGCATCAGCAAATAGACATATTGCAAAAAATAACACGTGAAAAATAAAAATGAAGCCCCTAAAATATGTGAGAAGGCTCAAACGCATGTAAGGATTTGGGCATATAATAAACAGTGAAAATGTACGGCCAAGAAAAGGCCTGGGTGAATCCAAATGTGTGCACATCAAATTAAACCATCACATGTGCATGAGAACATACAACCATATACAATAAAATAATATTATAGTCCAATGAAGGTGTCCAGTGCGTGTACTGAAAATAAGGAGAGAAAATGTGTAACAAAATTTCAGTGCATTGTCCCCATTATAGGAATCCAAAAAGCTTTGGGTTCATAGGAAGCATTTGTTAACAAATCTGCAACACCCAGGGATGTGACTCCAACACCAGGGATGGGGGAAAGAAATGGATACTCTTACCCCTATGCGTGGACACACACACCAGTGGTGGTGGGTCAAACAGGCAGAAGGTATGGGTGTGGACTCCTCTGGACACGTCCTCACGGAACAGCAGCAGATGTGGTAAGCACAGGAAATCCAATCTCTCCAAAGTGGTGACACAGAGCTCCAAAACTTCACACCAATATGGTGGCAACAAGCTATCTGCTCACATGTGTAGGCCAAAAAGACTTTTGTGTTGGAGTCACGTCCCTGGGTGTTGCAGATTTGTGAACAAATGCTTCCTATGAACCCAAAGCTTTTTGGATTCCTATAATGGGGACAATGCACGGAAGTTTTGTTACACATTTTCTCTCCTTATTTTCAGTACACGCAATTTTCAGCTTTCAGCGCTGTAACAATTTGAATGACACTTGTGCAGTCGTGCGACGTTGTACCCAAATTTAATTTTGTTCCTTTTCCCCCCACAAATAGAGCTTTCTTTTGGTGGTATTTGATCATCATTGTGGTTTTTATTTTTTGCGCTATAAACAAAAAAAGACTGACAATTTTGAAAAAAACACTATTTTTTACTTTTTGCTATAATACATATCCCAATTTTTTTTGACAAAATAAAAATTTTCCTTAGTTTAGGCCGATACGTATTCTTCTACATATTTTTGGTAAAATAAATTGGAATAAGCATATATTGATTGGATTGCGCAAAAGTTATAGCGTCTACAAATTAGGTTATTGATTTATGGCATTTTTTATTTATTATTATTTATTGTTTACTAGTAATGGCGGCGATCTGCGATTTTTATCGGGAGTGCCACATTGCGGCGGACACATGGGACACTTTTGACACATTTTTGGGACCATTCACATTTATACAGCGATCAGTGCTATAAAAATGCACTGAATACTGTGTAAATGTGACTGTCAGGGAAGGGGTTAACACTAGGGGGTGATCAAGGGGTTAAATGTGTTCCCTAGGGAGTGATTCTAACTGTAGGGGGCGGGGACTCACAAGGGGAGGAGACTGATCAGTGTTCCTCTGTACTGGGAACACATGGACCCGTCTCCTCTCACCTGTCAGGACGTGGATCTGTGTTGAGCAATCGCGGGTGCCCAGCGGACATCGCGGCCGCCGGGCACTTGCATCGGCTCCTGAGTGATGCGGCGAGCGCGCACGTGCTTTCTACAATGCTGGGAAGCCGAGGACATCATATGACGGTGGCCCGGAGAGACATATTACAATGCCTCAGGTGGCAAGTGGTTAATTGCATAAAATCTTGATGTTGCAAAAGAAGAGTTATTACTTACATAGTTACATAGTCAGGTTGAAAAAAGACAAAGTCCATCCAGTTCAACCATAAAAAAATAACTAAAATAAAAAAAAATATCGTGCAATCCCATATACCCAATTCTATACCCACAGTTGATCCAGAGAAAGGCAAAAAACCCCAGCAGAGCATGATCCAATTTGCTACAGCAGGGGAAAAAATTCCTTCCTGATCCCCCGAGAGGCAATCGGATTTACCCTGGATCAACTTTACCTAGAACTGTTAGTACTCAGTTATATTATGTACATTTAGGAAAGTATCCAGGCCTTTCTTAAAGCAATCTATTGAGCTGGCCAGAACCACCTCTGGAGGGAGTCTGTTCCACATTTTCACAGCTCTTACTGTGAAGAAACCTTTCCGCATTTGGAGATGAAATCTTTTTTCTTCTAGACGTAAAGAGTGCCCCCTTGTTCTCTGTGTTGACCGTAAAGTGAATAACTCATCACCAAGTTCACTATATGGACCCCTTATATATTTGTACATGTTAATCATATCCCCCCTTATTCTCCTCTTCTCAAGAGTGAATAAATTCAGTTCCTCTAATCTTTCTTCATAGCTGAGCTCCTCCATGCCTCTTATCAGTTTGGTTGCCCTTCTCTGCACTTTCTCCAGTTCCCCGATATGCTTTTTGAGAACTGGTGCCCAAAACTGAACTGCGTATTCCAGATGAGGCCTTACTAATGATTTGTACAGGGGCAAAATGATGTCTCTCTCTCTGGAGTCCATACCTCTCTTAATACAAGAAAGGACTTTGCTCGCTTTGGAAACCACAGCTTGTCATTGCATGCCATTATTGAGCTTATGATCTACCAAAACCCCCAGATCCTTCTCCACTACGGATCCCCCCAGTTGTATTCCCCCTAGTATGTATGATGCATTCATATTCTTAGCCCCCAAGTGCATAACTTTACATTTATCAACATTAAACCTCATCTGCCACATAGTCGCCCAATTAGACAGGGCATCGAGGTCGGCTTGTAAATTGGAGACATCTTGTAAGGACGTTATTCCACTGCATAGCTTGGTGTCATCTGCAAAGACAGAAATGTTACTTTTGATCTCAGACCCCATATCATTTATAAACATATTAAAAAGTAAGGGTCCCAGCACTGAACCTTGGGGTACACCACTGATAACCTTAGACCATTCAGAGTAAGAATCATTAACTACTACTCTCTGAATTCTGTCTTTTAGCCAGTTTTCTATCCATTTACAAACTGATATTTCCAATCCTGTAGACTTTACCTTACACATGAGCCGTGTGTGGGGAACTGTGTCAAACGCTTTTGCAAAATCCAAGTATACCACGTGCACTGCTACCCCTCTGTCCAAGGTCTTACTTACCTCTTCATAAAAAGAAATCAGGTTTGTCTGACAACTTCTGTCTTTCATGAATCCATGCTGTCTGTTGCTTAAATAGTTTTTTTCCAGCAAGAACTCATCTATGTGGTCTTTTATTAATCTCTCCAGTATCTTCCCAACTATGGAAGTTAAACTAACAGGTCTATAGTTACTTGGTAAAGACTTTGTTCCCTTTTTAAATATAGGCACCACATTGGCCCTGCGCCAATCCAGTGGTACTATTCCTGTCATTAATGAGTCCCTAAAAATTAGATACAATGGCTTTGAAACTACAGAGCTCAATTCTTTTAGGATCCGTGGGTGTATGCCATCTGGTCCAGGTGCTTTATCCACCTTTATTCTGTCTAAATATTTCTGGACCATATCACTTTTGAGCCATTGTGGATTTGGGGCTGTGTCACTACCACCCCCATTATGGACATGAACTCCCCCATGCTCCATTGTATACACAGAGCTGAAGAAAGTATTTAATAAATTAGCCTTCTCTTTGTCCCCAGTCACCCACTCTAGATTATTTTGTAAAGGGCCTACATGCTCAGACTTGACCTTTTTACTATTAATATATTTGAATAATTTTTGGGGGTTTGTCCTACTATCTTTTGCAATCTGTCATTCGTTTTGAATTTTTGCATCCTTGATTTCCTTTTTACATATCCTGCTATATTCTTTGTAACATTTAAACGACACTAGTGTTCCTTCATTTTTATATTTTTTAAAAGCGCTTTTCTTATTGTTTATAGCTTTTTTAACTTTAACTGTGAGCCACATAGGTTTTATTTTTAGCCTTTTAAACTTATTGCCCATGGGAATATACTTTGCAGTGAGTTCAAAAACAGTCTTTTTGAAGAATTCCCATTTCTGTTCTGTGCCCATTGATGCCAATATTCCTTCCCAGTCTAAGTCCTGGAGAGCAGCACTCATCCTTGGAAAATTTGCTTTATTGAAATTAAGTGTTTTTATCCTTCCTGCATGTATTTCTTGCTTATAGCTAACATCAAATGAAATCATGTTATGGTCACTGCTACCCAGGTGTTCCTTTTGCTGAACATTAGTAATACGCTCTGCATGGTTTGAGATTACCAGGTCCAACAGAGCATCATTCCTAGTTGGGGCCTCAATAAACTGGACCATAAAATTGTCCTGCAATAGGCTTATAAATTTTTGCCCTTTAACTGTCCCAGCAGTGCCATTACTCCAGTCAATTTCTGGGTAGTTAAAATCCCCCATTATTATCACCATCCCAGCCCTTGCAGCCCTTTCCATCTGTGCAAGGAGCTGAGTCTCCACCTCCTCATTAACATTGGGTGGTCTATAACAAACTCCAATGATTAACTTTGAACTACGCACATCTGTATGCAGTTCCACCCATAATGCTTCAGCCTCATCACACTCTCCATCAACCAGGTCCTCTTTCACACTCGCTTTGAGATCACTTCTCACATAGAGACAGACCCCGCCACCTTTCCTTTTTACCCTGTCTTTCCGAAAGAGTGCATAGCCAGGAATATTAATAATCCAGTCATGTGAGGATTGAAGACATGTTTCAGCAATACCGATTACGTCATAGCTCTCCTCATGCACCAGAGCTTCCAACTCACCTATTTTGCTTGGCAGACTTCTGGCATTGGTGAACAAACACTTTAATGTATTACATTTTTCTCTGGTGTTTTTCATATACTTTTTAGTAGTACAAATGGCACTATAGTTTCCAATGGCTGTTTGCAACATGGGAACTTTCTTATCACCTGCCATAACCCTCCCCCCATCTATCCCCATTCCACTCTCCATTAATGTCTGACCACTAACTGACCTGTGTGCCCGATGTAATTCTAGTTCACCCTCCCCCCTCAAACCTAGTTTAAATACTCCTCCAGCCTTCCCATAAACCTCTCCCCCAGCACAGCAGACCCCCTTCCATTCAAGTGCAAACCGTCTTTAGCATATAGGTTGCACCCCAATGAAAAGTCAGCCCAGTGCTCTAGAAACCCAAATCCCTCCTCCCTACACCAGGTCTTTAGCCATGCATTCAGCTCTCTAATCTCCCCCTGCCTTTCCTGTGTTGCGCATGGCACAGGCAATATTTCACCTTGGAGGTCCTTGCCTTCATCTTGCAGCCTAGTTCTTTAAATTGATTCTTAAGGAGCCTCCACCTTCCATGTATACTGTCATTCGTTCCAACAACTGAAAGTATCCAGTGCAGCATTTGTAGGGTATACTGGATCTTCTAATAGGAACACTCTTCAGTTCCTGCCCATGTTTTGACTGTCTCCATCTAAAGATGACCACACATTAGTAGAATTCCATAAAAACATTTTTGTTTTAAGAAGATTTGTTCTATTGCCCATAGTGGGGTCATAATAATGCTCACTTTCAACTGCTGTGGTGAGAATTTTTGAAGGAGCAGGATGGGAAATTATCCTCAAACTTACGCATTTCTAACAGTGTGTGTAATTGAAATACGGTACAGTTGTTTGAAAATTAAGTGTTAAAAGCAAACAACATTTTGAATTACTTATGAGTGACATTCATCAAATAATTAAATATACTAAAAATATTTGTACGAATGTTAATTGGAATATCAACTACAGTAGTTTATGGCCAGCATAATGGAAGTTATGAGCTGGGCATGGTGAGGGGTGTGTCTCTTCTTTGACCCATTCAGTATATGTGTGTTCTGAATACCAAATTGCAGCATTTTTACAGCAAAGCAGAAAAAATACTCAAAATGTGTCAGAGAACTGACTCAACAGCACCATCTTCTGGCTATTAAAAATGAAATATTCACATTTAACCTCATATTCATTTTCCAGAAGTACAAAATGTGTTATTTTAGTCCCAAATATAATAGAAAATTAAAAGAGATACAATGCACTATACATATATGATAATTACAATCAGTGTAATTAACATACACTACTAGTAAAGTTAAATCAAATATGTGACACACAGCCAAACACTGCAAAGTGATTCCACAATACCAAGGTAATATATTCAAAATAAATTCAGTGTGGTGCAACAACTAATTCAACCATAAGTAAATAGTCCAAAGTTCCATACAATTGTGTATTTACACATATATACAATGATTTCGAGAAAGAAATTATTTAAAATGGTGATAAAAAATCTGTTAGGCAAAACACCCCATGTCTTCACTTTTCATGCAAATATCCATCACCAGCTGAAGGGCCTGCTCACCTCAATACAATTATCAACACGCTCATCAATATTTAACCTAGGTACATCTCTCGTATCCTCATTGGTTAACACAAGGCATCAAGCTCCCCACAGACTCAGCGAAGCTCCCCACAGACTCAGCGAAGCTCACCACTAACTCAGCGAAGCTCCCCACAGACTCAGCGAAGCTCACCACTAACTCAGCGAAGCTCCCCACAGACTCAGCGAAGCTCACCACTAACTCAGTGAAGCTCCCCACAGACTCAGCGAAGCTCACCACTAACTCAGCGAAGCTCACCACTAACTCAGCGAAGCTCCCTACAGACTCAGCGAAGCTCACCACTAACTCATTGAAGCTCCCCACTAACTCATTGAAGCTCCCCACAGACTCAGCGAAGCTCCCCACTAACTCAACAAAGCTCCTCACAGACTCAGCGAAGCTCCCCACAGACTCAGCGAGTGTAGTCTTTATTTAAACCCCAGCAATAAAATACACTTACAAAATGACAAATATTGCTTAAAGTGGGAGTAAACTCCCATCTCTGACTTTTACCTATAGGTAAGCCTATAATAGGGCTTACCTATGGGTACTGTAAATATCTCCAAAACTTGCACCGTTTAGGAGATATTTACTGTCAATGCAGCTGGTGACATCACAAGCAGTCCATTTTCATCTGATCCCCCAAAGAGGAGAGCGGAGCTCTGACAGATCCGTCTCTGCACAGTGAGCGGAGATGGACCTGTCATCCGCCGGCTCAGCGGGGATCAACGGAGCGATCACAGCTGAGCAAGCGGAGTCCGTCAAAAAACGGACAGCCCTGTGTGAAAGGGGCCTTATGCAAATGCTAAAAAATGCCTTCATGGATGTGTGTCTTAAGGAGTGGGCTTTCCTAGGCAGGCTATATTTGCACGTGGACCACCCTAGGTAACGCCCACAATGATTGAAAGAACTGAAATCCAATGAATGGAAGAGGCGGGCCAGGGAAAGGAAAGAACTAGATTAGGGATCCTCAAACTACGGCCCTCCAGCTGTTGAGGAACTACAAATCCCACGAGGCATTGCAAAACTCTGACATTCACAGACATGACTAGGCATGATGGGAATTGTAGTTCCTGAACACCTGGAGGGCCGTAGTTTGAAGACCCCTGAACTAGATCATGGTTGAAGTCTTTCAGCCAAGAAATGAGGTGGGCTCTATCTGACTTGCTGCAGCTTTTAATGCACACCAAGAGCAGAGAAATCTGAGTAGGCAATCTGAGTACAGGAGAGGAGCCTGTCTGGCTGGAGTTCTGCTTTAATTTTAATAATATAGAAAATTGAACTTGAGCTGTTGGTGTCAGGTGCAACCACACAGTTCACACAGCTCACCGTGACCACAATGGAACAGGGGATTACAATTGTTATTAATAATATAAACTGAACAAGACTTCTTATAAGCAGGGAGCAAAAGGATGACTGCACATTCCTCTGCATGTCAGGAAATGATCTTCACTTTGCACACAATCCATGGCTAGATCCATGTTGGATCCTAAAATACCATACAAAACCCTTCTCCTGCCTATTAAAGTATCTTTACTGATCTGTGTATATTTTATGTTTTATTGCAACTGAATTTTTCTTCTGTGCCCAAGGTTTCCTTACCTTAAAGAGTAGGTACCGCTTGGCAATGTTAGTTGGGAAAAAAAACCCTGACATCATGTTGCGCATTAGGAACTCCTTAAGAACTGCCCTCTTCAAAGTAAATATATACAGTATTTTTTGTTCCTGATTTACCTTACCTCCGGAAGGTTTACCCCCCTTCATGATCGGGCCTTTTTTTGCGATACCGCACTGCATTACTTTAACTGACAATTGTGCAGTCGTGCGACGCTGTACCCAAATAAATGTTTTATTTTTATTACTTTATTACTTTTTTTTCCCACAAATAGAGCTTTCTTTTGGTGGTATTTGATCACCTCTGCGGTTTTTCTTTTTTACGCTATAAAACAAAAAACACTGACAATTTTGATTTTTATAATTTTTACTTTCTGCTATCAAACACATCCAATAAAAAATGTAAAAAATATAATTTCTTCATCCGTTTAGGCCAATTTCTGCTACATATTTTTGGTAAACAAAATTCCCAAAAGCATATATTGATAGGTTTGCGCAAAAAATATCACATCTACAAACTATGGGATAGATTTCTGGACTCTTTTTTTTTTTTTTTTTTACTTGCAATGGTGGCGATCAGCGTTTTATTTTTTTCATTTTTTTTGTGGGACTGCAACATTGCGGCGGACAAATCTGACACTTTTTGGGAACCAGTGACACCAATACAGTAATCAGTGCTAAAAAAAATGCACTGTCACTGTATAAATGACCCTGGCAGGGAAGGGGTTAACATCAGGGGCAAGCAAAGGGTTAAATGTGTTCCCTGGGTGTGCTTTCTTACTGTGTGGGGGATGGACTGAGTCAAGGAAGAGACACATCTGTGTTCCTGATTAGCAGAAATCTCTCTCCCTTGCTGACAGAACGACGGTCTGCCTTATTTACATGGGAAGACCGCCGCTCTGTCTCTCCAGCGCACGAGCATGGGTGGCCGGCGGCCTTCACAGCTGCCTGACATGCTGATTGGCTTTCACTGTGTCCAATCACAGCGGAAGCGTGGCTCTGGCGGTGCAAGCGCGCCCCCAGAGCCGATGGAGGAAATGACGTACAGGTACGTGATTTTGCGCTAAAGGGCCGCCCTGCCACAGTATATGTACGTGGGGTGGTCCTTAAGCGGTTAAAAGAGATCTATAATCACAGCACACACTTTTATTTTATAACATCAGCATTGTGATAACTATACAAACCATGGTTATAAAGTTGTGTGAAAAAGTATTTGCCCCCTTCCTGATTTTTTCTTTTTTTTGCATATTTCTCACACTTAAATGATTCAGTTTATCAAAACATTTTAATATTACACAAAGATAACCCGAGTAAACCCAAGATGCAGTTTTTTACATTATTATTACATTTATTAAGGGAAAAAGCTGTTCAAACCTGCCGGGCCCTATGTCAAAAAGTAATTGCCCCCTCCCATGCTGAATCATGAATGAACTGTGATTAACCACAAGTTAAATTTCACTTGCCACACCCAGGCCTGATTACTGCCAGACCTGTTGAATCAATAAATCACATAAATAGAAACTGTCTGACAAAGTGAAGCACGCTAACCGATCACAAAAAGCCACACATCATGCCACAATCTAAAAAAACTCAAGTACAGATTAGAAACAAAGTAATGTACATGTATCGGTCTAGGAAGGGTTTCAAAGCCATTTCTAAGGCTTTGGAACTCCAGTGAACCACAGGGAGAGCCATTATCCACAAATGGAGATAACTTGGAACAGTGGTGAACCTTCCCAGGGGTGGCCAGCCAAAAAAAATTACTCCAAGAGCATGACAACGACTCATCCAGGAGGTCATAAAAGAACCCAGAACATCTAAAGGCCTCACTTTCCTCAGGTAAGATCAGTGTTTATGATTCAACAATAAGAAAGACTGGGCAAAAATGGCATCCATGGGAGAGTTGCAAGGCCAAAGCCACTGCTGACCAAAAAGAACACAAAGGCTCATCTCACATTTACCAAAAAACATCTTAATTATCCCCAAGACTTTTAGGCAAATATTCTGTGGACAAAAATGTTACTTTTTGGAAGGTGTGCATCCCGTTACATCTGGCATAAAATGAATACAGCATTTCATAACAAGAACATTATATCACTAGTCAGACATGGTGGCGGTAGCGTGATGGTCTGGGGCTTCAGGACCTGGACGACTTATCATAATTGATGGAACCATGAATTCTGAGCTCTACCAGAAAATCCTAGGAGAATGTCTGGCCATCAGTTCGTGACCTCAAGCTCAAGTGCACTTGGGTTATGCAGCAGGACAATGATTGGAAACACAACAGCAGTCCACCTTCAAATGGAGTGGCCTAGTTAAAACCCAATTGAGAAGCTGTATCATGACCTTACACAGGCTGTTCATGCTGGAAAACCCTCCAATGTGGCTGAATTAAAACAATTCTGCAAAGAAGAGTGGGCCAAAATTGCTCCACAGCAATGTGAAAGACTCATTGCCAGTTATCGCAAACGCTTATTTAGGTTTGGGGGGGAATTACTTTTAAGCCAGGCAGGTTTGGACAGCTTTTTTGCCTTAATAAGTGAAACCATCATTTAAAAACTGCATTTTGTATTTACTCAGGTTATTTTTGTGTAATAATAAAATGAGTTTGATGATCTGAGTCAAGTGTGACAAATATGCAAAAAAAAATCAGAAAGGGGGCAAATACTTTTTCACACAACTGTATTTAACAATCCAAGATAATCTTGCTTAAAAAAATCTTTCATATTACGAACGCTGCCATCTGCTGACCATCTCTTTAAACAACTTCCTGATTTCCAAGCTTCGTCTCCATTTCTACATACTACATATCCCATAGTAGCTTGCTACCTGCCAGCAGTGATTCCTGTTCTGACTCCGCCTCCTGAATCTCCTCCTCTCAGCACCTCTGTAGTACAGAAGACAGGCTCTGTGAAATGTGTGACATAGCAGTGCCTACTCACAGGGCATAGTGAATATGTTTCGCAGAATTCAAGGACATAAATGTGTGGGGATCTTCACTAAATCATTTTACGAACTAAAGATTGTTCAAATTAATAGGAGCAGTCTAGCAATAATTAACCACTTGACCTCCGTAAGATTTACCCCCCTTCACGACCAGGCCATTTTTTGTGATACGCCACACTGAGTTACTTTAACTGACAGTTGCACGGTCGTGCAATGCTGTACCCAAATAAAATGTATGTACTTTTTTCCCACAAATAGAGCTTTCTTTTGGTGGTATTTGATCACCTTTTTGAAAAAAAAAAAAAGAAAAACAATATTTTTTCCTTTCTGCTATAAAACACATCCAATAAAAAAATCCCAATAAGCCTATATTGATTGGTTTGCGAAAAAGTTATAGCGTCTACAAACAATGGGATATTATTATTATTTTTTTACTAGTAATGGCGGCGATCAGCGACTTATAGCGGGACTGCGATAATGCAGCGGACAAATCGGACACTAAGTGACACTTTTTGGGGACCAGTGACACTAATAAAAATGGCTAAAAATTATGCACTGTCACTGTACTAAAGACACTGGCTCAGAAGGGGTTAACATCAGGGGCTATCAAAGGGTTAAACTGTGTGGGAGGTGCTTTGACTATGGGAAGACATTGATCCATGTCTCTGCTTTGCAGGAACACAGGATCAATACCTTCCCTACTGACAGAACGGCAATCTGCCTTGTTTGCATAGGCAGATCGCCGTTCTGCATGTGTACTGTATAATCGGCGGGTGCCGGCGGACTTCGATTCCGCCGCTAGGCTCCTGCTGTGTATGATAACAGGAGTGGGTCGCAAGCAGCATTCGTGCCCTAGACCCAGAAGTTTTAGATCATGTACTAGGTATGTGATCTGGCACAGAGCGGCCACCCTGCCGCAGTATATCTGCGGTGGGCGGTTGTAAACTTGGTGAAATTCAATGTAGAAATTAATATATACATTTATTTTGAACACAGATACTCTTTAAGTCAACACTTTTTTTTCTTGGGTAGAGTGGGAAAGAATTAAAGGGTAATTCCACTTTCGTGGGAAAAAAATTAGCAAAAAAAACCCCATATATATCGTATACAATTGCAACTCAAGTCATATTGTGATCGAATGTTATTAAAGGAGACGTACAGCCAAAGCTTGTTTGGCTGTACTTCTCCTGTGGATCACAGGAGTGCAAAACGAACTGCATTTTTAGCAGACAGAGCTGAAGCCCGCTGTCAGCTGACGTCACAGAGCCGGTCCAGGCTCGGGCAAGATCATGACAATCAAGTCAGGATCCACCCACATGCCTGGACCGACACCTGGCTCAGCCTCTCGGAAAGCTGCTGAGAGCTGGACGCTCCTGCCCCCCTCCACAGCCCAGCGCTCCAGTGAGTATGGGGGCTGACAGTCGCTAGCTTTCTGCTCAGGGAGTTCTGAGAACCAAGCGACCGGCGGGATTTGGTCACTCAGTGTTTGGTCACTTCGGACTGATGCTACATCCACCTAGGTAAGTATCATTCTGGAAAAAAAAAGACTTACCTTTCTTTTTCAATCTGAAGTTCTGTGATTTTCTGTAAAATGCAATATGGCAACCTGGATGTGTTCTGTACACAGACTGTGTACAGAACGCCCCCTGAAAATGTCACTTCCTGTTTATGTGATTGGCTCACTGATTTTCCCAAAAGTCTGCACCAAAATACAAATCTCTCCAAAGTGATGAAAATCCCTGTCTAGGGCTGGCCATACACCAGTAGAAGTATGTTTGAACGTTTGTATGGTAATAAAAAAAAAACATCACGCGCATCGGCTCTGGCGACGCAGTTGCGCGCCTGCTGTAGCTATTGCACGGAGCCACAAGGCTGCACAGGTGAAGTGCAATATACATATGAATATATATATAACAAAGAGGGATTGCTACCCTTAAAATTTTATAAAAAAAAAGAACACATAATGTAACATGATTTTTTTCATAACATTTTCAGTGCAGCAAATCCCTCTTTTTCTTTTCTATATGTGGTTGTGCCTAGACATGTGCACAACCAAAAAATTAGTTTCCTATCGTTTCGTTTCGTCTCGTTCCGTATGTTCGTAAAGATTCGTAATTTCGTAAGACGCGAGTTTTCCTATTCGGACTCGTTCGTATGTTCGTAACAGTTTAATTTTCGTTGATACTGAATGATTCGTAGTTCTGTCTAAGTTATTTTCGTTGATTTGAAATTCGTAATTTTGTTGATATTGAATGATTCGTATTTCTGTTTAAGTTATTTTCGTACTTTCGTAACAGTTTGATTTTCGTTGATACTGAACGATTCGTAATTCGTAATTTTGTTAGATAATAATTTTCGTTTTTCTGTACACTACTCTGCCGTTTCTGTTGATTCGTAACATTGTTTTGTTTTCCTTGATTCGTGTCTACTACCGTGCTTCGAATGGATTCGTAATTTTTTTATACTTTCGTAAATACATCTCGGCGCGGTCATTCGCAATCTCGCGTTACTAGTTATTTTTATTTTCAACACGCGGCTATAGCCGCGTGTTGAAAATGAAACTAAAATACGTCCACGTGCTTCGAATGCATTCGTACTCCCGTAAATACATCGCGGCCATTCGCAATCTCGTATTTTAGTTTCGTTTTCAACAAGCGGCTATAGCCTCCGCCCATGTACGCCATTTTGAGAGGGTGTAAGTGGTGTGGTGAGGGAGGAGCAGAGAGCAGTGCAGAGAGTGATATTGTGGTTTTTGTAGTTGTTTTTGTGTGGTTTGGTGGTTTTATTGCAATTAGAATGTCATAGTTGCCAACAGTCACGGATTGGCCGGGACGTTCCCGGGATTCAAACCCTTTTCCCGGATTTATTTTGTCCCGGCCAATGTCCCGGCCAATCCGATTTTTCCCGTTTTCCCCGAATTTGGACGCCGCAGGCCGCCGCCGCTAGAGGTCCACGGCTGGCGGAGACAATGTCTCGGCCGGCCGCCATGTTCAAGAAGACCAAAACACGGATGTAGTACAATAGAAAATAAAGCCGCTGCGGCGCCGCCCACACCCCGCACCTCCCCGGGGTGGGCGGCGCCGCAGCAGCTTTATCTTCTATTGTACTACATCTGTGTTTTGGCTGGCCGGCCGGCCACCCCCCCCTCCCCGCCCCGCTGCAGGTCTGTCTGTAATGGAAAGGGGCGGGGGTCGGCAGCGCCACAGCTTAATTTTTAATTTTTTTTGCAGCCACACTGTCGGCTCCGCCTCTATTTTGTTCCCCTTCGGGGAAGGGGAAACAATAATGGCGGCCGAGACAGGAGACGCCTGTGGTTAAGGGGGGACTCCGCTGGGGATGCCTGTGGTAACTGGGGACTCCGCTGGGAACACCTGTGGTAAGGGAGGACTCCGCTGGGGACGGCTGAGGTAAGGGGGGACTCCGCTGGGGACGCCTGATGTAAGGGGGGACTCCGCTGGGGACGCCTGATGTACTCCGATGGGGACGCCTGATGTAAGGGGGGACTCCGCTGGGGACGCCTGATGTAAGGGGGGACTCCGATGGGGACGCCTGATGTAAGGGGGGACTCCGCTGGGGACGCCTGATGTAAGGGGGGACTCCGCTGGGGACGCCTGATGTAAGGGGGGACTCCGATGGGGACGCCTGATGTAAGGGGGGACTCCGCTGGGGACGCCTGATGTAAGGGGGACTCCTCTGGGTACACCTGATGTAAGGAAGGACTCCGCTGGGTACGCCTGATGTAAGGAGGGACTCCTCTGGGGACGCCTGATGTAAGGAGGGACTCCCCTGTGGACACCTGATGGCATCTGGTGGCAGGTGACACACTCGGGGCTTCCACTGATTCGCCATTTTGGTGAGTTGAATTATTTCATTTTATATTAAAATGTAATAAGAGAAATAATGCACTTCAGTCATCCTGACACCCTAACAACCATGGTGCCGGGATGATTAAAGAGCTAACACCAGATGTTTGGATTATCTTTATCTGTTGATTGTTAAACTCTGGAATACACATATTTCTATTATGGTGTAGGATCTGGGCCTGCTGTCCTTCCATCCTTCCTTCTCTTTCCTTCCCTCCCTCTTTCTTTCTCCCTTCATCCCTCATTCATCTCAGACTTTAACCACACCCCCTTTGAGCCACGCTCATTTAAGCCACTCCCACTACCCGCGTAAACCACGCCCACGCTTCGTGCGCCACTTTTTTCTCCTAAAGTATAACACACCTTCAAATGAATGCCCCACCCCCTAATTATACCAAGGCTCCGCCTACATGCGAAAAAGTGTCACGGATTTTTTTTTTGCAATGTTGGCAACTATGGAATGTCTGGGAGTGAGAATGGACGTGTGAGTCTTGTAAGTGAGAATGTTGGTGTTAGTGAGTGTGTTGGTATGAGAGTTGGTGTTGGTGTGACTGAGAGTGGAGGGATTGAGGACTGGAGTATTCTTATTTTACCGGTCCATGCAAAAAAATATATATACTAATCTACTTCTCCTACCATGAATACGTAGTATATGCTGCCTGGGCTGGCCTAGTAGTGGCACTGGCTAACACAACAAAAAAAAAATAGGTTGGGGCAGACAGACAGCAATATAATAAAACACAGTCCCAGAAAAGGGAAAAAAAATAACTTTAGAAAATCCTAGGAGTAATAGAAATAGTAAGAAATTTATAATTTCTATATCAATCTCTTTGAATGACTCACAAATCAAACACCACCCACACCCTGTCTAGAATGTAGTCTGACAAAGAAGAAAAATACAATATGTCAGAGATATTACATAAATAAAATTATAAATTAGAATGTAGACTCTAGAATCTCAATCTAATATCCTTAAGAAACAAAGAATTTCTCTCTCCCAAGTAAAAAATTTACTCACAAAATCCAACAGAACAGTGCAACCTACCCAACCACATCCTATCTGGACTCTGGATGGAATGCACTGCAGTCTAACACAGAAAAACACACATAGACACACATTATAGCACATGTCTATAAGAAACAAGCTCATTGGGGGAAGAGACGACCTCTTCAGGGGAAGGGACAAGCTTATTGGCCATTGGCCAAAGTCCAGAACTAATTCAGAACTAACGAAATAGAATTTAAGTTTTTACGAATTGTCGTTGTTTTCATTTCCGTTTTCCGAAGATTCGTAATTTTTTTTCCGTTCATTTTGATATTCGTTAATATGGATCTTTGTTCGTTATTCGTTGTTTTGTTTTTCGAATATTCGTAATATCTCGTTTTCGTTCATTTTTATTTTCGTTATTTTTTATCTTTTTTCTGTGTTTTCGTTGTTTTTATGTTTTCGTTTTTCACTTTTTCGTTTTTTGTTTGTTTCAAATTTACTAAATTCGTATTTTATTTGTTTTCCATATTCGTTCGTTTAGATTATTCGTTGTTCGTTTGTAATGTTATCGAACCGTTCGTTCATTCGTATGTTTACGAATCAACGAATATAGCGAATTTTGACGGATAACGAATTCGTAACTAAACGAATTGCACATGTCTAGTTGTGCCCCTGGGGAAAACCTGATTGAACTATCATTAGTTACCAATGTATACTTCACCCTGTTTGTTGGATTTTATAGATGCATTTAAAATGCTCAGTAAAGGATTAACCACTTGCTTACTGGGCACATATACCCCCTTCCTGCCCAGGCGAAATTTCAGCTTTCGGCACTGTCACGCTTTGAATGACAATTGCGCGGTCGTGCGACGTGGCTCCCAAACAAAATTTACGTTGTTTTTTTCCCACAAATAGAGCTTTCTTTTGGTGGTATTTGATCACCTCTGCGGTTTTTATTTTTTGTGCTATAAACAAAAAAAGAGCGACAATTTAAAAAAAAACTAATTTTTTTGATTTTTGCTATAATAAATATCCCAATTTTTTTTAAAAAAAATATTTTTTCCTCAGTTTAGGCCGATACGTATACTTCTACATATTTTTGGTAAAAAAAACACAATCCGCGTTTATTGATTGGTTTGCGCAAAAGTTATATGCCGCGTACACACGGCCGTTTTTCTCGTCGAGAAAAACAAAATTTTTTCCATTCGACGAGAAAAACGATAGTCTGTGGGCTTTCTGACGTTTTTTTCGACGAGAAAAACGGCATTAAAAACGACGAGAAAAATTAGAACATGTTCTAATTTTTCTCGTCGTTTTTTTCGACATAGGGAAACACTGCCGCGGAGCCCACAGACGGAAAAACGACCGTGTGTGGGGAGCAAGCCGTTCCCTCGTTTTTAATGACATCATTCACGGCGGTTTTTTAACCGCCGTGAATAATGATCGTGTGTACGCGGCAATATCGTTTACAAAATCGGGGGTAGTTTTATGGCATTTTTATATAAAAAAAATTTTTTACTAGTAATGGCAG
The DNA here is from genome assembly GCA_029206835.1 of Rana muscosa. Lineage (NCBI taxonomy): Eukaryota > Metazoa > Chordata > Amphibia > Anura > Ranidae > Rana > Rana muscosa. The sequence continues at coordinate 420,760,420 of CM055127.1, read as the reverse complement.
CGATCAGTGATTTTTTTCATGACTGAGACATTATGGCGGTCACATCGGACACTTTGGACACATTTTTGGGACCATTCACATTTATACAGCGAACAGTGCTATGAATATGCACTGATTACTGTATAAATGTGACTGGCAGGGAAGGGGTTAACACTAGGGGGCGAGGAAGGGGTTAAATGTATTCCCTAGGGAGTAATTCTTACTGTGGGGGGAGGGGACTGACTGGGGGAGGTGACCGATCTGTGTCCCTATGTACAAGGGACACAGCATCGGTCTCCTCTCCCTGACAGGACGTGGATCTCTGTGTTTACACACAAAGATCCACGTCCTTGTCTGTGTAACGGGCGATCGCATGTACCACGCGCATCGGCATCTCAGTGACGCGCCGGGCACGCGCGCGCGCCGCCGCTTGTGCGCCCACCAGTGGCCGGAGGAGCGGAGGTCGTATAAAGATGCCTCCCGGCATTGTAGAGCCACCTTGTGGCCGTATATAGTCGTACAGCGGGCGACTAGTGGTTAAAGGAGAAGTATAGCCAAAGTTTTTTTCGGTTGTACTTCTCCTCTGGATTACAGGAGTGCAGTTAATTCTGCACTCCTGTAACCCATCACAGAGCCGGTTCAGGCTCTAAAAAGATCCCAACCATATAGTTCGGTTCCACCCAGATACCTGGACCGGCAGCTAGCTCAGCCTCTCAGCGAGCTGCTGAGAGCCTGAGCCAATCGCTACCGCCCCATCCATAGCAAGATGCTCCAGTGAGTGCTGGAGGGACAGAGCAGAGAGCTGAAGACAGAGAGCTGAGCGATCAGTGATGATTGCTCAGTTCCCGGTCTTAGAGCTGGCATGGGACAGATGCAGCATCAGACCAATGCTGCATTCTCCCAGATGAGTGTATACAGTGTATGTGTATATGTATATATATATATATATATATATATATTTTTATGAATCCCCTACTTCCCTTTTAAAACCACAGGAAGAAAAATAACTATTCATCACCGGCTGCCAACTGCAGAATGTGCAAGTCACTAACACGTTTTGAGGGACAAGCCCTCTTCTTCAGAGCTTCCTATTGAAACTACTATATATGCAGAGTCTCTTAAATTGGGTTTCATATTTTTCTCAGGAAAAATGACCACTGGTTGGTCACATCATAAAGCTCTGTCCTGGACACAACAAAGGTGGGGTGGGCTCAGGGAGGTCTCATCCAGAATACCCTTCTGTTTCCAAAAGTTGATGGGAACCAGAAACTGTCACATCTACACAAAACTAAGTAAACAAATGCAATAACTAGTGAATACGGTTCTTATTTAATAGAGAAATTAGTAAAGATTAGTAACAGCAACAAATCAGAATTAATCATTTGCAAAGGCCAGTCCTGACTGGTTGCTATGGTATACTGCACTTTGCACATCATCCGTGCTCTTCATTATTAGATAAGATTGTCATATTTTTACCAATATATGGTCTCTCAAGCAGACCCCCAGGCACTAAATCTCCCAGCATGCCAGAGGCACATAGCATCCAGTATGTCTCCTAAACTGGCAGCTGGCGCTGCTAGAGGCTCATGCACAGGCTATTTATCATACAGATGAGCAATCTTCCCCATCATTATAACTGACTGACTTCAAACTTCTTGGCTTGAGGAGAGCAGGCCATTATTAAAGGGAACCTCTCACTATTTACTCTAGAGATATTCATGCTGGACAAAATGCTAGCTGCATCAGTCATCTGTGTTTACACTTGAAATAGAATTTGTATGGTACTGCTGCAAGGAAGCTACTAGTCTGCTTTACCTAAAACCATATCTGTACTGCGTTCGGTGATCCTTTAACATTTAAGAACCTAGTCCAACTAAAAACCAAGATATTGCTTTACAGCATGCAGCTCCTTCCCTGGAGTACAGAATAAAGCAGGGAGCCTTCAATCAATGTTCCTTGTGAAATTGAACATCGTCTCTCAATAAATGACATTAATACGTGGCAGGCCTTCAAACAAATGACCCACCCGTTGGGTGTTTAATTTAGACCAGACATTGGAGAAATTTGTGGGATGGCATTACTGATCTACTTCTGAGACTACTAAGTGCCTGGCTGCTATTCTGATCTAAAGATTTCAATGCTGTGGAGTTTATCACCCTGAAAAAGTCTTAAAGTGTAACTATAGCCTGTTATAGCCTGTTATAGCCATACATTATACAATTTCTTGCACAATTTTCCTTTACATTTACCAAAACCATATAATATGAGGTCAAAACCTTTCAATTTGTATGCAATCAGGCAGGCTCTTGCACTACATAGTTGAAGGTAAATCTAAAGGAAATTGAATAAGAAAATTGTATAATATATGGCCAGCCTTATATGTTAGGTGAATAGAAGAGAGATCTAGGTTGCATGATCTCCAACAAAGATTGGCAAAAAGCTCTCTTTTTTTACTGACAAAGCCTCAATGACACCAGACACATGTTGGAGATGTGGAGGAGACATAGAATTCTACCTACACATATGACAGGCCTGCCTTTATATTCACAAATATAGGTTGGAGATATTTAATCTTAATAACATTTAAAAAAACTTCCTAACATCTTCCCCAAAAATTGCCTCACTATCCCTTCTGCCTGGGCCCATGAATAAGAATAAGATCTTATTGCATAATTTCCTTACTGCTCGATGCCAACAAATACCCTCCTTTTGGAAAAATACCTCTTATCCTACCTTATCAGTATAGGTAAATACTGTCAATGACATTATGCATATGGAAAAAATCTAGAACAAATCAAGGCTCAGTGGTCTATTTGGTTATACTAGTCTTATGCCCCATACACACGATCATTTTTCATGCCATTAAAAATGCCATTAAAAAAATGGCCATTAAAAATGATCGTGTGTATGCTCCAGAGCATTTTTAACGACGTGAAAAACGGCCATTAAAAATTTCGAACATGCTCTCTTTTTTCACGTCGTTTTTCATGTCGTTTTTTTTAACGACGTGAAAAACGATAGTGTGTATGCTTTAACGACGTGAAAAAAAACGCGCATGCTCAGAATCAAGTATGAGACGGGAGCGCTCGTTCTGGTAAAACTAGCGTTCGTAATGCGTAATGGAGATAGCACATTCGTCACGCAGTAACGGACTGAAAAGCACAAGACTGAAAAGAGCGAATCGTCTCTCAACAAACTTTACTAACATGAAGGGTGGCGCCATTCGAACGGAACTTCCCCTTTATAGTGCCGTCGTACGTGCTGTACGTCACTGCGCTTTGCTTGAACATTTTTTAAAATGATGGTGTGTACGCAAGACAGGCTTGAGAGGAAACAAGAAAAAAAATGACAAGAAAAACGTCAGTTTTAAAAATGACATTAAAAATGATCGTGTGTATGGGGCATAACTCTCCCTTCCTTTGATATAGACTTCAAAATTAAACAATATCTACCAACACCATGTAGAGGACACAACCTTGCCTCTTTAACCCATCCAAATATATATTGGACGACGTAATCCTCTTAACCTCCTTTTTTCCATCATTTCCTAACTTTTATATACCAAGCTACAAATAAAACATGGAATATTTTGTGTTAACACACCAATGGATGATGGACTTCAACCTTAAATTTTTCCATGAACTTTCCCGTCCATGCAAGAACGAATGCTGATCATATGTTTAACTTGGACAACCTACCTGGAACATATCTACTACAGATTGTTTACCACAGTACTGCTACCTTGATGACTTTCGGCTATATGTTGACACTTATCTTTTCCACACTACTGTACTGTTAATATCAAGTTTGTTTTATTACTGTACACCATTCTTTTCTAATTACAATTATATTTAACTATAATGTGCCATGGTAAATTTTACTCCAATTTGATCTGATCTTTTATATCATTTTTGTTATGTTTAAAAAACGTTATTCTACAAAAAAGTAGGATTTTTAAAACAGCTTACCTGTAAAATCCTTTTCTTGGAGTACATCACGGGACACAGAGCAGCATAGTCATTACTATGTGGGTTATATAGAATTACCTTCAGGTGCTGGCACTGGCAACTTCCAAAACAGGAAGTACCCTCCCCTATATAAGCCCCTCCCATCCGGGAGTACCTCAGTTTTGTAGCAAAGCAATACGTGTCCCCAAAAGAGGGGTGGGAGCTCTGTGTCCCGTGATGTACTCCAAGAAAAGGATTTTACAAGTAAGCTGTTTTAAAAATCCTACTTTCTTGTTCATACATCACGGGACACAGAGCAGCATAGTCATTACTATGTGGGACGTCCCAAAGCAATGCCACATGAGGGGGGGGATACACCATACATAAGCTGGGCGCCATCAGGCATGAGGATCTTTTGCGGCCTGCAACACACTGCGCCCAAAGGCGACATCCTCCTGACTTCTCACGTCCACCTGGTAGAACCTAGTAAACGTGTGTACTGAAGACCATGTTGCGGCCTTACAAATTTGCGCCAGGGAGGCCTGGTGATGCACTGCCCATGAAGTTCCAACTGCTCTCGTGGAGTGCGCCCTAACTTTGAACGGAGGCGGTCTACTTTTCAAGCCATAGGCTTGTATTATGACCTGTCGAATCCACTTGGCTAAAGTAGATTTTGATGCTGCCTGACCCTTTCTGGGGCCTTCCGGCAGAACAAACAGAGAATCCGTTCTACGAATCTGAGCAGTGGCTTTTAGATAAGCTTTAACTGCTCTTACTACATCCAAAGAATGCAATAACTTTTCCTCTACCGAGCTTGGTTTGGGGAAAAAAGAAGGAAGAACCACATCCTGGTTCAAGTGAAACCTCGATACCACCTTAGGAAGAAAGGCTGGGTGAGGACGTAATACTACTCTGTCCTTATGGATAACCAGATATGGCTCTTTACAGGACATGGCGGCTAATTCCGACACTCTTCTAGCCGAGCATATGGCTACTAAAAATATCAATTTCCTGGTGAGTAGAACCAAGGAAATGTGCCGCAAAGGTTCAAATGGCTGCTTCTGCAGAACCGACAGAACCAAATTTAGATCCCATGGGCATATGGGAGCCTTAATCGGTGGAATAATACGAGTCACACCTTGCATAAAGGATTTGACAAGTGAATGCATAGCCAGGGGCCTTTGAAATAGTATTGACAAGGCCGAAACCTGGCCCTTGATAGTACTTAAGGCAAACTTCCTGTCTACAGCCTACTGCAGGAAGTCCAGAATTCTGCCTATAACGTACTTACGTGGATGCCATTTTCTGGCCTCGCACCAAGTGATGTACGCCTTCCAAACTCTATAGTAGATCTGCCTGGATACAGGCTTCCTGGCATTGATTATAGTTGATACCACAGAGTTAGAGAGACCTCTCTTCTTTAGGATGTGGGACTCAATAGCCAGGCTGTTAAACTTAGAGTTAGTAAGGAAGGGTGGTATATCGGTCCTTGCGAAAGCAGGTCCGGACGACGTGGAAGGGTCCAAGGACTCCCCACAGACATTTTGATGATCTCCGCGTACCAGGCCCTTCGGGGCCACGCTGGAGCCACCAGGATCACCGGCTTCTTCTCCAACCTGACTCTGCGAAGGAGTCGAGGCAACAATTGTAGCGGAGGGAATGCATATATCAGTCTGAACTGATCCCAAGGGAACACCAGAGCATCCGAGCCGCAAGCGAGGGGATCCCTTGTCCGGGAGACAAACCTGTCCACCTTTGCGTTGAATCTGGATGCTAGCAGATCTACATCCGGTGTTCCCCACCGCTGACATATTGCTCGGAAGACCTCGGGATGAAGGGACCATTCCCCTGGGCATAACTGTTGGCGACTCAGAAAGTCCGCCTTCCAATTCTCCACCCCTGGAATGAAGACAGCTGATATACATGGGACATGCTTTTCTGCCCATTCCAGGATGTGACTTACTTCCCTCTGGGCTGCACGACTCCTGGTGCCTCCCTGATGATTGATATATGCCACTGCTGTGGCATTGTCTGATTGAATTCTGACAGGGGACCCTTGGAGTCTGGATGTCCAGGCTACTAGGGCGTACCGGGCTGCTCGTATCTCTAAGAGATTGATGGGCAGGGTTTTTACTACATTTGACCATCTGCCCTGGAGAGACCATTGCTCCAGTACTGCCCCCCAGCCTGTAAGACTGGCATCTGTAGTGACCACCTTCCAAGATATCGGGCTGAAGGGTTTTCCCTTCTGGAGATTCTGGGGGATCAACCACCAGCAGAGACTCTTCCGAACGGAAGGGGACAAAGCCATTGGGAAGTCTAGAGCCTGAACTTTTCCGTTCCAGGCTGACAATATGGCCCTTTGTAAATTCCTTGAGTGGAATTGGGCGTATGGCACAGCTTCGAATGATGCTACCATCTTTCCTAGCAGCCTCATGCACAGGCGTATGGACGGCTGTCTTTTTGCACAAAGCAGACGGACCAAGCCCCTCAAAGAGGATACCTTGTCTAGAGGTAAGAAAATCTTCCTCTGGTCTGAATCCAGCCGTAGCCCTAGATATACCAGGTTTTTCACTGGCTGTAGGGCTGACTTGTCCAGGTTGATGACCCAACCGTGAGATTCTAGATACTTGATTGTATCGATAATTACCACTTCTAGCTTGGCAACTGAGTGGTCCATCAACAACAGGTCGTCTAGGTATGCCATTATCGTTACCCCCCGTGTTCTTAGATCGGCCAACAGTGGGGCCAGAATTTTTGTGAACACTCGTGGTGCTGTGGCCAGACCGAATGGTAAGGCTCTGAACTGAAAATGGCGCCCTTCTACTGCAAAGCGTAGGAATTTTTGATGACCTGGAAAGATGGGAACATGCAAGTAAGCATCTTTGATGTCGATCGAGGCTAACCATTCCTCCCCTTGTAGGGCAGCGGTGACCGATCGGATCGACTCCATCCGGAAAGACCGGACGTTTAGAAATTTGTTTAGACTCTTTAGGTCCAATATGGGTCTTATGTCCCCGTTTGGCTTCGGGACTGTGAAAAGGTTTGAGTAGAAACCCAACCCCCACTCTTCCATGGGAACCTCCATAATTACTCCTTGGAGCAATAGTTGTTCTAACGCCAATAGGAGAGACCGTCTTTTCAGAGGGTCTCTTGGCATGCCTGACCACATAAAATGGGACGGAGGAGACTCTTTTAACTCCAACTTGTATCCCAGAGTTACTGCGGAGAGCACCCATCTGTCTTTGATCGTCTCCCGCCAGGTCTCTGCGAACAACTGAAGTCTTCCCCCCACCCGTTTGAGTGGGGGCAGCCCTTCATAGGCTTGACTTGGAGGCTGGTTTAGTACCTCTTCGGATCCAGGGCTTTTTATTACCCTGTGGCTGTCCCTGATTTTTACCTCCTGAGTTTGACCGAGGAGGCCGTCGGAACTGCTTAGTAGCAGACGTCGCAGGGATAGGAGAGGTAGTCCTCTTAAAAGATGGACCCCTAGACCTCTTCTTACTCGGTAAGAGAGTACTTTTACCACTGGAAATCTTCTGGATATACTTATCCAGGTCTTCGCCAAAAAGGCGTTCCCCATGAAATGGGAAGCTAACTAAGAGCTTCTTACAGGGAGCTTCAGCAGACCAGTTTTTAAGCCACAGAAGCCTACGCATATGTACCAAAGACAGCGTGAGGCGGGAGGCCTGATGGATAGAATCCTTGATGGCGTCAACCGCAAAGCATAATGCTCTAGGCAGATCAGCCAGAGCCTGGGCCTGTTGGTCTGGCAAATCCCTCAGGACCATTTTCATTTGATCCTTTAAAGCTTGGCAGACCCCAATAGCTGCCACTGCTGGCTGTGTAACAGCCCCTGCTGTGGAAAAAGCAGATTTTAATAAAGATTCCAATTTTTTATCCACTGGATCTTTGAACATTTGAACATTATCTACTGGACATGTCAGTGATTTGTTCACAGAAGAGATGGCTGCATCCACCGTAGGAACATTCCATCTCTGGGTGAACTTTTCCTCCATGGGATAGATCACCGGAAACCTTTTAGGCGGAACAAATAGTTTATCAGGATGTTCCCAGTCCTGGTATATAAGTCCTTCCAATAATGGATGTATTGGAAAGGAGCAATTAACCTGGGGAGCTTTTAGCGACCCCAATGGGGAGACAGCAGTAGTTGATGGTTCAACAAGAGGCATTTTAAATGCAGATCGAACCATGTCAGTTAGGGTCTGGACCCACAATCTTTCAGTCTGTGATGCTGAAAATGGTTCATCTACTGTCGATTCCTCAAAAACAGAGCTAACCTCCTCCTGATCCCCTTCAGGTAGGTCGGTCCCTTCCTGGGACTGTTGCTCTGCCAACAGGCACTCTAATGGAAGTGATGGAGATCTGGCGCGCTTTCTTTCCTGTAGAGAAGAAGCGATCAATGCAGCCAATCTCTGCTCCAATCCCTCCAGAGTTGAGGAAAAAACCTCCTCTGTTATATATGCAGGAGCAGGTGGACTGAGGACAGCCGCAGTACCTGGCACTCCCGGGGGTTCCTTATGGGTATTAACCTCTGATTTCTCAGGGGAGGAGGGTGCAGATGACTGCTCCAGATCCTCAGAGCCCGATGGAGACCCTCTACACTTCCTGAGAGGTATATCTCGGAGTTTTTTAGGCGGCATATTCCTTAGTTCAAAGCTGAGGTATTCCAGCCGCAATACACCCCTTACTGAAATAGTCTAATGCAATTTGCTGCTATGTACATCAGTGGGTGTCTACTAATGCGTCTTTCTGGGGATGCCTGTATCAACCGCCCGCTGTAAGCCCCTATACCATGCTACCAGCTCCTTTTCATGCTCTGTGTCCATAGCAAGCAGCGTGGACTGAGTCCTTTTATCTTGCTGGGACGCCCGCGCATGCGCAGAAGCGCTGGGCGCACAGAGCGCGTCATCCGCCAGGCTCCGCCCCCTTTTTTGAAGCTAAACCTTATAAAAATAAAGCATGTGTGCGCGCGCGTGCACGTGTGCGCTCTTGGCGCCATGTAGGGAGAGGAGCCAGGGTCCCTGTTTTACCAGGACTCGGGGATGGAAGGAAACTACTTGGCAGCATGACAGAGGAATGCAGCTTCCCTGATAGAGAGCTCACTCATCTGCCTGGACTTTCATCATGGAAGGAATAGTCCCAAGAAAAAAAGACGTTCCACAGCGGCCTCTAGTGGACAAACACAGGTACCGCACTTTTGTCTTTTTTTTTTTAAAACCTCCTTTATGAAAAACATTTCCAGGTTTACAGTTTTTTTAAAACTTCCCTTATGAAAAAACATTTCTAGGATTTCTTAGGCATATACAGCTATTAGCGGGAATACCCTTTAGGTAACAGGCAGAAAGACATATTAGGCTTGGGGGTCCCCTCAATAGAACCAAGTTCCTGAGGGGCCCCCACTTACCTTTTCCCCGCCGCAGGACTTTGTTTGGTCCACAGAAGCCCAAACTTCACCTCTCACGGCAGGCATTGTACTAGACCTTCAGGGACCGGGTTCCCAAGGATTCCACTCCCCTGGACCTGTATAGCACCCTGCACAGATAGCCTCTTGGTTTTGGGTATGACCAGAGCTCTGGATCCCAGGGTCCAGCCCTCCTAAGAGAGGCATTACAGGCAAAACCCTGCTCTTCTCTGCAAGGCCCGGGTACCGACCGTTTAGCTATGAAGCTTTTTTGGTCGGATCCAGAATAGCTTGCTAAGGCCCAGAGAACCTGTACACAAGCCCAGATGAATACATGTTAACCTTGGCCAACACCTTAGACACTGGCAAAAAACTGAGGTACTCCCGGATGGGAGGGGCTTATATAGGGGAGGGTACTTCCTGTTTTGGAAGTTGCCAGTGCCAGCACCTGAAGGTAATTCTATATAACCCACATAGTAATGACTATGCTGCTCTGTGGCCCGTGATGTATGAACAAGAAATACTTTGTTTTCATTATACTCTTTAGAGTATGCTAAGCTTTTAAGTAGGAAAGCCAAGTACTTGCTCCTTTTTAATTTTTTTCTTACTGATCCTGTATGTTCCTTCTAAAGCCCAACATCACTATACCAAAAAAACAAAAATACTTATCACTCATCTTGTTCCACTATGCTTCTGCTTATCTCCTGTGCATTATGTTGCCCTGTGTGTTTGCCTTAAGTGAGCTGTGGATATATGGAAAAACCCAACTTTGTGGATATTTTGTAGATAGCTGGAGACATTTGTTTCTACAGTTCTTCATGGCAAAATGCAATGGAAAATTCTAATTTATATTCTGTACAATAAAAGTAATAAAACTGATGTAATATTTAGTTTGTGTAGATAAACCTGTCCAGAGAGAAATATGGGGGCAACTATTGCTAAAAATTCTAGTATCTGGCTAATATGCTTTGTCACTTTCTTTCTTGGTGCCATTTGGCACAAGTACACATAGAGGGGTCAATCACCTGAAATGGGAACACAGGCAGCAATAGAAACTTGTCAGAGGGCCTACCCATTCCCACCATAATGATTTTCAAAAAGTTGGACATTATTTGCCAATGTGTGTTTGAAATAGCCTAAAATATGTTCTTTTGTCTCATGAGAGGTTTAACCACTTCCCACCCAGTCAATAGCATATTGACGTCCGGAAAGTGGTTGTGTTATCCACACTGGACGTCATATGACATCCTCCAGGATAACAGCCGCCGCGCGCACGGGGGGGCGCGCATCGCGGCGATCGGTGGAGCGGTGTGTCAGTCTGACACACTGCTACACTGATCTCGGTAAAAAGCCTCCGGCGGAGGCTTTTTACCACGTGATCAGCCGTGTCCAATCACGGCTGATCAGGATGTAAACAGGAAGAGCCGTTGATCGGCGCTTCCTCACTCGCGTCTGACAGACGCGAGTAGAGGAGAGCCGATCGGTGGCTCTCCTGACAGGGGGGGTTCGCGCTGATTGTTTATCAGCGCAGCCCCCCCTCGGATACCCACACTGGACCACCAGGGAAGCCCCCCAGGACCACCAGGGAACCCCAAAGCATGTGGATGGCCAGGTAAGTACCCCATGGCCATCCACATGTAAAATTTCTCAAAAAACATATGCCAATCAGTGCCCACAAATGGGCACTGACTGGCACACCACAATGTGCAATGCCCAGCAATGCCACCTACCAGTTTCAACAGTGCCACCTACAAGTGTCAACAGTGCCACCTACCAGTGTCCATCAGTGCCACCTATCAGTGCCCATCCATGCCCATAAGTGCCCACCTATCAGTGCCCGTCTGTGCCACCTATCAGTGCCACCCATAAGCGCTCATCAGTGCCGCCTATAAGTGCCCATCAGTGCCGCCTATGAGTGCCCATCAGTGCCGCCTATGAGTGCCCATCAGTGCCGCATACCAGTGCCACATATCAGTGCCGCCTATCAGTGCCCATCATCAGTGCCACCTCATCAGTGCCACCTCATTTGTGCCACCTCATCGGTCCCCATCAGTGTCGCCTTATCAGTGCCCGACTGCCCGTCAGTGTCGCCTTATCAGTGCCCGTCATTGAAGTAGAAAAGGTACTTATTTACAAAAAAAATTGACAGAAACAAAGAAAAACTTAGTTGTTCGCTCTTTTTTATTTATTTGTTGTGCAAAAAATAAAAATCGCAGAGGCGATCAAATACCACCGAAAGAAAGCTCTATTTGTGGGAACAAAATGATAAAAAAAAATTGTTTGGGTACAGTGTTGCATGACCGCGCAATTGTCATTCAAATTGCGACAGCGCTGAAAGCTCAAAATTGGCTTGGGCAGGAAAGTGTATAAGTGCATGGTATTGAAGTGGTTAAGAGATGATAAGATTAACATTATCTTTTTAACCACTTTCATACCGGGCCTATTCTGGCACTCCTCTCCTACATGCAAAAATCATCATTTTCTCTTTCGTTCATGGACAGACACAGCAGTAATCTTGACAAAGTGGGTATTAGCCTTCATTCAGGAGTGACTAGGCAGAAACTTGTAGAAAGTGTTAATCACATCAAACACAGTACAGTACCGCCCAGGGGGCGGTCCCTCTGGGTACAGCCCCTCTCCCTGCATCTTGCAGCTCAGTTTTTTTCTGCCTAGCATAGGGGAAGGACATGGCTCCCTTCGGGCCCATGGGCCTGGAGGTTTTATTCTATATTTCTATTTTTTGTTCCTGTGATCTGCGATCAACTGCCGACTGGGTGACAGGCTGGATCCCAGATCCTTGTAGTCTCCCCAGTTTCAGCCATCGAGCGTGTGCCGACCTTAGCTACGCACTGGGTCATCCACGACATGCCCGCCGCTCTACGGGTGGTCGGTGAGCTACAAGCTCCGAGGCACGCATATGACCGGTCTAGACGGCTGAGTCACAGCGTGCCAGGCCGACAGTCTCCTCCATAACTGCGCGGAAGATGGTCTGTCTGGAATTCTTCCAGCATAATCCATGAAGGAAGGGTAAGTAGTAATCCCCTGCTTCGGCAGGAGGACATAGCTGGACATTCCCAGGGAGGTCAAGTGGGGGGTTCCATCCTTCCTTTCCTCTCTCCCTTCCTTCCCTCCTCCCTGGGCTCTGTGAGCTAGGCTGGCTGCTGGGGGCAGGGGGTTCACCTGGGGGGCTCCATCTGTGGCGGGAACTGCGCTGTACGTCCGCTTACTGGGGTGCTAGTGGGCTGCCATTAAGAGTGTCAGTTTTTGTTTACTTGGTCCGCACCGTTTTACAGTATGGCCACACGGCGGCTATTTTGTGGGGGTTTTGGCCTCTAGTGTGCTTTTAACTGGCGCGAATCAACAGACACATGCTGCGGAGGGTCAGACTGACACAGGCGGCTGTAGAGAGAGCATCTCAAGCAGGAGGCGGATGGCAGCTGTGCGGTGACCGTTCTAGGGTGGTGAGTCCTCTGGGGGGGGCCCTCGTCTTTGTGGAAGCTAAGAGGGTGGGCTGTTGTTACCTTGCCTGGAGTCCCTGTGGGTGTCAGGCGCGTGGGTCAGCATGGTGTCAGAAGCGGACGCCTCTTCCCCTGAAACACCTGAGTTGGCAATTGGTGCTCCTGCACCCGCTGTATCAGTGGACACTATGTCGGCGATCCTGGAAGCTTTTGTTGCCAAGGTGGAAGCGGCACGTGGGAACACGGGGGGTAAAAAGCGCCCCCTCCCCCTGGGGACAACTCTGATGTGGAGCTGGGCCCAGCTACGGCTCATAGCCCTGGTTCTGACGTACCTGAGGATGCGGACCAAGATTTGCCGGACAGTGAGGATGACTCCGGGTCCGGGTCAGCACGCGAAAAGAATCTGGTAGCTGATCTTATCACCGCAGTGCGAGATACTCTAAAGATAGAGGAGTCTGCGGAAGCGACAGAGGCGTCAGTCCCTTTTGGGTTCCGTAAGCCGACCCGCACTGCTAAGGTGTTTACTTGTGTGTCTTATCTAGACAAGCTTTTATACAAGGAGTGGGACAAACCACAGAAGGTTTTTTTGGTCCCTAAGAGTTTGGCGGTGCGTTACCATTTTGAGGAGAGTTTCCTCAAAAAATATACCTCTCCGCCGATAGTGGACCCTCCTGTGTCCAGATTAAACAAAGTACCCACAATTCCGGTGGAAGGGGCTCCTGCTTTCAAGGACCCTGCGGACAAGAAGGCTGAGGCGGTCACCCGCTACCTATACACGGTGTTGCGCTCTGCTGTGCGTCCATCCTACGGTGGTTGGGGCCCTGGTGTCTCAGACACTCACTGAATGGGCAAAAATGCTGCACAATGGGTTAAAAGCACGTCAGAGGTGGGTACAGGGCCTTAAATTTGTCTGCGAGTCAGCCTTGGATACTATTCCTTTGCTGTCCAGAGCCTCAAGCTATGCGGTGGTGTTACGCCGTCTGCTCTGGCTAAAGTGTTGGTCTGAGGACCAATCTTCCAAGAAGGCTCTGATGGATTTGCCCTTTAAGGGCGACAGGCTTTTTGGAGCATCTCTGGATGACGTTATTAAGGTTGCCACAGGAGGTAAGAGCACGCTGCTGCCATAATCCAAAAAGGGTAAGGAGCCACGCCTTAGGCAAGGGCCCTCCTTCACCGCTCACAAACGTTTTTTTTCATCCACCCAGTGCTGCAGGTAAAAGATCCCAGGCCGACAAAACGCCTGCTGAGGCACAGAAGCATCCCTGGTTTCGCAAGCCCAACAAGCTTGCAAACAAATCTGCATCCGCATGAAGGTCTGCCCCCGCCCATCTCTCGGGTGCAGGGACGTCTTCGCGAATTCGCGACCTGGTGGACATCTCTGATCTCTGACCGGTGGGTTTGCAAAGTAGTTTCCTCAGGGTACAAGATAGAGTTTCTCTCTTGCCCACTGAACAGATTTTTTCCCTCCAACCTCCGGCTTCAGCCGACCCGTTGGGAAGCCCTGTATGGGGCGGTCCGGGATCTGCTGGTACACGGGGTGATCATTCCTGTCCCAGTACAGGAAAGGTTTTAGGGGTTTTACTCAAATCAGTTCGTAGTACCAAAGAACGATGGGGTTCGTCCAATCCTGGACCTCAAGGCCCTCAATTGCTTTGTGAAAGTACAAAGGTTCCAGATGGAGTCGGTTCGCTCTGTTGTCGCTGCTCTCCATATGGAGGACTTTCTGGCAGCCTTGGACATCAAGGACGCATACTTGCATGTCCCCATATGCACCAGGCATCAGAGATTTCTGCGCTTTGCGGTCGGGGAGGACCACTATCAATTTGTGGCTCTCCCTTTTGGCCTGGCATCGGCACCGAGGGTGTTCACCGTGGTGCTCACCCCGATTCTGGCCCTGCTAAGACGGCGTGGCATCGCTATTGTGGGCTCCTTGGACGATCTTCTTCTGAGGGCCACTTGAAGCTCAGAATTAGAGGAGAGCGTGTCTATAACCTGTCAGACCCTCCGGGACTTTGGTTGGGTGCTGAACACTCAGAAGTATTGGTGCTGACTCAATGCCTAGAATATCTGGGGTTGATTCTGGACTCCTCGGAGGTGAAAGTTTTTCTCCCTGTCCGGAAGTTGCAGACCCTTCGGGCTGCGGTGTGGCAGTTGACATCCCAAAGATGGTCGTCACTCCGTTTTTGCATGTGAGTCCTGGGTCTCATGGTAGCCTCCTTCGAGGCGGTACCGTATGCTCAATTTCACACTCGAGTGTTGCAGAAGGAAATTCTGTCCAGATGGGACAAGTGCCCATCGTCCCTGGATTGTCAGATCCGGGTGAGCCACCCAGTCAGGACCTCCCTGGTTTGGTGGCTGACATCACCGGTACTTCTATCCGGGAAGTCGTTCCTTCTTTTTCACTGGATGGTGGTCACGACGGACACCAGCTTTACCGGTTGGGGGGGGAGTCTGGAGGGTTCAGTCAGCCCAGGGTCACTGGACTCCGGAGGAATCCTGCCTGCCGATCAATGTCCTGGAACTCCGGGCGATCAGGCTATGCCTCTCCACGTGGTCTCAGAGTCTACAGGGGTGTCCAGTCAGGATCCAGTCGGACAACGCCACGGCAGTGGCGTATGTCAACCATCAGGGAGGAATAAGAATCTTGGCTGCAGCATCGGAGGACACTCACATCCTAAGGTGGGCAGAAAGGAGTGTACCGGCCCTGTCGGCCATAAACATTCCGGGCGTGGAGAACTGGCGGGCAGACTATCTGAGTCGCCAGATGCTGGACCAAGGAGAGTGGTCTCTACACCCGGATGGGTTTTAGCTCCTTTGCCAAAGATGGGGCGAGCCGGACATAGAACTCCTGGCTTCTCGTCTCAATCGGAAGGTATTGAGGTTTGTGGCCAGGTCAAGAGACCCATGGGCAGACGTGACAGATGCGTTGGTGGCACCTTGGAGTCAGTATCGTCTAATCTATGCCTTCCCTCCTCTGAAGCTCCTTCCTCATCTGCTTCGCAGAGTGGAGGCAGAGGGGATTCCAATGATCCTAATTGCTCCGGATTGGCCTTGGCGTCCTTGGTACGCCGATCTAGTGCGTCTGGTAGCAGACGTCCCTTGACGTCTACCGATATGAAAGGACCTGTTGTCGCAAGGTCCCATACGCCATCCTGCTTTACAGTCGTTGGCTTTAACGGCATGGCTATTGAGAGCCAGGTGCTAAGAGACCGGGGCCTGTCAGATTCTGTGATCTCTACCATGAGGAGTGCTCGGAACTCGTCCTCTAGGAAGATTTACCATTGCACTTGGAAGGCCTACATATCCATGTGTGAGGAAATGAAGTGGCATCCACGTACTTATTTGGTTTCCAGGGTCCTGCTGTTCTTACAGCGTGGGGTGGACCAGAAGCTTGCCTTAAGTACGGTTAAGGGGCAGATATCTGCCCTGGCTGTCTTTTTTTAACAACCCATGGCGGCTCACTCTCTAGTGAGAACTTTTGTACAGGGGGTTCGGCATGTGGCCCCTCCGGTCCGTCCTCCACTACCTCCGTGGGACTTGAATCTGGTCCTCTCAGTACTTCAGAAACCACCGTTTGAAAACATTAGGGAGATTCCCTTGTTGACACTTTCTCAGAAAGTGGTCTTTTTGGTGGCCGTTACGTCAGTTAGACGGGTTTCTGAGCTGGCAGCCTTGTCATGCAAGGCTCCCTATCTGGTCTTCCACAGGGATAAGGTGGTGCTGCGTCCTCAGTTTTCTTTTCTTCCCAAGGTCGTTTCGGCTTTCCATCTCAATGAGGACATTGTACTTCCATTCTTGTGTCCTCGTCCGTCGCATCATAAAGAGTCAGCGTTGCATTCCCTGGACGTTGTCCGAGCTCTGAGCGTATACTTATCTGCTACTGCTCCGTTCCAGAGGTCAGACTTGCTGTTTGTTTCAGTGGCTGGTCCCAAGAAGGGCCTGGTGGTCTCGTTGGCCACCATCTCGAGGTGAATCAGACAGATCGTGATTTAGGCTTACGCCATAAAGAGTCGGGCACCCCCCTTTCCTGTCACGGCGCATTCGACCAATAGGTGCCTCTTGGGCTTTCCGACATCAAGCGTCTGTTTACCAGGTGTGTAAGACGGTGACTTGGTCGTCTGTTCACACTTTCACTAAATTTTACAAGGTTGATGTGAGTGCATCTTCGGATGCTTCTTTCGGCCTCAAGGTTTTGCAGGCGGCTGTTTAGAGCTGCAACTCCTCTGTTGAGGAGCTCTGTTTTGTTTTGGGATGAAGTTTGTTTTAATGCTGTTCCCACCCCTCGTTTTTTTGACACTGCTTTGGGACGTCCCACTGTGTCAAGATTACTGCTGTGTAGGTCCATGAAAGAAAGAGAAAATAGGATTTTTGTACTCACCGTAAAATCCTTTTCTCTGAGTTCATGGACGGACACAGCACCCACCCCTCCTTTTTATGTTTGTACTACTTTTTGACGAACTGAGCTGCGAGATGCAGGGAGAGGGGGTTGTACCCAGAGGGACCGCCCCCTGGACGATACTGTCCTGTGTTTGATGTAATTAACACTTTCTACAAGTTTCTGCCATTCCTGAATGAAGACTAATACCCACTTTGTCAAGATTACTGCTGTGTCCATCCATGAACTCAGAGAAAAGGATTTTACAGTGAGTACAAAATCCTATTTTTTTGCTAGAAAATTACTCAGAACCCCCAAACACTATATATATTTTTTTAGCAGACACCCTAGGGAATAAAATGGCGGTCATTGCAACTTTTTATCTTGCACGTTATTTGCGCAATAATTTTTTTAAACGCCTTTTTTTTTTAGGAAAAAAAAACGGTTTCATGAATCAAAAAATAACAAAACAGTAAAGTTAGCCCAATTTTTTTGCATACTATGAGAGATTGTGTTATGCCGAGTCAATAGATTCCTAACATGTCACACTTTAAAATTGCGCACACTCATGGAATGGCGCCAAAATTCAGTACTTAAAAATCTCCATAGGCGACGCTTAATTTTCTTTTACAGGTTACCAGTTTAGAGCTACAGAGGAGGTCTAATGATAGAATTGTTGCTCACGCTCTAATGCACGTGGCAATACCTCACATGTGTGGTTTGAACGGCGTTTACATTTGTGGGCGAGACTTGCGTGTGTGTTTGTTCGCTTCTGAGTGCGAGCTACCAGGGACAGGGGCGTTTTAAATAATTTTTATTTTATTTTATTTTACTTAATAAAAAAATTCACCGATCTCATTACTTCCGGGTAACGTCGCGCCTGGGCCTCCGACGGTCATAGAGATGACTGGTGACCATATGGTCACCAGACATCTCTATGCTTCCAATCTGGCGCCGGCCGATCGTTTCTCTGGGTCCCCGATGGCACGGAAGAGCCCGGAGAAGCACCGGATTGCGGCGGGAGGGGGACGTCCCCTCCCATCACCTATAAGAACGATCAAGCGGCGAAACTGATGCTATGATCATTCTCATGGTGCACAGAATCGCTGACTGAAAATAGTGATATCTGAATGATGCTTGTAGCTGCAGGCACCATTCAGATATCCCCACTGAAAGTCCAGGACGTCATATGACATCCTTGGGCGGGAAGTGGTTAAAGGAAAAAGATAGTGTCTTCGCAAATGAGCTCCCTGACTTATTACTTTACCAGTGATCTTGCCTCCCTTACAGCTATCCCTAAAAATCACCAGTGTGAGATGCTACAGGAAGCAGCAATGTCATTTCCACTGTCACGTGACAGTACTCAGGCCTAGCAATTGGCTGTTAGACCCAACCACCGTCACATGGGAGGAGATCACATTCCATACTCCATACTCCATACTCCAAAGCAGTTGTGAAGAAGGAAGGAATAGTAGGAAATGCTAACACGGTGAGTATAAAAGAAAGGACACTGCCACTTTGCCCTTTTTTCATTTTGGATAGAGTAAGGAAGGCTTATAACCCCTGTCAGTTTTTTTTTTTTTTGACATCTCCCATTGGGGAGATTTCCCTTCACTTCCTGTCCCATAGCCAAAACAGGAAATGAGAGGAAATCCCTCCAAAGTCCTTTGGAAGATTTCCCCTCTATTCCTGTTCTGGTGTCAACCCAAAATTTTGACATTTTCTTTTACTTTTACTTTCACTTTCGATAATAACAGTAAACAGGACAAATAGAGAGGGAGAACCTCCCTAACAGGGGCACA
Organism: Rana muscosa; assembly: GCA_029206835.1. Taxonomy (NCBI): domain Eukaryota; kingdom Metazoa; phylum Chordata; class Amphibia; order Anura; family Ranidae; genus Rana; species Rana muscosa. The sequence continues at coordinate 420,741,434 of CM055127.1, read as the reverse complement.
GATAGCACTAAAACTGACAGGAGTTCTGACCCCTCTTCACTACAAAACTAAAAAAACATTTTTTACCTCCTCTCCCCTGCAGCAGCCGCTCTTTGAAATGGGAGCTGGAGATCTTGGATCATATAACAAGACTGGACCAGATTAAAAAATATATAGGGCATGCAGGATAGGTAGAAGGACGGAGAAGGGAATTGTTTTAAGAATAGTTAGCGTTATCTTCCACTTTAATTATGCCCTCATATTGTTTTGATAGATCTTAAGGAGGTTGCACAATCACATTGTAACTTACACGGCTACTGTTAACCTGAGCGGGAAACCGTTATTTTTCAGTGAGATCAGACCTGGCCCAGAGACTTGCATTGAGGGTGAGGAGCATTGACACTCTGTCAAAGTGCAGTACTACTAATTAGAAACCAGAGCCTGTATATGTAATGGCTGCAGTTAGTTACAATCAATATAAATGTAAAAACTGTAAACAAAATCAGGCGTTTTAAGATATTATTACTCAATAAGAGATCACATATCCAAATGTAGCACTACCCTTGTAGTAGCCGTTGGAAATTTGCCCAGGTTATTTTCCTAGTGGATTGCCCCGCAGCCAGGCACACTTTCACAGTCACTCTTTGGCTCAATAACAAGTCTAGGGGTGTTCTTTTTTGTTGTTTTTATTTTTGGAGTAACTGGGATAGGGTTGAGTGTAGGGTGACCATGTGTCCCGGATTGCCCGGGACAGTCCCGCATTTTGCAGGTCTGTCCCGGGCACATTCATTCCAGGACAATACAGTGTCCCGGAATGAAACTGACACAGCCACCCCCCGGCCAATCTGATGCCCCCAAAAAAGGGCGCCACGTCACTACACTGACAGTACTTGTCCTGGCTGGGAATGCATGGAGGAGCACAATCCCGCCCCCTGCTTGTGATTGGAGAAATCATAAATCCTGCCTCTTGTGTCCAATGACTGTGCTGTGATTCGTTACAGCACAAGCTGATTTTTGGGAAGGGAGGGTGTCCCTGAATGGTAGTTTGGAAATGTGGTCACCCTAGTTCAGGGAATTGAGTGAGATACTCTAAAAATGAGAACCATGTACAGGTTGAAGATAGAAAACTCCTTTCTATAAAGCTGAAGCAGAAGTCCTTGCAGTAGCAAACAGTGGACTTGAAGTAGAAGCAGTGAAAAGCAGGCTTCTTTCTCTAGAGGACCAAGAGAAGAGTCTCCACTCAAAGAACTGGATAGACTGAGCTCTTTAGGACACCAGCCAATGTCCCCTTTGGTCAAACACACACAGCTGATTCTCTAGCACAAGAGGGGAGGCAGCCGCCCAAAAGTCTCTAAGATCTCTCACAACAGTCTGTAGGCACAAAATGTCCAGGGACAGTTGGTTGCCTCCTTCCAGCTTCCAAGCGACACCTTTCTCCAGTAATCTCAGACTAGATCTTCAGCAGACAGCTCCTTAGTCAGCTCTCTGTAACTTCAGCATTCAGGGCCTCAGGTCGCCCACCTCAGGCCTCACAAACAGCAAGCATATGGCAGTGTTTCCCTGGAGTGCAGCAAGCCCTCCAGGCTGGACTGATTCTCTCCAGAGAAAGACCCAGAAGCTCAGTGTCCCAGAGTATTTACACAAACTCCCAGCAACCTTCAGGGCCATCCTCCCTGGTATTGGCCAGGGCTGTATAAATATTCATACTGCTATTTGCATTACTTCACACGTATGTTCCAGTGAGTTCCCAAGTTCTCTGGAAAGGAGAGGAAACCGTAAAAACTAGGAGCAGCTGAAACACTGAGCAGACCTAACTAATCACATGCAGGTGCACTGATTACAGTGAGCACAACTAAATGTACCTAACACAGCAATTGCAGCCACACTGGTTACAGTGAGACAAGCTAAATTTATCTAGCAAACAAAAATACAACTCCATTGAACACAGTGGGCCAGCACTAATTCTAACTAATCCTAACTAATCCTAGCACCTATCTAGGTGGGTGCTACACAGATGAGGAGTTCTGACTCACTACATGCCTTTTCAAAGTCAGTGACCCAAAAAAATACAGACGCAGAGATATACAGTAAGTTACATTTTCAAATGGACATCAACAGTGGCAAACTACATAGTACTCTTATGACAGGTGTGTCTTTTTAGAAGAACTTAAAGTGATACTAGTAAACACACACTGTTTAGTTTACATTATCCCTTCTATTTCTGTATGTGAATGATGGCACTGTTATTATTTTATTTTAAAAAAAAAACATCTATGTACTTTTTTCCTAATCGATATAAAGCTGTCACATGACCCAGATCATTCCCAGCCTGTCTGCAGGGAAACATAAGCAGTAGGATCTTCTAGTCCTCTGCTGCTGGTCACATGTTCTAAAAAAAAAATGCCTTTGGAATACAGAAGAAAAATAAATAAATAATAACAATAAACTGTTTTAAATTGTCATACAATTATATATTTGAAATCAAATCATTATTGCTTTGTGGAAATAACATGGTGTGGGTAGATTTCTGCCAGTCACAGGCCGTGTCACGCCCCCCCCCCCCAACCAGCCTGTGTTATAGAAAAAGAGGGAGGTGAAGCCACCATGAATCTACATGTAATACCCCAGCCCCATTGTGTTTAGCTGGTTAGTGGGCATGGAGGAGGAGGGAGGGAGTGGGCTGTCATGTACCACATTTGTATATGCCCACATGTGTGACTCTATAGTCACATGGGCTGCTCAGATGTGATTGGGAGGAAATGCTCAGCATAGAAACTCACTGAAAACTGAGCATGTGCAGAGTTGCACCACAGTTGCAAAATCCCTATTTGAATTGGGGACATGGACAGAAGGTGCAGCTAGAGAACAACAGGATCAGCCAGGTTTTTTTGCAGCATACAGAAACGGAATCTCATAGTGACAGAGTGAGTATGAACAGCATGTAATACACCATTTATTGATAGTTTTTAATGATGTGGGTTTAGTGACACCAGGAACAAAACATTTAATATATTACAGTTTTCCAGCCCTTAATAGAAAATACTGTACCTGTTGATCTTGCCAGAAATACAGAAATGTAATGGTTTTTTTTCTGTCAGGCGTCCTTTCATTTTCTGTCCTGGAGACACAGCAAAAAGTAGGAATAGATCTCTCCGAAGTGAAGGGATATCCCCTGGCTCTATCCCAGTACAATTGTGTTCAAAAGTTTTTGTTTTCAGAATGTTCGTTTGATCTTCTGATGGCTAGTGGGGTCAAATTGGCATTCACTTTTGGACCTAGTGATGAAAAAAATTCAAAAAAGCAGGATGGAATTTTTTTCTTGAACCAACAAAATTCTGTGATGCCGCGTACACACGACCGTTTTTCATGACGAGAAAAAAGCAATTTTTTAATTTGGTCATTAAAAACTATTGTGTGTGGGCTCCAGAACATTTTTCGCGACGTGAAAAATGGGCATTAAAAATTTGGAACATGCTCTATTTTTTCTCGTCGTTTTTCGCAAAAAACGGCCGTGTGTGGGCTTTAAACGACGTGAAAAAAACGTGCATGCTCAGAAGCAAGTTATGAGACGGGAGCACTCGTTCTGGTAAAACTAGCATTCATAATGGAGATATTACATTCGTCACGCTGTAACGGACTGAAGAGCACGAGGCTGAAAAGCGCGAATCGTCTCTCACCAAACTTTACTAACACGAGGATCAGCAAAAGCAGCCCAAAGGGTGGCGCCATCCGAATGGAACTTCCCCTTTATAGTGCCGTCGTACATTTCGTACGTCACCGCGCTTTGTTGGAGCATTTTTTTCCATGATCGTGTGTAGGCAAGGCAGGCTTGAGAGGAATCACGTCGAGAAAAATATTGTTTTTCAATGACATTAAAAACGGTCGTGTGTACGTGGCATGAATGTCGTTTTTGTTTGGGAAAAATTGTACATATTATAGTGAGCATGTTCTAGGTAGAAAATAACCTGTTTTTAAATATCTAGGGTTCTCTTCAAACAGAACATTTAGATAAAATTTGGGGTTTCAAACAAAAAAATAGTAACTCAATGATGGCAAGAAAGAATGCTCCGGTAAACAATTTTTCAGATTTTCTGAATGAATCTTCAAACACAATTCGGCTGGTGGATGTCTAGGTTTAGACTTCTGTCACCAAAACAAAGTCCCCAATGAAAAGATTTCCGCTCACCTGCTGTTCTCGTGCCAACTAAAAAAATGTGGATTTCCCTTCACTTTTTGCACTTGAGATAAAGGTCTCCAGGATCAAATGAGGAAGAATCTCCCTACTGAGGACACAGACAAAAATTACAACCTTGCATAGAAAAAAATCAAACCATACCACACTACTTCCCATGAACAGGGCATACAGTAAGTGCTTGGCGAGACACGGTAGGTAGAAATCCAGGAGCAATAGAAGCTAGCAATCCAGGATTACGTCCAACAAGTTTACTGAGGTCCCATCTCCAAAAACTTTTTGGAGACACGCAGGACACTTTGTCAAGGTGACAGAAAGAGCACCTAAGGCAACTTGAGCCATATATAAACACTGGCACCAATATCGTGGGAGGTTTGATTATATCAGACTTGATGCCAATTCAAATGTTTACATGCACATGGCTCACCTTGCCTTAGACATTCTTGCGTGTCTCTGAAATGTTTGTTTTTTAACATGGGACCTTAAGATGCACATTGATGGATCAAAATTCAGCTGGTTCAGCAGGGACTGGCCAAATTGTGATGCATCTATGGTCGTTACCGCTCAACAGAAGGCAATCTAACAATTGAGTTCTGCCAAAACAGGATTTTTGGAACATTTTAGTGTCCCCCATTGCTTGTGTGGATGAGGGAATATGTTTTTTTTTTTTTTTTGATAAGCCTGCTGGCTGATTGAAAAAACAAAATTGGAATTCTCTATAGCCAGCCTTAGTACGCTTGTTGGAAGTAATCCTTCCATTCTCGCTTCTACTACTCATTAGCAATTAAAAAATGGCAGCAGTTCTAGCCCTCTTCACCACTCTATCCAAAACTAAAAAAATCTACTGTATTTACACGTTAAAATCATTATAAATGTCTGATAATGCAACAATAATATCCATCCCAAGGCATTCTAAAAAGTTTGTATTATAAAATGTTATAGATAAAGTCCAAATATATTCTATAGTACCGTAGAATGAATAGGTAAATGTGCAGATTACAGTTTTTGGGTTGACTAAGAACTCCATACTTGCAAAATGTTACATTCTACCCAAAATTGACCATTGAGACATCAGGCAGGTGGGGAAATCAGTTGATTTCTATTCTTCTATAATAATACAAAAATATTAAGACTTATGTACAGCCCCATGGGGATTTCATGTGTGGTCAAAACTAATTGCTTGAGGAATGAGGATCTTATCATTTGTTTTGTTTTTTATACAATAAAATAAGTTTACAGGGTAGCAATAAATAATTTATGTATTGTAATGACATTGGTGTACACAGTGGAACCTCGGATTGTGAGTAACATGGTTTACGAGCGTTTTCGCAATATGAGCTATTTAAAAAAAAATCCCAACTCGCATTGCGAGCGTTGTCTCGCAAGGCGAGCAGGATTCAAGGTGACGCTCGGAGACACTCGGAAACTCTCAAGAACACCCCGTTCTCGAGTGTCTCCGAGCATCTCTGAGCGTCTCCAAGTGTTTCCGAGTGTCACTCTCCGGCCACCCTGCACCTCTGGCCAAATGCGGTACTGCATAGACAAGCAGTGGCTGTGAAACGGATTATCTGAGTTTCCATTATTTCCTATGGGTAAACTTGGTTTGATATATGAGTACTTTGGATTACAAGCATTTTTCTGGAACGAATTATGCTCGTAATCCAAGGTATTACTGTATTATTTAAAATAATGTCAGGGTAATAGGGAAATGCATCTATTCTTCACTGTGATTCATAAATCAACAAATGCCAAAAGTAGGTTTCATGTGAACATGTTTACTCGTTAAAGAAATTTCACCTAAAAGTTCACCAACAGTATGGATATTATAAGTTACAGAACACATTTAAGTTTTAATAATCAGTTAACCAAATTAAAGAAAAAAAGGAGGGCATGGTATGTCCATGCCAGATGTACAGGGCCACCTATCAGGTGGTAAAAATGGGTAAGTCCAGGGTGATAGTGGTGGGGGGATAGGTTGTATTAAGAGAAATTGAAGTGAGAGGTCACCAACATGAAATGTAACCACTTCAGCCCCCTTCCTGACCAGGCCATTTTTTTGCGATACGGTACTGCATTACTTTAACTGACAATTGCACGATCAGTGCAACGCTGTACCCAAATAAAATGTATGTCCTTTTTTTCACACAAATAGAGCTTTCTTTTGGTGGTATTTGATCACCTCTGCAGGTTTTTATTTTTTGCGCTATAAACAAAAAAAAGGCAGACAATTAAGAAAAAATATATATATATATATATGTTTTTTACTTTCTGCTATAAAATAAATCAATGAAATAAAAAAATAAAAATAAATGTCTTCATAAATTTAGGTCAAAATGTATTCTGCTACATATTTTTGGTTAAAAAAAAACAAACCAAAAAGGGTATATTTAATTGGTATGCACAAACTATGTCTACAAACTATGGGATAGACTTATGGACTTTTTATTGTTTTTACTAGTAATGGCGGCGATCTGCGATTCTTAGCGGGACTGCGACATTGTGGCAGACAAATCTGACACTGTGACACTTTTTGTGGACCAGTGACACCAATACTGTAATCAATGCTAAAAAAAGGCACTGTCACTGAATAAATGACACTGGCAGGGAAAGGGTTAACATCAGGGGCGATCAAAGGGTTATTTGTGCTCCTAGGGAGTGCTTTATAACTGTGAGGGGGGGGGGGTGGACTGACTGGAGGAAGAGAGAGATCTGCGTTCCTGATTAGCAGGAACACAAGTTCTCTTTCTGATAGAACGACGGCCTGACAGAACAACGGCAAATGATCGTGGGTGGCTGGTGGCCGTCACGGCCGCCAAACCTGCTGATTGGCTCCCGCTGTGTCCAATCACACAGCGGGCAGCGGGCCGAGAAGAGGAATCACATACAGGTACTTGTATTTGCCCTTTAGGGCTGCCCTGCCGCAGTAAATGTACGTGGGGTGGTCCTTAACTGCTTGATTGCGATAAATTGATTTAGGGTTTATTTGGAAGGTTGGTTGTTGCCATTTCAACAATATTAGGCATCTTGCAACAGATATATAGACAATGAGTAGGCCAGTGGTGGCTGGTGGGTTTTTCTTTATGGGGGGGTGGCAACCGGGGCACTACCACCCCCCGGGCAGTGGCTCCGGTGTCCGCTCCTCCAGCACCTTCCTCCGTTGCGTGTCTCCTCTCTCTTCCACCTAAGCGCTAGGCATCCAATAGGTTCGCCTGACGCTTTGGCCAATTGGGGAAACAGGCTTGCAGTCTCTGCTCTAATTCATCCCAAAGGTGTTCTGTTGGGGGGTTGAGGTCAGGCCAGTCAAGTTCCTCCACCCCAAACTCGTTCATCCATGTCTTTATGGACTTTGCTTTGTGCACTGGTCCAAATCATTTGGTGGAGGAGGGATTATGGTGTAGGGTTGTTTTTCAGTTGTTGGGCTTGGCCCCTTAGTTCCAGTAAAAGGAACTCTTAAGCATACCAAGACATTTCAGACAATTTTATGCTTCCAACTTTGTGGGAACAGTTTGGGGATGGCCCCTTCCTGTTCCAACATGACTGCGCACCAGTGCACAAAACAAGGTCCATAAAGAGAGGGATGAGTGAGTTTAGGGTGGAGAAACTTAACTGGCGTGCACAGAGTCCTGACCTCAACCCGATAGAACACCTTTGGGATGAATTAGAATGAAGACTGCGAGCCAGGCCTTCTTGTCCAACATTGGGCCCCACAAATGCGCTTCAGGAAGCATGGTCAAACATTCCCATAGACACACTCCTAAACCTTGTGAATCGCCTTCCTAGAAGAGTTGGAGCTGTTATAGCTGCAAAGGTTGGGCCAATATTGAACCCTACAGACTAAGACTGGGATGCCATTAAAGTTAATGTGCCTGTAAAGGCAGACGTCCCAATACTTTTGGTAATATAATGTATGTTGGTGGAGGCTAGTACAGGTGTTATCTAGTTTCACAAAATAACCAAATATCTTTGGTGTGGGCCTTTCAAGATGCCAAGTGCTGGCATCCTGTGAAACAGGCATGATCAGATATGTGCACAAAGAACACCAGGCTCAACTCTGCATAGAAGTAATGTGGTTTTATTTACACCAAATGACAGATGACAAAAAAAAACTGACATGGGTTGTAGCCCTTCCTTACTCTTATGTTTTACTCCTTATGTTTGCTTTTAGTTATACTTTAATGATTTTCGGAAGCTAAGAACCCTTTGAGATGGGGAGATTTTTTTAGCTACTCTATGGGGGAGTTTTACAAAAAATTTTGCTCACAGAATCTGGTGCAGCTGTGCATAGTAACCAATCAGCTTCTAGGCTTTATTGTCAAAGTTTAATCGAACAACCTAAAGTTATAAGCTTAGAAGAAGAGAGAAGCCCAAAGGGCTACCGCTGCACTAGAACCAAAATGTGAAATATTACAATCAAAATAACAGAAAAGATAACGAAAAAAGCTGCCAGCATCAGAAAAGTCCAGTACAAAAACTTAAATCAAGATATATATACAAAAGTGGATGCAGCGCTAAATTACTGTTTATATAAAAAAGGTTAATGAATAATTATACCAAAGTAAAAAAAGAAAAGTGAAAAAATAAAACTATAGTCCCATCACAAAGTTTATAGGTGACTATATAATGTCCATCCAGAAATCTCCTTATATCTGAATTACACACAAGTTGGGATGTAGCCTATCTTGGACATTATGTTACAAAGAAAATGGTACCCCATAGTTTGAGATGGGAGGTGAACCCGCAAAAGGGTGAAACCGACCTTGAGGGATGGTTTATATACTTTAATGAGACAGGTATTAAATTTCTCCAATTTCTTTTAAGTAAAAAACAGACCAAACTCAGGAGTCAGGACATTGAATGAGGAAATTATTTTAGTTAAATATAAATTATTTCCGTTTAAAGATCAGGAAATTTATAAACAAAAATCTGATCAATTAATGCAGTGTTTGGAAAAGAAAGATAATGCCCAAAAAAACAAGAAAAAAAATACAACAGGGATTTTGCTGATTACTCTAATAAAGTTGTCTTCAAATGGCAGATAAAAATTGATGAAACCATTGCTAGCGAGAGAGTTAATGATAATCCAACCTCCCAGTCCAGCCCCCCATTATGGCATTTCCCAATACAATTATTCCACCTTTATTGCAAAATAGAGGGAATAATAGGAATACTCCGAGGATTTTTTCACCAAGGAATAATAGGGGGGGGGGGGGCAACAATTCTTCCAAACCGAACCCTAATAAAAATCAAGGTAATACCCGTCAAAAAAGTGTCCCTCATCAGACATATCAACAAGGAGCCTCTCACCAAACTCATCAGAAGGGTTTTGTTCATGGGGATGGCAATGAAGGTAGTTACATACCAAGAAGAGCACCATATATGGAGAATCCTAATTTAATTATTCGAGACAATGGGAATATAGGGTAGACCCTAGAGACTACATAAATTATCAATATTTAGGATCTAGAGGCCAAACCCCGAGAGATAGACAGGTTCCCTTACAGAATAGATTTGCTCCCCTTTCCGGTTACCAAGAAGACAGATTTGAAGATGATCGTGTTATTACGAGACACCCTAATCAATATAGGGATTACCCAATATCACAAATGGATAAGTACCACGACTCTCCTTTAGACTTTGAGAGTGATGGCCAGTCTTGTTTTTTTTCCCATGGACAACAACAGAGCCAAAAGGGGTCACGAAGAAAGAGAGGCACTAGAGGGGGGAGGAGGGTCAGGGCCAAAGAAAAGAAAACACTAGATATTAGTGGTGTTTTCAACTTGATCTCAGCCCAATTAACTCAAGGTGAACAGAGTGTCCTTAGCCAAGGATTAAAATCCCCCCCCCCTCCCATAGGCTTAATAAATTTGAGACATTAATCGATGTGCACAAATTTATTCGCAAAATGAATATTAAAAGACATTTAATTCTGAATCCTATTGGAAATCGCAGTCAAATTGTTCATACTATTCCATCTCAAGTAGACATTAATGATATGGGTTACAATACAATGACGGCGCAAGGAAAGAAACAAAAAACCTAACTGATAGATGAATCAAATGAAAAACAATGGAATATGGAATATAAAGTCTCTCTGTTGAAAAGTCAATATGATAAAAATACTAGAAGTACTGTATAAGTCTTTAGAACATAGGCACTGTTGGCAGCAATTGTAGAGCGAAGCGAACTCTGTATGCAGTGAAGGAAGAAAAACAATGCACCTACTAAGTGCAGTATGTTAGTAATTTATTTTGAAAAAGGTTAAAATAACAGCCGAATGGCTACTCACAAGGTGGAAGTGAAGTACAGGCATAGATATATATCTCTCTCTCTCTCTGTGAGTTGTCTGCGGTGGGCATGAGTCGATCCGTGCATCTGTGTCCTCCCAGTTGTAGAATGCTGCCAAGATGTAAAGGTGCACTATAATATTGCTGCAGCGATGGGGAGGTTACAGTGAAGCAATAGATGTAAGGCACTGTCACTCTGTGGCACTGTGAACATTCAGTTCCCCGCAGCGTGCGGCGTGCGGTTCACGCTGGAGCGCAGGCAGCTTCGGTGACCGGACGTGACGTCAATAGCAGGCGATGTCTGATGACGCGTTTCAATGCTTCCGCATTTTCCTCGGATCTGGTTGGCGATGGGAGCTGTCAATCTTATATGCGTTCCAGCAAACGGAACCATCAGTGTAATGTCATGTTACACTTAGCTTGGTATAATCAACATCCGGAAATAGGACGTATTAAACTGGAGGGAATTAATACACTAGCCCAACTAAATATACTATACATTGTGAGCATATGTTGGACCAATAGTGATATATATATTTATAGCAGAGCAATTATGCATAGGAATTGTTATAATGCTATGAATAAAATATTCAATTGATTAAGATTAATTAGAACTTCTGGAAGACTAGCCCTATAATGGGTTTGTATATATGGCAAAGAAATTTATATATTGACATGGAAAATCATATGTAATCATATATAAGCATGAAAATGCATAAAACGGTGCATGAAAAAACGCATAAAGAATACACAAAAAAATTACACAAAAAAATACACAAAAAATACCATAAAAAGTGCATAAAAAATGCACTAAAAATATATTTAAAAAAATATATATATAAAAAAATACAAAAAATACAGAAGGATCCCTGATGACATATGTTTATCCCATGATGTTATTAAAGATATCATGTGTAATATTGGGAAATTTATATATATTAAAAATTCTTTATATATCAAAAAAACTTATTAATGAATATATCTAAAAATATATATGATAATCATAATAATAACCCAAAAACAGTTATAGAGAGATGTTGTTAAATACTCACAATCTCTATGAATGACGGATATCTAAATTATGATAATAGAGACCGCATGCGTGCATATGCACACTTATACACAACCGCACACGCACGCATCCAATCCACCATATGTGAATGTTGTGCTTACAATAGAAAATACCATCAGGGAAGGAATATGTAAGGTAACTGGAATATATACATACACACATATACATGTATATATATATATAAAAGAAAATTAAAAGAAAATTAAATAGGGGGAGATGGAGGTATGTGTAGATGAGTACGCACATACACACTATATATGCACGCGTGTGCATGGATCTACCATTCACATAACCGTATTCACCTCAATCTCCTCGTTGAGTCCAAAGGGTGTGAGAGTGTTTAGGATATAAATCCAATATGTTTCCTGTTTACACAGACGTTGGAATCTCTCTGCTGGTGTATATTTATCGGGTATGGATTCCAAGATCCACACTCGAAGTGCCGAGGTGTCTTTGAGATGGTGAATGTTAAAGTGTCTGGAAACACTATATTGTGGACTGCCATCTTGGACTGCTCGGCGATGTTCGCCAAATCTTGCTCGCAATGTGCGTATAGTCCTGCCCACATAGAATAGACCGCATGGGCAGGTTATACAATAAATGACGAACATGGTAGAACAATTGTAGAAAGAAGTTAGGGTATACAGTTTACTGTTAGCTGAGTAGTTTTTTTGACCATGAGTGACATGGGGACAGGTGAGGCATAAGGCCTTATTGCATCTATACATACCTACTAGAGGTATTAGTGTTAGCTGTCTAGATGTAGTAATTTTGGCATTAGTTTTCATTTTGCTGGGTGCAATTTTGCCCTTTATATTCGGAGCCTTACGATATGCGAATTTAGGGTGAAGAGAAAGTGATTTTGTCAAATGTGGGTCTTGTTGTAGAATAGACCAATGTTTACGGAAAATGTTTTCCATTTGCTTATGACTATGATGATATTGTGTAATGAACCTCATTACTGGCGTAGAGGCCTGCTTGGGTTTGTGTGCCATGTTGTCTGTGCAGTATAAAGTGCAAGCATTATCTACAAGATGTGGTGGGTAACCTTTGTCTGTGAACTTGGTTTTTAAAGGTATACTCTGTGTTACATAGTCATCCAATCTGGTACAATTTCGTCTGAGACGATGACATTGACTCTTTGGGATATTTTCAATCCATTTTGGGTGGTGGCAGCTGGTATAATGTAGAAAAGAATTACCAGCTGTGGGTTTTGTATAACTTTTAGTTATTATGTCCTTATTGGTGTGTGATAGGTCCAAATCTAAAAAGCATATGGATGAAGTATTGGATTCTGAAGTGAAATTGAGTCCATAGGGGTTAGCATTACAATAGGAGACAAAGCTATGAATGAGGTTGGTAGGGCCATCCCAGATAATTATAATATCATCTATGTATCTTCTGTAAAAAATAAGGTGCATGGTGAAAGGATTGTTGGCCCAGATGTATTTTTCTTCCCAGAAACCCATTGTCAGGTTGGTGTAACTGGGAGCGAAATTAGTGCCCATAGCGGTGCCCTGTTTTTGGCGATAGTAGATACCATCAAAAAGGAAATAATTGTGATCCAAGCAGAAAAGGGTAGCTTGGAGTATAAAATCTATTTGATTAGTGTTAAGATGAGGGTCTTTTTCAAGAAAATGAGTAACGGCTTGTATGCCTATATTGTGAGGGATGGATGTATATAAGGAGCAGACATCTAAAGAGATCCATTGATAGGTGGATTCCCATGTGTAGGGGCGCATTTGTTCTATTAGATCTGTTCTGCAGCAATATTATAGTGCACCTTTACATCTTGGCAACATTCTACAACTGGGAGGACACAGATGCACGGATCGACTCATGCCCACCGCAGACAACTCACAGAGAGAGAGAGAGAGATATATCTATGCTTGTACTTCACTTCCACCTTGTGAGTAGCCATTCGGCTGTTATTTTAACCTTTTTCAAAATAAATTACTAACATACTGCACTTAGTAGGCGCATTGTTTTTCTTCCATTAATGATATGGGTAACTCTATATCTCAGATTATGACGGAAGAGGATGCTAGTGTCCCTATTCGTCATACCAATTTTGCCAATGCTTCGTTATTTAACCCTCCCAAGCTTTGCCGCTCCCTCAGTGCAGGTTTTTAAAGAATTGGTACTGAAGGACCTGATAGCATTAAAAATTCCTAAAAATAGAAGTGCCAGCGAACTTCGTCACTTCCTGACTTCAACAGAGGGTGCTGATTCTTATTCATCTTGTGGTGAATTTAAACCCCAGAGGGGGAAGAGTGCCTCACGTGGTGAAGACTGGGAGTTGGTGTAGGGTGCACTTTCTAATCCATTTCCTAGGATCACCTATCAGTATAGGACTTGTTTTTTTGCTATGTCATCATTTACTAAACTACTTGTGGAGTTGGACACTTATACAGCATTAGCACTGTTTTATCACAGGACTGTTTTATACTTCCACTGACAGTGATAGGTCATTATTGCAAGCACAAGGTGTTTTTTAATCCCACTGCTCACTGATTGTGGAACATTTTTTACTTCCACTGACCCCCAAGCCTGGGCCCCTGTTTACTCCCACTCACCACTGGTGCAGGTGTTCCGTCAGATATGGCGTCCCATCAGAATTGGTAACGGAAGTGACGCTCCGTCGCCACTATCTTGCTACACCCCACACTCCTCCATAGTAAGGATTCACTGAGAAGGGGGAAAGAGGACATCTTGTTACACCCACCGGAGTTTAGCATTTTACACTTATTTTTAACAGGAAAGTGAGTTTATATAGTGATATACAGTACTTCGAACTCCATGTGACTGGTTAGATGTTGAATTTTAAAAGCAGCAAACTTCTGGCAGATTAGCAAACCTGTGAGATGAGCAGGCTTGCCGCTGCTTATAAAACTCAACATCATAATAGTCAGACGTACAGTAGTTCTAAGTACTGGATTTCGGTTGATAAACTCAGGTTACTGTTAAATATAAGTGTAAAATGCAAAAGTCCGGTGGGTGTAACAACATGTCCGCTTTCCCCCTTCTCTGTGTATCCTTACTATTGAGGAGTGTGGGGTATAGAAAGATCGCGGCGGCGGAACGTCACATCCGTTACCAATTCTGACGGGTCGCCATATCTGACGAAACACAGGCACATTTCTACTTCCACTGGCCACAGTCCAGCCCCTCTAAGATCTAAAAAGCAGTGAACTGGCTCTTTCATTAGAAAGTTTGAGGACCCCTTCTCTATTAGGTTCTCCAGCGTGAACTCAATTTGGCCACTGATAACAGTAACTCAGCCGAAAAGCCAAATTTGCTTGCCATATGTGGTAGAAATGGAGGAACTTCTTCCTGGGATGGCAGACAATAAAAAAAGGTGGGAAAATGTTAAACCCAGCCTCAGTCTAGCCAAAATAGAATTTGGGGGAAGCTGCTTAAAAAGCTCTCTCTCGCTTACAAAGGTTTCCAAATGGCTTCCTGATTGTCATTTGCATTTAATCCTTCTGCTGTAAAGCCTGCGTTAACTCAATGAAAGTGCTGTTTTAATTTACCATGATGTCTTCTCAATGGTAGACTTTCCTATTACTACATTCACTTGGTTTTAATCATTTTAATAGCTTGTGTTGATGTTTCACAGAAGAAGGGTGTCATAGCAATCTACCCTAGCCAATTTATTTGGAATAAAAAGCAAGTTAATTGCAATGTACCCTGTCTACTAAAACAAGTACTCTTACTAATCCAACACCCTAATCATTTTAAAAAAAACATTATTTTATCCCCTATAAGAGACATATAGCCCACAAGGGTTGAGTGTTGCTGAGGCTAAAGCTAGGCTGTTTGCTAAATTAAGCCATTGTGACTCAAAATCCTCCTTTAATAAGGTTCACACTGTCTACAACTTCATCATTTTCTGCTGAATGATAATTACGTTATTCAGTCATGTTCAAGGTTTTAGTGAGAGCTAGCATTGATTGATTAACTTCAATTACCATGCTTACATTTGCATAGATAAAAACTGCTTTTCAATTTGTGAGTGGCACAGCACTGGAAACCCTACGCTGGTATTTGCATTTCAATGTGAACAGTAAAGAATAAAGGTGGGAGCGAGGTCTGATCAGTGCTAAGCCCTTTCTGCTTCAGTGCTTAAGCATTTTTCCATAAACACTCTTGTTATGATGATGTTGGTTTGCTCAGGCCGTTCTGAGCTAACTAATGTAAGCTTGGGCTTTCGGAGCTCACACCGCAAATTAACCCTGTACATTCCCGGGAAATCTTCAGTCGCACAAGGTAATTCCTTCAGCTGCATTCATGCACATGCTCATTTAGGCTCACTCAACTGGAAGATTTTTTTTTTTTTACAATCCTGGACATGCATGGTTCATTGATGAGCTATCTGGTGTCAAATTGCCCATGGTGCTCAAGAATTACATGAACATTTTTGTCTTTAGACTTAAAGCTTACCATAGACGTAAGGATTGGTTTATTCAGATCCAATAGGATTTCTTGCATTTTGGGTTAACCATTTAGCACTGCCTAGGAGGCAAGATGTTTACTAGAGATGAGAGATATTTGGAGTTGCCATTTCCTTGAAATTTTTTCAAAATTTTGGAAAATTGCATTGTTGCCAATTGGAAAAGTTAATATATGGTGGTTTAAAATGGGCTTAAATAGCTCATGAGAGTTATGCCCCATACACACAATCGGTTTTCCCGTCGGAAAAAAGTTGGATGTTTTTTCCAACGGAATTTCTCTCAAGCCTGCCTTGCATACACACGGTCACACAAAAGTTTGGTGAACTTTTGACTGCCAAGAACGCGGTGACGTAAAAGACCACAACGAGCCGAAAAAATTAAGTCCTATGCTTCCGAGCATGCGTCAATTTGTTTCCGAACATGCGTCGAAATTTAGCGCGTTGGGATTTGTACACACGATCGGAAATTCCGATCAGTTTTTTTTCCTGATGGGAAAATAGAGAACCTGCTCTCTATCTTTTTCTAGCAGTTTTTCTGTTGAAAAAAGTCTAATGGAGCATACCCACGGTCGGGATTCCCGACCAAAAGCTCTCATCAGACTTTTTCCAATAGGAAAACCGATCATGTGTACGGGGCATGAGGGAATCTCTTAAACGCTATGTTGAAGAAGAGGTGTTCGTCGTAAATAAGGGCAATACCATAGTCCCTAAATAAATGTACAGCTATAGATTCTCTGGGATTATAAAGGTAGCCACTAAGTTTATTTTTATAGTAATAAGAACATGTCTTTTATTGATTTCAACAATTGATAAAATTATCCCTTACCTACAACTATAGATGAATTATTTCCCATTCTTCATTAACCCCAGATTCTCTATTATACTGGGTTAGCTTCCAAATTTAGCGCTTTTTTGGCCCTAGTGACCACCGAGAGCGCGCACTACTGGGTCAGACTGTGTTGTTCCTCTGCTCCTGTTGGTCTGAATGGAAAACACAGTCTCCAGAAGGGCTTTTTAAACAAATGTATGCGGTTTTATGACTAGCACAGACACTTGATCCATATTGTAAGTTATATGTGTCAAATAAAATAAATGTTTGTGATTTATAGAATTTTTGTAGGGTATATTGATTGTTGTACTTTGTTACAGATACAATAATATATACCGTGGTCTTACACACCCCTGAAGAAAGCAATACTGAAACGCGTCAGGTGTTGTTTCTACATATCATGGTTGAGATATTATGTGATGTATGACAAGTATATTACCACCCATTGGCTACTCGATCTGTAATCGCAAGAATTTTTTTTAATAAATTTTATATTTTATGAATTGTTGAAATCAATAAAATATATGTTCTTATTACTATAAAAAGAAAAGTAATGGCTACCTTTATTATCCCAGGGAATCAATACCTCTATAGTTGTATGCGCTTAAGAGCTAAAGCCTGTGTTGACAGGCTTTTGTTTGCTTCAGATCGGATCTGCATCCCTACACAAGTGTATGAGCATGCAAAACCTTACTTAGCCAGGTCAAATGTAGGTCAGAAGGATGTCAATGAAATCTGAATGATCTCAAAAGTATCTAAAATTGATGTCTGATGATTAGACACAAACCCTTTAACTATCCTGTATCTGTGCTTGCACCAAAAAACTGTCCATCATTATTTTGATTATTTAAATTTTTTTCATGAACAAAAATGTAGAAGGTGAAAAAAGTTAAATAAAAAATAAAACAACAATACTCAAATGAAATACACACCAAAAAAAAACACACTAAAAACACACTAATAACACTGCATTAAATGAATTAAACGACATTAAAATAAACAAAACTACCCCAAATAACCCCCCCCCCTCCAAATAATAAAAAAAAAAGTAAAGAAAAGTAATAAGAAAACATAATCTTTTGTGTAAGAAAAGTTTGCCTAAGTTACTTGATAAAATGAGTTCCCACCAGCAAAATTTTAATGACGATGAAGCCAGTGATTTCATCGAGAAATCAATGTTTCTGAAATCGCTCCACTCATCCCTGCTTTTCATGTGAATTTGTTTTCAGTAGACATGAATACAAAATGATGCTATCACGGGTAGACTAGTACTTACCGAGGCCGAGATGCCGAGAGCGGTTCACCCTTGCGACTAAGCACACTTCGACCCCTGGAGGTGAGACAGGGGAGGAATGGCACAAAGAGGCACAGGCTACCCAGCAGGTGAAAGTAGACTTGAAGCAGTTGAGCAGCTGAGTCAAACTGGCAGGTGCGTGGTTTGCTGGAAGAACTTGGTCAGAGAGTCCAGAACCAGGCCGGGGGTCAAGCACAGGCAGATAAGAAAGTTTAAACACAACAGAGGTACTGTGTTGGGAACACACAAGGCAAGTCCAGGTCACAGGCAAAAGGTCAAGGCAAGGAGACAAGAGGCAAAGTCCGGGTCACAGGCTGAGGGTCAAACACAGGAGACAAGCGGAGTCCGTAGTACAAGCCAAAGGTCAGGTCCAGGAGAAGATCAGCAGAGTCAGAGGCAATCTGGTTCACAGCAGGTAATCAAACACAGGAACAAGTCACAGGTAAACAGGAAGCTGAAGACTAACCAGCAATTCCTCTGAGCACTTGCTCAGCTTTTATAGGCGGCCAGGAAGTCATGTGGTGCATGCACTATGCAGCTGGGTGTTTCTCTGAAAGCTTCTCACTGTCAACTTTGCTGCCATCTAGTGTTCAAATGGATGTATAACATGTTTCTTTATAATATATTTCTCTGACAGATGCCCAGAAACCAGTCATATCACATGTAATTCACAATAATGCAGAGGGCAGCACTGATGTAATGATGCCACCATCGTCATGTATTTGAGTACAAGACGCTTTGGTAATATCCTCTTAGGGGCGGGTTCATAATGCCCTACACTCACAGGATGACCTCAGGCTTCTGGGTTGAATGACGTTGAGCTTCATTCAACTCGGAATACTGAGGAAATCTAGTAGTGGAAATTAATTACTGCAGAGGACACACCATAAGGGACCTCCCAAAGTAACTAATAATGTTTGGGGTGAAAAAAAATTAACGAATATATGTACCCCCAAAAATTAAACATATTTCTCATGCCTCTGCTTTTCTTATTTGCTGCTTGGAAAATGCATGGAAGTAACCTCAGTTGCCTCATTTTGCTTATAGGAAAAAAGATATAACATCTATCATTTCTAAAATAGCATACTATAGTGTGTGAGGGGGTTAGCTCGGCAGCGGGTGTGTGTGACCCCCGGGATGGGCTCCCCACACAAAACAGGCCCAGCAAACGGAGGTTGTGGTTTTCAAAATCAAAAAAGGTGCGGTTTATTTTCTATTTACAGTGACAAAACACAGCAAAGCAAAAGAAACATAACCAAAATAAATCCTGGTCAAGTTGACCTCTGACTAAACATACAGGTTTCCTAACTAACAACTGGGATCAGCCTAGTGCTGTCCTAGTCCCTAAGTCCCTGGTTTTAAATGTCCAAGCAAATAGCCACACAGGCTTTGTCTCACCGCACAGGGGTTCACTCTCCCTAGACAGTCCACACAGGTCTGGTTCCAGGCATGAGCTAACATCTAATGAAGCTGGGAGTTCTTATAGAGGCCTAAATGAGCTGACAAGGTTCAGCTGGTCTCCTCATCTCTGTCTGCACGACGCCCCACACTCTCCCTAGAGGTATGAGTCATCCATGAGCCCACTAGCCTTATACAACTCTCCACCTAGTTGTATAAGTCGGCGTAAAGCCTGAATCTGGGCGAAATATATCTACCCCCCTGGATGCAACCAGGTGACTTTACCTTCCTGCTGTCACATACCCCCCCTCTTGTTTTAACCTCGGGGTTGGAACACCAGCAATCAGGCATTCATGTACTCGAGACAAAGCATCCACATTCCCCATTTGAACGCCAGGGCGATGCTTTACTGTGAAGTTGAATTCCTGGAGGGCCAGGAACCACCTATTCACTCTTCTATTTGTTTCCTTGTTTTGAGCCATCCACTTTAACGGAGCGTGATCCGTAACCATGTCAAAGTGCCTACCTAGCAGGTAGTACCGAAGGGAATCTAGAGCCCACTTCACCGCTAAACACTCCTTTTCAACGGTGGCGTAATTTACCTCATGGGACTTCAACTTCCTGCTGAGGTAAATGACTGGGTGCTCTTCCCCGTTCCAGACCTGGGACAATACTGCTCCTAACCCCACATCTGACGCATCACTTTGTACGACAAAGTCTTTAGAGAAGTCGGGTGAGTACAACACTGGCTGGCTACATAAGGCTTGTTTCAAGAATTGGAATGCTGCCTCAGCCTCGGGGGTCCATTTAATCATGACCGACCCTTTCCCCTTCGTCAGGTTGGTTAGGGGCACAGCCTTAGAAGCAAAGTGGGGAATGAATCGCCGATAATACCCAGCGATTCCCAGAAAGGCTCGTACCTGCTTCTTGCTGTTGGGACGTGGCCAACTCTGGATGGCCTCGACTTTGTTGAGTTGGGGTTTTATTACTCCCCTCCCAATGGTGTACCCAAGATATTTGGCCTCCTCCTGCCCAATGGTACACTTCTTGGGGTTAGCCGTAAACCCCGCTTCCCGAACAGAGTCCAGGACTGCTTGCACTTTTGGCAGATGTGAGGCCCAATCTGTGCTATGGACAATTACGTCATCCAGGTAAGCCGCAGCATACTTCCGATGGGGCCTCAGCATCTGGTCCATTTTCCGCTGGAATGTGGCCGGCGCATTCTGTAACCCGAACGGCATTCTTTTATATTGGAACGCCCCGTCTGGGGTTACAAATGCGGTTTTCTCTTTGGCCGACTTGGCCAGGGGGATTTGCCAATACCCTTTTGTGAGGTCAAGAGTCGTCATGTATCGGGCTGTTCCCAGCCGGTCGATCAACTCATCTATACGTGGCATGGGGTAGGTGTCAAATTTTGTAACTTTGTTCAACTGACGAAAATCGTTACAAAATCGCCAGCTCCCATCCGGTTTAGGCACCAACACGATGGGACTAGACCAATCACTTTGGGACTCCTCTATCACCCCTAAGTTCAGCATTTTCTGTACTTCCTCCCGTATTGCCTCCCGTCGAGCCTCTGGGATCCGATAGGGTTTTAACTTCACCCTTTCACCGGGCGGGGTAATGATGTCATGCTCTACCCCAGATGTTTGTCCCGGCAGCTCAGAGAATACCTCCTTGTTGCGAAGCACAAACTCCTTAACCTCCTGTTGTTGGGGTTGTGACAAGGTGGCTGCTATTCCAACCTCAGGAATCACGCAACCAGTTTGAGCTGGTGACCAAGTGTCTGCGACTAGGGACTCTCTATCCCTCCAGGCTTTCAACAGATTAACATGATAGATCTGTTCGGGCTTTCGCCTTCCTGGTTGTCTGACCTTGTAATTCACTTCGCTCACTTTTTCCATTATCTCGTAGGGGCCTTGCCATTTGGCAAGGAATTTACTTTCAACCGTAGGGACAAGTACCAATATCCTATCCCCCGGGGAAAAGGTACGGGTCTTGGCTCCACGGTTGTACACTCTCTGCTGTGCCAACTGCGCTTGGGCCAAATGTTCCTTCACGATGGGCATTACCTGTGCAATTCGATCTTGCATCAGGGCGACATGCTCAATCACACTCCTGTGGGGAGAACTCTCACTTTCCCAAGTTTCCTTGGCAATATCCAACAGCCCTCTTGGGTGTCTCCCATACAGTAACTCAAAGGGGGAGAATCCCGTAGAGGATTGGGGCACCTCCCTAATAGCAAACATCAAATAAGGAAGTAAACAGTCCCAATCCTTTCCATCTCTATCCACCACTTTCTTCAACATTTGTTTTAGGGTTTTGTTGAATCTTTCAACCAGCCCATCGGTTTGGGGGTGATACACAGACGTACGCAATTGCGTCACTTTGAACAATTTACACAGCTCTTTCATAACCCGGGACATAAAGGGTGTACCTTGGTCCGTAAGCAGTTCTTTACAAATACCCACCCGGCTAAAAACAAGAGATAGCTCTTTGGCTATGGTTTTGGCCGAGGTATTTCGGAGAGGTATCGCTTCTGGATAACGGGTGGCATAGTCCATTATAACTAATATGTACTGGTGCCCCCTAGCGGACTTGATTATAGGACCTACCAAATCCATGGCGATCCTCTCAAACGGGACCTCAATGATGGGTAGAGGGACCAGCGGGCTACGGAAATGTGGCATCGGGGCCAACCTCTGACACACAGGGCAGGAGGAACAATAATTTTCTACGTCATTCATCACCCCCGGCCAATAGAATCTCTGTAATACCCTCTCTCGGGTTTTCTCTGTCCCCAGATGACCTCCAAGAATGTGCCCATGGGCCAACTCCAACACCAACTTCCTGTAAGGTTTGGGCACCACAAGCTGCTCAACGGTTTCTTCTGCCCTTTTTGCCACCCGATACAGTAGGTCCTTCTCTACGCTGAAGTATGGGTAAGTGCAGGTATTATCTGGGTTCACTAACTCGCCATCTATTTTCACTACGTTTTCCCGTGCCTTTATTAGGGCGGGGTCTTTCAACTGTTCTGTGGCAAAGTTTTCCCTGTGAACCTCAAGATCAGAAAACTCCACAGACGGTAGGTTTTCGTCTGAGGAGGTGGGCTCCTCTCCAGTTTCTTGAGTCTCCCCTGCCAATACTGATAAGGGAAATTCCGGAGAGTCCTCACCACTCTCAGGGGAGTTCTGGCTATCACATTCCTGGTACATAGGGGCACCAGTGAGGGGCTCAGGATCATCCCACAGTTCCCAGAACTTCGGAAAATCCCTTCCCACAATGGCGTCATGCGGTAACTGAGATACTAAGCCCACTGGATGAGAGAGGGTACCTTTGGGGGTCTCGAAACACACTGTAGTCACTGGATACTCTCGGGTGTCCCCATGCACACAAATAACAGCTACCTTGCTATTCCCAGAGACCTCTGTTTTAACTAACTCAGCCTTTATCAGGGTCACAAGGCTACCTGAATCCAGCAATACCACAACATTTCTACCATTAACACACATTTTGCATAAATGTTTCTCAGTTCCTCGAATGGCAGTGCATGCGACTGTCGCACACAGCGACTGACGTCTGCCCGTCAGAAAGTCACACTGCATGGGTTCCTCCACAACCGGGCAATTGGCTGCAATATGTCCCGCTTGCCGGCAGCGGTAGCAAACGATCCTTCTTGCCGCCTCTTGAGCCGCTGATTTCCCAGGCTGTTCTCGCCAAACTTGGGGTAGAGCTCCCACCCTCTCACTCTCTCCACCCTCACCCCTTGGAATCCTCTTATCCGCCCCTGGGGATGGTCTGGTCTTAGGGTGGAAAGTCCGAGTGTCTCTGGAAGAGGCCGTCAGGTTCTCTGTAGCCAAGTATTTCTCCACACGATCCACAAGACCATCGGCCGTCTCTGGGTCTCCATGGCTTACCCACTTTTGGATGGCAGTAGGAAGAGCTCTCAAAAACCGATCCATTACAACACGTTCCACAATCTTTGGTGCGGACAAAGTCTCTGGCTGTAGCCACTTTCTGCTCAGGTGAATGAGATCATACATTTGAGACCTGGGGGGTTTTCCAAGCTGGAAAGTCCAGTTATGCACACGCTGAGCCCGGACAGCCTGGGTGACACCCAGCCTTGCCAATATTTCAGCTTTTAGCATCACATAGTCTTTTGCTTAGTTAGGCTCTAGGTCATAGTAAGCTTTCTGCGATTCACCAGTTAACAGAGGAGCCACCAGTCCAGCCCACTGCTCCTCAGGCCACTTTTCTCTTTCAGCGGTCCTTTCAAATGTGGTCAAAAATACCTCTGGATCATCCTCTCCAGTCATTTTTGTCAATAAACGACTCACCCCAAAGGACGCGGTATTAGTGGGACGGCTTTCCTCACTGGTCTGCGGACGTTGCTGCATTACTGCTTCCATCTGTTGTTGTAGTCTCTGCTCTTGCTTCTGCAACAGGTCTATGAAGCGGGCCTCAGATTTCTGCTGGGCTCGTTGCTGAGCCTCCAGACTCTGTTGCAAAGTTGCGTTTGTCTGCTGCTGGGCTGCAAGGCTCCTTTGCAAACCTGCATTTGTCTGCTGTTGATTGGCATTTGCTAGAGCCAGCTGCTTCAGTATCTCCTCCATGCTGGCTTAAAAAAAACTGCCACTGGTTCTCCACCAACTGTGAGGGGGTTAGCTCGGCAGCGGGTGTGTGTGACCCCCGGGATGGGCTCCCCACACAAAACAGGCCCAGCAAACGGAGGTTGTGGTTTTCAAAATCAAAAAAGGTGCGGTTTATTTTCTATTTACAGTGACAAAACACAGCAAAGCAAAAGAAACCTAACCAAAATAAATCCTGGTCAAGTTGACCTCTGACTAAACATACAGGTTTCCTAACTAACAACTGGGATCAGCCTAGTGCTGTCCTAGTCCCTAAGTCCCTGGTTTTAAATGTCCAAGCAAATAGCCACACAGGCTTTGTCTCACCGCACAGGGGTTCACTCTCCCTAGACAGTCCACACAGGTCTGGTTCCAGGCATGAGCTAACATCTAATGAAGCTGGGAGTTCTTATAGAGGCCTAAATGAGCTGACAAGGTTCAGCTGGTCTCCTCATCTCTGTCTGCACGACGCCCCACACTCTCCCTAGAGGTATGAGTCATCCATGAGCCCACTAGCCTTATACAACTCTCCACCTAGTTGTATAAGTCAGCGTAAAGCCTGAATCTGGGCGAAATATATCTACCCCCCTGGATGCAACCAGGTGACTTTACCTTCCTGCTGTCACAAGTGTTATGAAAAATTACTTTTCCATTTCCATTTGCAGCTGCCATGATTTTCCAATGATGCCAGAAATAAAAGTCATGTGCTCTTTCTTACAAACCTGGCATTCCTGGGGTCATCCTTTATGTGTACTGATTGGCCTAATTTTGGAAACAAATAGTTAAAGGATCCACATTTAATGTAATTGTTTATGTCATTGTGATAGTGCATCCAAAAAAAAAAGGTTTTCTACGTTCATATATACTTCATATATACTTCGTTAAACATGTGGCATATTTTGACAGGAAGACTGCTAAAAACGTTTTTTAAAAACTACCAACAAATGGCCAATGGGAAAAGTGCTGAACTGACCTTTATCACTAGTTACAAAAAGTGGCATCCACAAAAATTTTAACATAACAAATCAAAGTTCAACAGGGAATTTGGAAACACCTAAGACCCATTTATAGTGGAAAATAAGGCTAACTTTAAGTATTTTTAAAAACATTTTCTCCCCCCCTCCACCTATCTATTCTGCATATCCTATATACAAAAGATGTGTGTACTTACCTATTTTTAATACAGTCTGGTTATGTGAACCAATAGCTCCAGTTCCCCTGTGTCAGTGAGCGGATGCTGCAGGGGAGAAGAGGGAGTGGTGCCAAAATATGGGCCATGGGAGCCTATAGCTGGGTTGAATGGAAAAAAAAACTGTCAGCTCCGGTCGGAGCCCCGGAACTAACTATGGGAAGTTAGTGCAGCAATCTCCCCCCGCTGAGCTGTTGTGTTCTAACAGGGGGTCATGCAGTTATGGAGTGTCACTTGAGTGACAGCTGTGAGTCTGCTGAGGCTGCTAACACCACATTCAAGATGGTGGTGTTGAGTAGCAATCTTAGTGCTTTTGGATGTCTACACAAGGGGGGATTTTATAGAAAATAATAGAAAATATGGTAAATGCTAGACATGTGCAGTTCGTTTCATTCCAAATTGAAATTCGGATGCCATTTTTCTTCTTCGGAAATTCGGATGTATCTGAATTTCAGAGTACAACAGTAACGAATATCAACGAATCCAAGTTAAACATTAACAAATGAAATAAAATTTGTTCCTTTCATTCTGTTTGAAGCATTCAAATTAAATTAATGATTTAAATTAATTCAATAATAGCTGGTTGTTAAGGAGTGGGGTGGCCTCCCTGCTATTGCATCCTTAACAACCGTGACTCAGAGGGATTTCTTGCTGACAGCAAAATCTAAATGAACAATTGCCTACAAAAAAAAAAAATATGGGTCTTAAGGGGAACCCTACGCCAAAATAAAAAAACAGCCTGGAGTCCCCCCTCAAAATCCATACTACTTATCCGAGCATGCAGCCCGGCAGGCCAAGAAAGGGGGGATGAGCGAACCATTCCAGGCCCCATGCCCTCAACATGGGGGGTGCTTTGGGGCAGGGGGGGATTACTGCCCCCGAAGCACCTTGTCCCCATGTTGATGGTTTTGTATATTCTGCATTAGTTTTATATATTTACAAATCACAATATCTGGTTGTTAAGAACTGGCCCGCCACAGTGTAAATAACAACCTTCTTTTTTGTCCCCATGTTGATGGGAGGTCTGCGGAGGTGGGGCTTATTGGAATCTGCAAACCCCCTTTAACAAGGTGACCCCCAGATCCTGCCCCTCCCCATGTGAATGAATATGGGGTACACTGTACCCCTACGCATTAACCAAAAAGTGTCAAAAATAAATAAAAACAAAGAGACAGTTTTTGACAAGTCTTTTATAAAAACAAAAAAACAATGTCCCCCCAAAATATATCCAGTGTCAATCATGATGAACACTGCTGCCAACGACCCGAGAAAAAAAAAAAGGTCCGCACACCTTTGCCTCCCTGCGTCTGACATGTCAGGTTCCCACCTATGGTATGTAAACAAAGGGGCGGGGTCAACAATTACAGTGAGTGGCCCCACCCTTTTATTTATTCATTTGCTAGGCACCCACTGACTGACAGCTCTGGCACCCAGTGCCGATGGTAAATAAACAAAGGGGCGGGGGTCACCTGTCATCTGTTTATTTACCATCAGTGGGAACCTGAAATGTCAGACACCGGGAGGCAAGCGATGAGTGTAGACCTGTTTTTTTTTTTCAGTCATCAGTGTTTATTGTGATTAACGCTGGATATACTTAGGGGGACATTGTTTTTGTTTTGTTTTTTGAATAAAGGGCTTGTCAAAAACAGTCTCTTAGTTTTTTTTAATGTTTGACACTTTTTTGGTGAATGAGTAGGGGTTGAGAGTACCTTATATTAATTCACATGGGGGGGGGGGCTGGGATCTTGGGTTTCCCTTAAAATACATACTAGCTTGGATAGGATTGGGGAGGACCCCCAAGCTGTGTTTTTTAAACGAAATCCCGCTGACAGCAGATACGTTTTGGTTGTTAAGGACGCCGTGGCTGGTTTAATAATGGTGACTAGTCCTTTGTACTCTGCTTGCTTGATTGTGTTACAGCCCCCCCCCCCATTTAAGTACTATTAAAGTGAGTATAAAGTCAGATTTTTTTTTATCTTATTGCATTCTATGCATTAAGATAAAAAACCTTCTGTGTGCAGCAGCCTCCCCAATACTTACCTAAACCCCATCTCTTTCCACGAGTGACTCTCCCTCCTGATTGGTTGAGACACAGCAGCAGCGCCATTGGCTCCCGCTGCTGTCAATCAAACTCAGCCATTCAAGAGAGAGAGGGGGAGAGGCCGAACCGCAGCTCCCTGTCTGAATGGATACACGGAGCTGCAGCTCGGCTCGGGTGCCCCAATAGCACGCTGCTTGCTGTGGGGGCACTCAACAGGAGGGAGGGGCCAGGAGCTCCAGCCAGGGACCCGAGAAGAGGAGGATCTCGGCTGCTCTGTGCAAAACCAACTGCACAGAGCAGGTAAGTATAACATGTTTGTTATTTTAATAGAAAAAAAGACTTTAAAGGGGAGTTCCAGCCTTTTTTATGTTTATTAAAAGTCAGCAGCTACAAAAAGTGTAGCTGCTGGCTTTTAATAAACAGACACTTACCTGTTCCACTGTCCAGCGACACGGCCGAACAGAGCTTCGCTCCTCTCCCCCTCCTTTCCGCCGGCGCCTCCATCCTAACTGTGGGCACCCAGCCGTGACAGCTTTCGGCTTCACGGCCGGGCACTCACTGCGCATGCGCGAGCGGCGCTGCGCTCCCTGAGTGGACAGGCGATCGCCTGGGACCTGTCACGTGTCCCAGGTGATCGCCTACAGGGAGGGGCTGCCAAAAGGCGATATGATGTGTCGCCTAAGCAGTCCCTGCCTTTTGGCTAAGATCAAGTGTAGTATCTGTTCTTAGTTGCCAGGAGGTGGCGCTGTGCTAACCGTCCCCAGTACACGGCGAGGTGGAAAGGGATGGCGGTGGCATATGCAAAACCTGCCAGTGTGGAGGTGAAAGCCTTCTGATGGGGATGGAGAATCACTTGGTCAAGGCGGAGGGCCGGAGGTTTTTCTGGCCTTCTGACCGGTGTTGGTGTAAGCGCTGCTCCTATCGGCGTCCGGTGGATGAGCTGGCTTGGCCCTGTCTGGGGGGGCGGGGCGAGCCGTGCCAATCTGCTGGATTGACGGGAGCCTGGAAGGGCTAGTACTGGGGAGGCTGCTGTGATAGTCGGTGGCTCTCCCTAAGAAAACCCAGAAGGGCTCTTGATCTGGTGGTGAGCGGAAGGCTGCACTGACCTGGTCGGGGGGTCGGATAGGAACCGAAAAGCCTATGGTGAATGTGCCCCTGGAGTGTCAGTTCAGGGGTGCCATAACTGCACAAGTGTTGTTCCGCAGCACTTTTGGGTTTTTGGCACCACGGTCACTTCACCATAACACAATTTTTTAGCACCTGCCTCTAGGGCCGAGCCTTTTGGCTAGGACCAGAGGAATTTTTTATTCCTGGCCCGAGGGCCGGCCATTGTATTGCACAATGGCCTCTTTCACTCTCCCACCTTCCTTCTCCCCACTTTATTTTTTTTTATCCCCGTGTTTGTCACTTTTTTGTAATTTTTTTGTTTGGTGTTCACGTTTGTCACAGTGTGTTCAGTAGGGTGTAGGTCCTCGGGCCTGCCCTGAACGACTTGGGAGTTGGTGGACATGGCCTTCTGGCTTAGTTCGCCTGCTCTCATGGGGTCTCCCTTCGGGGGAGCCCCACCAAGTACTTGGGTGGGTCTGTTTCGGCAGACCCTCCAGAGAAAGGGGTCCGTCTGGTTTCGGCCAGATGGACCACGTGATGTACCTCAGTCCTCGTCTGGAGCCTAACGCCCCGGGGGATCAGGGTAAGGTCCTTCCTTGTGGAGGACAAGTGTTACACCCGTTGCACGTTTCGTGTTTCACTCTTTATGTGTGTGCACTTTTTTTGGCACCGGGTGGAGTTTTTGGGTGTGTTTCACACGCCATGGGCTTTTCAAAAAAAAAAAAAAGCAGTCCCAGGGCGGAAGTAGGAAGTGGGACAGGAAGTCCCACTCCTACTGAAGCCCCCACTCCCCCCAAAAAAAAATTACATACCAAATGTGTCATATAAGGGGGTGAGGAGTGATTTAAGCGGAAGTTCCACTTTTGGGTGGAACTCCGCTTTAATATCACTTTAAATATTTAATGCATAATTTGAATATTTCCTTTTATAATATATTTTGTTACATTTAAGCCATATTTGAACTTGGCCATGCCTCTATCTCCCTAGATTCCTTTTTATCATGTAGCGAAGATGGATAAAACAGGACACCTTTAATAAAAGATGGAATAATATTGTATGTAAATAATCCTGACCTCAGAACACTTATTGTTATACTGTAATAAATATGCATATTAGAATAATGAAAAATAGAATTAGTTCTGAAATATAAACACTTTGTCTTGACCCAGTAAAAAGAAAAAAGTAAATTGATCTGCGCTCTGACCTCGATGTAACATGTTTTATTATTCTGAAGAGATACATTGTTGAAAATGCATGTAGGTTATTATTCTAATTCTTATTATCACAGCACATGAATACAATTTAAAGGTATACAGGCTGAAGCCAAATACATCCTTTTATTGTTGACTAAATGTGCAAATACTATATACAGAGTTATTGTTTGCCCAGAGAAAGTATAAATATGATACCGGCCACCTCTGGACATGTATTGGTAAAATCAGAAAAAAAAGAGTGCAGCTGTAGAAGCATAGTTACAAGACTCTCTAAAACTTTCAATCTTTTGCAACATGCAACCCCCATATTTGGTTTGATGAAACACACAGCTGAAATGTAGATTGGCTTATATCCATTAACAGAAGTGAAGAGAGGGCACTCTGCAGGTAGCCACTGATCCTGCATTGTATGAGAGGACATCAATGAGGGGCCATCCTCAAGACTGGGGAATAGGAGAAGCTTTGTGGAACAGGTCTGTAGCAGCAGATCAGGACAATGGGGGAGCATAGAAGTTAGAGCAGGCAGTTTAAAAAAATAATAATACTATTATTTTCTCCCATCTAACATGATTGGCTGACTTTGGTATGGTTCCATCATTATGATATGGTTTCATTATTATTAATTTTATTATCATTATTATTAATATACAGGATTTATATAGCGCCAACAGTTTGCACAGCGCTTTACAACATGATGGTAGACAGTACAGTTACAATACAATTCCATACCGGAGGAATCAGAGGGCCCTGCTCATTAGAGCTTACAGTCTAGAAGGGAGGGTCAAGTGATACAAAAGTTAATGACAGTGAGGGATGAGTTGTTGGAGAAAATGAAAATACAGTTGGTTTGGGTATGATAGGCTTCTCTGAAGAGAAGAGTTTTCAGGGATCATCTAAAAGCTAATAGAGTAGGAGATAATTAGACAGATTGGGGTAAGGAGTTTCATAGGATTGGAGAGGCTCGGAAAAGTCCTGGAGGCGAGCATGGGAGGAGGGGACGAGGGAGCTAGAGAGCAGGAGGTCTTGGGAGGAACGAAGAGAATGATTAGGTTGGTATTTTGAGACAAGGTTAGTGATGTAGCTGGGAATAGAGTTGTGGCTGGCTTTGTAAGTTATTGTTAGTATTTTGAATTGAATTTCTTGGGTGAGCGGAAGCCAGTGGAGAGATTGGCAGAGAGGAGTAGCAGACACTGAGCGGTTGGTAAGGTGGATGAGTCTGGCAGCAGCATTTATGATGAACTTAAGGGGGGGATAGACTATGTAGAGGTAAGTCAATAAGAAGGGAGTTGCAGTAGTCAAGGCGAGAGAGGGAGGGAATTAAGAGGTTTGTTGTGTCATTGGTTAGAAAGGGGCGTAATTTGGAGATTATTCTGGTTAGATGTAAAAATATAGGAATTCAGGGAGGAGCTTTGAGTACCAGGCCACTTTTCTTGATGTCAAAAATAAAGTATATGTAAGTAAACCCCAAAACTGGAGTGCTCATATTTGCTCTATTTTGGTCTGTTAAAGGATACGTTTTTTTTTTTAAAAGTAGCTGCTTCACTCTTTTGCAAATTTGATTATCACTATTTGTTCATAAGCGCAGTGGTGGGAACACAGAAAGGGCAGATTCATCTTTGTTACCATTATTTACAAAGGATAAGTTCACCTTGCGTACATATCACACCCATATTTAGGGTGTAACATGACAAACAGACCAGCCTCTGCTCCCCCTTGATCCCCCGCTCTGACAGCTAGCGGGGATCTTCTTCCCTCCCTCCGCCCACCCACCAGCTGTCACAGTTTAAAAAAAAAAACACGGCCGAGCGGGGCTCAGCCCCACCCCACCGTGTCACTCATTCACAGTTTTCTGTAAATGGAAAACTACAAGTCCCAACAGCCTTTGCGGCTGTCGGCTTGTAGTTTTCAATGAACTCCCACAGTGCTCTGTGAGCACTGTGGGAGATCATTCTCTCTGCCTGTCAGATTGTATCTGCTTACCCGTATAATGTACAGGCACACAGATACACTGACAGGTCTGCAGCAGACAATGCTTTAGAGGTTCCAGAAACAAAAAATAATAAACACAATTTTTTTACCTACTAAAAAATGTGCATTTATTATTTTTTCCTGGAATTCAGTTTTAAATATACAATTGAAAGTGCTTTGTTATAGATGCTCCATGAGTGCAAAAACCACATTTGATCATGCCAGAAATGTTGTGAACTGTTAACTATCTGTACTCTCTGTCTGAACTGCACTCTCATCAGTTGCATTGTTCCCAGCTCCAGGGGCTGCCCGTCCATTAGGGGCACCCGTGCGCCGTCCCCTCCCTCCTCGCCACCCCCTATATGCAATGGATAGATTCATGCATAGCATGAATCTATCCATGAATGCCGCAGCTGCCCCCTATTCATGAGCCCGGCCCCTTTCGGGTCACCGGGCGCATGAATTACAGCGGCCAGGTTTTTTTTTTGAAGCACCTGATTAGAGCCATAGACTCTAATAAGCTTCAAAATAGGATGGTCTCTCTGAGGATGCGCCCGGAGCCCACCCAGGTGTGTTGTAACAGCGAATGAATATTCGCAGTTGCAACACTGATCCCCCTCCCGGCCAATCTGAAAGCGGGTCTAAAACCTGTCACCCAATTGGCTGAAAGGACAGGTGATTCTTTTTGACGCCTAGGAGGAGGGGAGGAGACGCACAGAGGAAATGAGGAGGAGAAGATCCACCCGGTTCCTGCCGTTGCCTGAATTCCAGATCCCCGCCGCCGCTCCATGGATGCCCGATCTCCGCCGCTGCTCCATGGATGCCCGATCCCCGCCGGCGCTCCATTGATTCCCGATTCCTGCCGCCACTCCATGGATGCCCGACCCCCGCCGGCGCTCCATGGATGCCCGATCCCCGCTGCCGCTCCATGGATGCACGATCCCCGCTGCCGCTCCATGGATTCCCGATCCCTGCCACCTAGATGGGGTAAGTGCTTACGGACTGACCGACGGACAGCAGGGGGGTTTGAGTTGCCGCGGGGAGGTTCGGTTGTTTGCCGCCCCCCCAAATAAAAAAACACCAGCCACCACTGCCCAGCTCTCTTTGTGGACTGCCAAACACCTCTCCCTTATTATGGAGAAATGGAAAGGGAGTGTTCTGTAGTTCGGTCCAATAGTAATAATGGACATGGTGAGTGAGTATGAGCTGCAATATATTACACTTTTCTTAGGCCCCTTTCACACTAGCGGACCGTATGTCCACTTTTTCATCCATCCATGAAAAAGGGACATACATTGGTCCCTATGAGATCGAGGGTGTCAGCGGATGAACATCCGCTGACATCCGATCTCCTCCGTGTCTGCAATCCCCCGATTCTGCAGACGGAGGGAAATCCTATTTTGCTATCCGTCTGCAGAGCGGATCGGGTGAACACTGACAGACGGTCCGTGTTCATCCGATCCCCCCATAGGGGAGAGCGGAGATCTGACAGGGCGGTCCCTTCACAGTGTGCACAGTGTCATCCGCAGGCTCAGCGGGGATCAGCGGAGGTTTACGGGGCGGATCCTACTTTTAAAAGTTACTTTGCCTTGAAGTCTCTTTCCAGAACATTACTGGATCCTTACCTTTGCATTACTCCCCAGGCGCTTTTTTTCTCTATTGAAGCCCCCACAAAATTCCCAGTGTTTCAGGGTATGGGGGAGCACATGACCTCCTCCCATGATGCATTGCTCAGGCTTGAGCCACTAGTTGTCAAGCCTGAACACTGAACATTAACATAATGACCCATTGCAAGTTCCAACACAATCCGACACAGAGATTACAGTGTATTTTTGGGCAGTTGCAATTTAAGAAGGAGCTGTGGAATGGGCAAAGTGAGTCTCTATGAGGTCTGGATACAGTACAGGTTTGATTTATGCTTGCATTCAAGTATAGGTTCACTTAAATATTTATTTATTTATTTTTATTTTAAGATAATTAGATTATTTTCGATACGCCCAATGCACATGTCCGTTACCAAAGCTTTTAATAAAGAAAGGCGGATTGTTTTCTGAACAATGGTGACTATGGAATATAAATAATGCTCTTTTTTTTTACATCTTTGCAGTATAATTATGCATGGCTCTGCAGGGTTATAATTGACATAAAATATAAAACAGGTCAAGGAGCAACTATTAAACCTATTTTTCATTTGGTCTGCTGACAGCTCACAACAATAACACACAGAGCGTTTAATAAGGCCTTACACCGAATAGTAAAATAGGTTTGTAATTTAAGGTATGATTCTATTTTTAGATTCATCAGATTTATTATGTTTTCTGGAGGTGTTAAGTAGAATTATAGTAGATAAAATGCAAAAAAGTATTGCCTTTAGCTTAGCAGAATATCTTTGCTTGATGTTTGGAATTGTTTTTATTTTAAATATTTTTTAATCATTTGTATTATTCTTGTATTATTCTTCATAATAATAATAATAATAATAGTATTATATATATATATATATATATATATATATATATGTATATCTTTTAGATTATAAGCTTTAAAGTGGAGTTCCACCCTGAAAAAAAAAATACACAAAAATGCAGCAAGAAAATTGAAAATAAAAAATTGAAAAAAAAATAAAATAATTTACTCACCCGAAATACCGGTTGCTATGCGGAAGTCCGTAATCTGCCTCTTCCTTATCCGAGGTGGATCTTCTTCATCCTTCCTACTCGCGGTGTCTTCTGATGAATGGGCGCGCTGCCTTCTGGGAACTGTGAGTAATCACAGAGAGCAGCCGCCCATTCACAAATCGGCGCGAGACTCGCTCATGCGCAGTAGGAAACGGGCAGTGAAGCCATAAGGCTTCACTGCCTGTTTCCCTTAGTGAGGATGGCGGCGCGGGACCTGCAATGATCGAGGGATCGGCATCGGGGGGACCATCATCGCGGGTGAGTAGGACGTGTAAGTGTCCTTATTAAAAGTCAGCAGCTACAGTGTTTGTAGCTGCTAACTTTAAAAAAAAAAAAAAAATTGCGGGTGGAGCTCCGCTTTAACAAGCAGAGCCTTCTGATTCTTCCTGTCTTGAATTGTATTGTAACTGTACTGTCTGCCCTTATGTTGTAAAGTGATGCACAAACTGTTGGCGCTATAAAAATCCGGTATAATAATTATATATATATATATATATATATATATATATATACACACAGTATCTCACGAAAGTGAGTACACCCCTCACATTTTTTTAAAATTTTATTCTATCTTTTCATGTGACAACACTGAAGAAATGACACTTTGCTACAATGTAAAGTAGTGAGTGTACAGCTTGTTTAACAGTGTAAATTTGATGTCCCCTCAAAATAACTCAACACACAGACATTAATGTCTAAACCGCTGGCAACAAAAGTGAGTACACCCCTAAGTGAAAATGTCCAAATTGGGCCCAAAGTGTCCATATTTTGTATGGCCGCCCACCATTATTTTCCAGCATTGCCTTAACCCTCTTGTGCATGGAGTTCACCAGAGCTTCACAGGTCCTCTTCCACTCCTCCATGATGACATCACGGAGCTGGTGGATGTTAGAGACCTTACGCTCCTCCACCTTCCATTTGAGGATGCCCCACAGATGCTTAATAGGGTTTAGGTCTGGAGACATGCTTGGCCAGTCCATCACCTTTACCCTCAGCTTCTTCAGCAAGTCAGTGGTTGTCTTGGAGGTTTTTTTGGGGTCATTATCATGTTGGAATACTGCCCTGCGGCCCAGTCTCCGAAAGGAAGGGGATCATGCTCTGCTTCAGTATGTCACAGTACATGTTGGCATTCATGGTTCCCTCAATGAACTGTAGCTCCCCAGTGCCGGCAGCACTCATGCAGCCCCAGACCATGACACTCCCACCACCATGCTTGACTGTAGGCACACTTGTCTTTGTACTCCTCACCTTGTTGCTACCACACACGCTTGTCACCATCTGAACCAAATAAGTTTATCTTGGTCTCATCAGACCACAAGACATGGTTCCAGTAATCCATGTCCTTAGTCTGCTTGTCTTCAGCAACTATTTGCGGGCTTTCTTGTGCATCATCTTTAGAAGAGGCTTCCTTCTGGGACGACAGCCACACAGACCAATTTGATGCAGTGTGTGGCATATGGTCTGAGCACTGACAGGCTGACCCTCCACCCCTTCAACCTCTGCAGCAATGCTGGCAGCACTCCTATGTCTATTTCCCCAAAGATAACCTCTGGCTATGACGCTGAGCACGTGCACTCAACTTCTTTGGTCGACCATGGGGAGGCCTGTCCTGTTAAACCAATGTATGGTCTTGGCCACCATGCTACAGCTCAGTTTCAGGGTCTTGGCAATCTTCTTATAGCCTAGGCCATCTTTATGTAGAGCAGCAATTCTTTTTTTTCAGATCCTCAGTGACCAGTATGAGAGAGTGAGAGCGATAACACCAAATGTAACACACCTGCTTCCCATTCACACCTGAGACCTTGTAACACTAACGAGTCACATGACTCTGGGGAGGGAAAATTACTAATTGGGCCCAATTTGGACATTTTCACTTAGGGGTGTACTCACTTTTGTTGCCAGCGGTTTAGACATTAATGGCTGTGTGTTGAGTTATTTTGAGGGGACAGCAAATTTACACTGTTATACAAGCTGCACACTCACTACTTTACATTGTAGCAAAGTGTAATTTCTTCAGTGTTGTCACATGAAAAGATATAATAAAATATTTACAAAAATGTGAGGGGTGTACCCACTTTTGTGAGATACTGTATATATATATATATATATATATATATATATATAATGTAGTTGCACGTAACCTGAGATTACAGAAGATCAGAAGTGATTTTTATCCTGTCCATAGTTCGCCTTGAAGCATCCAAGCTATTTTTTTTAAATAAGTATATTTTATGTGAACCATTTGGCAGCAGCAGGATAAAAGCTTGTATTCCATTATTATAAAATGTATCACAAGGGAGGTCTTGAGATAGGTAATTACCTTAATCCACCTAGATATGTGGCCGCAGTGTACATTAGATGGGCACCTAGAGTCAGGCTTGAACACGCAGTCAACCCGAACAGAATTAGCTCAGCCACAAAGGGCTGGCTTTCATAATTGCCTCTCAGCAACCAGGACGTTTTATGTATCTGAAAGTCAATTGCAATATCTGCAACAAACTATTTAAATGGGGCAGGCGAGTGAAAAAATATTTATTTATTTAGATTTACGATTATTAATGAACCCTTTAAAGTTGGCTTTGTTTTATTATCTCTAACGAAAG
This sequence comes from Rana muscosa, assembly GCA_029206835.1. Lineage (NCBI taxonomy): Eukaryota > Metazoa > Chordata > Amphibia > Anura > Ranidae > Rana > Rana muscosa. The sequence goes on along the minus strand of CM055127.1, from coordinate 420,704,505 downwards.
GTTATTTCAAATTAAAAGGACGATGGCAACCTAGAATGCTGATCTCTGCGTACAGTCAGGTTTGTATCACATTGCCTTTCAACTGATTCTTACAGTTTCTTTTTTCTATTACATACTTTGAAGTAACATTGTAAGTTTTACTTGAAAGCTATTTTAGTTGTATTTTTTATTTTTTATTTTATACAATTGCTGTGTTTAGATTGGGCAAAAAATAAATAAATAAATGAATAATTCTCCAGCAGCGTAGGCTGCTATAATCACCTGATCTCTGGTGCTGTCCTCCACAGACTCACCAATCAAGGGATCGGTGACCAAAAGATTTATTCCTCTTTTTGGTCAAATTACATCATTCAACCCACTTCCTGTGAGCCCAGGGTGCCAAGGCTCTGCCTCCCACCCTGTATTCACAGAATAATGCTGAAGGAAGTAGCACCATATTATTATGTGATGCTGCTCACTGCAGCATATATGATCAGTCCACCACTGGAAGAAGAAGAGAGTAAAGATGACCTGTGACATCACTGGACCAGACCGAAGATTGCTGGAAAAAAGGTAAGCATTGTTTTTTTTGTTTCTAGGGTTGTACCAACAGCGGGAGGGGCACTTGCCAGGAGGAGCCTGAGGGGGACCCCAGAAGAAGAGGATAGGGGCTGCATTATGCAAAAACATTGCATAGAGCAGGTAAGTAAACCATGTTTGTTATTTTATTAAAAAACTAAAAAAAACAAAGCTTAAGGCCCCTTTTACACTTGTGTGACTTGTCCTGCGACTTGGGACTGCAAATTCGCATTACAGGTCGTACACCATGAATTCCAATGAGCACCGTTCATGTCTGTGCGACTTCAAGTTGCAGTGACTTCAATGTAGTCTCTGCACTACTTTCGTCTGACTTTGATGCGACTTGAGGTCCATAGACCTCAAGGTTGCACAGGCATTGCTTCAAGTCGCGTCAAAGTCACGCAACATTCAGGTTGTAGTGTGAAAGGGGCCTTAATGTCACTTTAACCCCTTCGAGCCGGCGCCTCCTGACCCTTTAAGGTGTTTAGGATGCCGGGAGGCAGGGTGGGGTTTATGATCATGTGACCGCCGTGATTGGCTGTCACAGTGGTCACATGATCAGAAAGCTCCCAATCACATGCAGCAATCAGAAGCTTTCTGTTAGAGACCGGTAACTGTGCCAGGAGCATGCAGGCCGCACGCTCTCAGCACAGCTGTTTTACATTATTGCACGCAAATATGCAGCCGCTCATGCCAAGGCCCACCTGCCAAGAGGCTGCATATTTGCTTGTGGCCAGCCCCAAGCGGTTAAGTAAGTGCCTACTCACAGGTCGTAGTGAGTATTTGTCACAGAATTCAAAGGAGTAAATGTGTGGAGATCTTCACAAAGTTTACCACCTTAAAGATTATTCAGATTAATAGAAGTAGGTCAGAAATATTTGAAATACAATGTGGACATGACTATATGATTTTACATTTTGACTATGGATATGCTTTAAAGCGTATGCCAAACTAAAATAATTTCACCACCATCAGGGGCTCCACTAGAGAGTGACACCCACGACTAGAAGTAGGGGTTCCTGATTATGTGGTACTGTAATTGGCTGTACAATGCTGACATTGTTGAGAGCCTATCCTATTGGTTCCCAATCGTTGGTAGTTACCGATAACAGCTCAGTCACAGGTTTGGGGCACTGATGGAGCCTACCCCAAAACAAGACAGTGACTTATATTTGCACCAGCTGGGGTTTAAGACACATCTCCTCTGTTTGCCATATCAAAAGTGAGGGGTGGGGCATAAAATGTCCCCAGCCCCACCACATATGGGATCGTGACAGACAAATAAATTATGTTGATACAGAAATTGTTTGCCAACAGAATGGATAGAACTGATTCAGGTCCACATCCCTAATACATGGTGTGCAAAACAGGTTCCTCAAAGGTGGGACTTTAATGGACCTTTGAGTGTTTTGCACATTAAATTATATTGAAAACTGTTTAAAAAAAAATACTTACCACGGATTGGAGAGATGAGCAGACAGCTATCCAATAAATGATATCCTGTCACGAGCAGATACCTATATAAAGAAGACGCGTCATCAAGCAGGCAGACAGGGAATGAAGATTAAAAGAAAGCTAGTACCACCCCCCCCCCCCCCCCCCGTCGTGGCCCTAGTTATGATGTCTATAATTTTTTCTGAGAGGAGATGTTATGTTTGTATCTATTGTCCCTTCTTTGAAAGGCGATGTTATGTTGGAGTTAACCGGTTCCCGAAGGCTCACTTCTATTTATGGGGGCAGAATTGCTCCCCTGCGTGAAACCTTGTACGTGGTTTCCTTTTAAGAGACGCCGGAGGGACGTGCACGCGCCCGTTGCATGACGGGGGACCCAATGCGTGTGGCCGGCGGTTGTGATCCCGTGCACGAGCGCCAGCATGGGAATTTGTGTGTGTAAACATGCAAATCCCTGTGCTGTCAGAGGAGACATGTTGTTTGTTCCTAGTAAGTAGGAACAGCGATATGTCTCTTCTCCTACTCAGTCCAATCCCCATACAGTTAGAACACACTGAGGGAACACACATTTAACCCCTTGCTCGCCCCCTAGTGTTAACCCTTTTCCTACCAGTGTCATTTACACAGTAATCAGTGCATTTTTATAGCACTGAAAAAAGAAGGGAGGTGGGACTTTAAATGAAACAGTGGGCTGATGGGGATAACAAATGAGGTAAACCACAGAATGTTGAATGCATGTATTGAATAAATACAAAGGATGTACAGTGAAAAAAGGGGGCAGCGTGTACATAAGCACATAGCATGACCAAATTTCCATACATAAACAGATATAAACATAAAAATACATAGCAATGAATGATGGCAATCAATCAAATAAGGGTGTGTGTGTGGACATATATGAGCTGAGCAGCACACAGCAATGGTAGTAAGTGATAAAGTAAAAACAAGTCTAAAAACTGTTTGATCAAAATAAAAGTCCCATTAGCGCATAAAGCTGCATCATTGTAAGCCCGACGCGGCGTTTCGTGTATGTAGAAACACTCCTCAGGGGCAGATGCAAGGGGTTATCTGAAAATACAGAGTAATAATGATCAGGGTAATAAACTGATTTCCTCCAGAAAAGACAGGAGGTAAGTTCTGGTTACTTACAGGGTGTGCCACATTATGATGCATGTGAAAGATAGGGCCGAGAGGCTGCCCGTCCCGGGAACTGAGGTGGCAGAGAATCAAACACACAGCGGGGCACAAAGGCATCATCCCTAGGCAGCAGATAACCATAATTGTTCATGAAGTAAGATGTTCCCTCAAGGTGCAGTGGAAGTATCTGAAATGAATGGGTAAATACATCAGGAATAACTCACAATCTAAAGGGAGTAGTGAAATGGAAGCTGCATGAGGGATGATCGTTGTTACCTTGTGAGTGTGCTGAATGGCAATGACTGGTAAAAGCTCTGGCGTCTGCATGCAGGTGGAAATGGGCTGGATGACCAAGGAGACGCCTTTATAGCGTCCCGCACATGCATGAGACTGCCACCAACGTCACGCTGGCTCGATAGTGCTGGAGGCGGGGCCACAACCAGGCGGCATGACAGCCTGCCTTGGAGTGACGCCGCACAGACCAGCTAAGTCGGCCAAGTTGGATCCAAGTTGGATCATGCGCGCTCAACAGTTTTTATAGCACTGATCACTGTATAAATGTGTCAAAAGTGTCCGATCTGTCTGTCACATTGTCGCAATACTGCTAGAAATCACAGATTACCGCCATTACTAGTAAGAAAAAAAAAATGCCATAAATCTTTCCCATAGTTTGTAGATGCTATAACTTTTGCCCAAACCAATCAATATATGCTTATTGTGATTTTTTTTTTACCAAAAATATGTAGAAGAATACATAATGGCCTAAACTGATGAAGAAATTTGTTTTTTAAAAACATTTTTGGGATATTTATTATAGCAAAAAGTAAAAAATATTATTATTTTTTCAAAATTGTCGCTCTTTTTTGGTTTATAGCGCAAAAAATAAAAACCACAGAGGTGATCAAAAGAAAGCTCTATTTGTGGGAAAAAAAATACGCAAATTTAGTTTGGGTACAGCATTTTATGACCGCGCAATTACTAGTTAAAGCGCCGCAGTGCCAAATTGTAAAACGTGCTCTGGTCAGGAAGGGGGTAAAACCTACCGGGGCTGAAGTGGTTAAAGTAATTGTTCGAGCTTATATAGCTGAGCTATAGTTATTGTGATGTAATATTTAAGTAATAAAATATGAGTATTGCTTAATTAATTTTAATAAAATTAATAAGTTACTTTTATTGAAGTTATTATACCTGTAATAAAGGGCACGGCCTATTTCAAACCACAGGTTATTGTGTCAAGAGTATTTTTTATTAGAGTTAAGGAGTTCTGTCTACGCTCCCAATGTGTATTGCTGTCATAAAGCAATTAGAAACAGCATAGAGTAAAGCAGAACTCTCTTTTATTAAATGCAAATGATGGGTCACCAATCACTCTACATGCTAGATATTGTTTTATTAGTGTTATCTGTGAATTAGGATGTACTCAGAACAGGTTTTTTTTTTCCAGACGCATAAAGTCTGTTTTTGTATCCCTGCCTAGAGCCCTTGCTGTTTTTGAATGTGTCATCCTAAGAATAACAAGGACATTTTTAAAATGTTCCTTTTTGAAGTCAAGTAGCCAGGACAGCAATTCTTTTTTTCTTTTGGGATTGTTAAAAAATGTACGGTATATAATTTTATAGCTATTATGTTTAAAGGTAAATGCTTTGCTAACTTGCTGTTACTGCAATATCTTTTTATAGCTGCAGAGTTTTGTTTGCTTCATGCTATGTGCTATTCAGAACATATGGGGTCTCTTGCTTTGAGATGAAGCTCTCTTTGTTGCAACCCTAAAAACTACAGAAGCTTTTAGGGATAAGTCAAGCTGCTTCTTCTTTCATGACTGTACCAGGGAAAGAATACGAACACAGCTTCTTCTTTCTGGCATACAGCTTCCTTATTAGTTTAAATACATATTTCAACTAAGCCTTAAGTCTGAAAAAACTGGTAAATTAAGTTCACCCTTGGATTAAAAAACACCATAAGGTGGCAGAAGGTACCTGCACATAACCTGCCCCTTCTTTGCAAGTTCCCACACAAACAGCTATTGGAATTAACATTGGCTTAGGCATGCTTCTCCCTACTTTACAGTGCTTAGGCATGGTGATAGGTCATTTAGGCCCAGTGGGAAGCATGCCTACTCTTCCCATAGCTTGGAAGTTGGCATTCTTCTATATGGTTCTGTGAAAAAGGGGACTACTAAGCATAAATCTACCGTCAGGCACTTTATTGTAGTCTACAGGTTCAACAAGCTGGAATACCACTCATTAGGCAGATTTGCGATCTGGGTGAGGCCAAAGGTAACAGCAAGCCAATCAGGGACAGTATCAGAATATGAGAAAATTGATAAAGCATAGCCAAAGGTTGTTTCTAGGTGTGACTAACGGTCAATCAAAAAAAGTGGAAGAACATAGTTTGTAAAACCAAAGGAGGGCCAAGGCAAGTGGTGTGCAATCTAGGTTAAGGTGATCAAAGGTAATTCAAAAACATTAAAAAGTTGACAGATTTTACAATGGTCAACTAGAGAGAGGGGCAATATGCTCGTAAAAAGTGCTTGATTAATTTGGAGGAAGCCTAAGGCCAAAAATTAGGTCAAAAACGTGTGTGGTTTCAATATTGTATTATGATAGTTTTCATTAGCAAACTAAAGCAGACTGGTAAGTGTTTTTGTTTTAATAAAACAATTGGAGCTACTCTCTATAGCTATTTTAAGTGTACGTACAGGCAAACTTTTTTTCTAGTTGTGGGTAGACCTTGTCAGGCCTTTAATGTTACCTGTGTCACCATTGTGTCACCTTTCTTGTATTAAGAGAGGCATGGACTGCAGAGAGAGAGAGAGATATCATTTTGCCCCTGTACAAATCATTAGTAAGACCTCATCTGGAATATGCAGTTCAGTTTTGGGCACCAGTTCTCAAAAAGGATATCAGGGAACTGGAGAAAGCGCAGGGAAGGTCAACCAAACTGAAAAGAGGCATGGAGGAGCTCAGCTATGAGGAAAGATTAGAGGAACCAAATTTATTCACTCTTGAGAAGAGGAGATGAAGAGGGGATATGATCAACATGTACAAATACATAAGTGGTCCATATAGTGAAATTGGTGTTGAGTTATTCACTTTAGGGTCATCACAGAGGACAAGGGGGCACTCTTTATGTCTAGAGGAAAGGGGATTTTATCTCCAAATACGAAAAGGTTTCTTCACAGTAAGAGCTGTGAAAATGTAGATTGTTTTAAAAAAAAGGCCTGGATTCTTTCCTAAATGAGCATAATATAACTGGGTACTAACATTTAAGCCGTGTACACACGCTCGGCGTGTGTACAGGGCTTTCCCCTCGCCGAGAAAACCGAGGGGAAAGCCGAGAACACGGCAGGAAAACTGCCATGGAGCTTTGGCCGGGAATCCCGGCCGTGTATATGCTCCATCGGCACTGCCTCTCAATGTTTCCCATAGGAAAGTAGTAGATCTGTCGGAAAAAAACGCCAGGAATCCCGACGGGAAAATAGAGAACAGGTTCTCTATTTTCCCGCCGGGATTCCCGGCTGTTTTCCTGACGGGAAAACTGCGAGGAAGCATACACCTGTCCGGTTTTCCCAGCCAAAAGCTCTCTTGGCAGTTTTCCTGGCAGGAAAACCGGTGGTGTGTACGAGGCTTCATAGGTAAAATTGATCCAGGGAATAGCCCATTGCCTCTCGGGGGATCAGGAAGGAATTATTTCTCCTGCTGTAGCAAATTGGAGCATGCTCTGCTGAGGGTTGTCGTCTTCCTCTGGATCAACTGTAGGTATAGGATTGTATATATGGGATTGTATGTTATTTTGTTTTATTTTTTTGGTTGAACTGGATGGACTTGTGTCTTTCTTCAGCCTTACTAACTATGTAACTATGTGTGTAACTATGTAACTAGTGTGGAGATTCCCCATATTGTTCAGTAGTGACCATTCTTACTGAGACAGAAAGTGATGTAAAATGTGATGCCGCGTACACACGATCATTATTCACGGCGGTTAAAAAAACGCTGTGAATAATGTCATTTAAAACGGGGGAACAGCTTGTTCCCCACACACGGTCGTTTTTCACGTCATTTTTTCTCTTGACGAGAAAAACGACCGTCTGTGGGCTCCGCGGCAGTGTTTCCCTGTGGGAAACACTGCCGCGGAAAACATGTCGAAAAAAACAACGAGAAAAATTAGAACATGTTCTAATTTTTCTCATCGTTTATAATGCAGTTTTTCTCGTTGAAAAAAACGACAGAAAGCCCACAGACTATCGTTTTTCTCGTCGAATGGGAAAAATTTCTTTTTTTCCGACGAGAAAAACGGCCGTGTGTACGCGGCATTAAAGTTGTTACCAGAACAGGAATTGAGGGAAAAGCTTCCAAAGGGGTCATATGTCCTGGTGACAACTTGAAATGGGCAATTCTGCTCACTTCTTGATGTAACCTTCAGTTAGGAAATTAAGGTAACACGTGCGACCATTTCTCCTCGGCCTAGAGCTTCCTCTATTATGGACCAGTAGTGCCATTTAAGGTAATTTATTTTTCAAATAATCAGTTGCTTGACTGCAAATTATCTGCTCTTCCATCATAAAGGAAGAAAGTAAAATGCTTATTATCAATGGTTTTGGCAGCCCATCTTTATAAACCAACAGCCATTTTCTCAAGCAAGGGGGCTCTCACAGAAGACTTATACAACATGAATTTAGAAAATACCCTTTTACTTTCTGTATATATCCAAAGTCTTTCTAAACTAGACTGTGCACTCTAAGTATCAGTAGACCGTAAATCAGGGTTCTCGGAAGTGGTCAATATCAACCCCCAAGGGTTGATTGAACTATGACAGGGGTCAATAAATGGCTGGGGGTCAGTAAATATTTTGTGGTCTCTGCCCCAAAGGTTAGATAGCTTGCAGCGAGACAGTGAGAGTGTTACCTAGGGTTGGATGGTCAGTCACCACTCACCACAAAGAACAGACTTGAGTTGCATCTATCAGCTGTGCACTCTCTCAGAAGAAAGAGGATTCACAAATCTCATGTGTACTTACAACTCATTTATTTTAATAAAAATAAAAATTGGTTTCACAAAGACAGCAGAAAAAAAAGCACTTTTAAAATAGCCTTGAGCAGCATAAGTCCACTATCCATGGTCAGCAGCAGGGCTGAGGATCCAATCTTACTGCTGTCGGTCAGCCTCAAGCAGAGACTTAAGGACCTGCTCCCTGGTGTAACTGAGCATTTTTGGGGTCACTGACCCTTTCTTAAGCCTTAAAGTGATTGTAAATGATCACCTTGTAAAACAACCCATTCAGTTTAAAATAGAAATGAAAGGCAAAACATTTTTGTATAGATATAAAAAAACAAAATGTATATAAAAATATACCCTTTTCCTTTTTTTTTTAAGTGATCACATTCCCTCTGTTCTTAGGTGCATAAGAGCTGGGGGGAGGAGAAGCATCAGTACACTGAGCTTGCCACCGAATAGCTGTGCAGGGGGGGCATGTCAAGACAAGTCTGATCATTGGAGGAGAGTACACTGAGTTCCCAGCACAGCTAGAGAACTGACCACGGTGTGCTCTCCTGCTTAGTGTAGTCAGTTTTTAATAAGAAAGCAAGGGGGCTAGCAGTAACAGCAGGGATTTCACATAAAGGAAACAATACAAAGAGAACAGGATATCTTCTCATACAAGTACATGGTACAGCAGGCTCATATCAGGAATATGAAGTGTTGGGGTAAGAAACACTTTAAGTCTTGAGAAAGGGGTAGGAACTTTAAACACATTGCTATAGTGACAGGAACCCTTATGCCTTAGGTGCTCTTCAGGATGAAAGACAAGGAAGTTTGGATCCTTAGCACTGCCACTGGTCAAGGATAGAGGACTCATTCTACTGAACCATAGATGTGCGCAGGGGGAGTACCAAGTGTACCTGGGCACACCCTAATCACCCCATGTGGTATAGATTCCCCCTGCAGCCTAGACCCCCCCCATGCCCCCCGGCTACTGTGGGGAATGTGTCAGGATGGAGAATGGGGGAAGGGGCCAGTAAATATGCAATTTACCAGCTGATTCCTTTTCTGAGTAAACACAGTGATGAGTACCAATTACTCACTGTGTCCATTTACAACTGAAGCATAATAAACTGTGCCTCAGTTTGTGACTGAACATTCATTCACTGTCCAGTGCAGCTGAGGTTGCAGGGAAAGGAACTGGGGAATATCTGTCAAAATGGAGACATCAGGGGTCTGTTTAGACCCCTGATATTGCACTAAAACCCCCCAACAGGGCTCTTAAAAAAATAGAAAAAGTTATATTGCAAAAAAATAATAAAAAACAATAAAAAAATGAAATAATAAAAATAAAAAACAACTGACACTGTCCTCTGCACTACTGAAATTGTCTGCTGCTCTACTGACACCATCATCGGCCCTACTGACAAATCTCACTGCCCTTCTGACACCGATCACTGCTCTACTGACACCATCTACTGTTCCACTGACACCATCCGCTGCTCTTCTTACACTGTCCACTGCCATGTATGTACATACACACATGTGTGTTTAAGCTTTGGGGTGCACACCCTAATGCAATAGGCTGCACACTAGGGATGAGCTTCGTGTTCGAATCGAACATACGTTCGACTGGAACATCGGCTGTTCGATCGTTCGACGAAGATCGAACGATTTGGGCCGTTCGCGCCAAATTCGAGTGACGCGAACGGCCCACAATGCACTACGCCATCGCAGTGTCATCCAGGCGCTGTGATTGGCCAAGCATGCACTGTGACCCCGCATGCTTGGCCAATCACAGCGCCGGCAGCGAGGAGAGCAATGATTGGCCACAGGCAGGATGCCTGTGGCCAATTATTGCTGAGGGTGTTTAGTACACGCCCCACACTATAAAAGGCCGCCAGCACGGCGGCCTAGTGTAGTGTGTTCCGGAGCAGGGATAGAGCAGCATAGGCAGGGACAGTGACTTTTATTTCTTTCTTGCTTAACCTGGATTCCTTTAGTTTAGGGAAAGAGAAGGATAGGTAGGGAGAGTGTCAGTGTGTTTTGTGCTTGTGCTATAGTGTGCTTAAAAAAAACATTTTTTCTAGGGACAGAAAACTGTAGGTAGGGAGAGTGTCAGTTTCTTTCACTGTGTAAGTCCTTGTTTCTAGGGACCTGGAAGGACAGTGAGTGAATTCTCCTTGTGCTATATTGTGCTTAAAAAAAACATTTTTTCTAGGGACAGAAAACTGTAGGTAGGGAGAGTGTCAGTTTCTTTCACTGTGTAAGTCCTTGTTTCCAGGGACCTGGAAGGACAGTGAGTGAATTCTCCTTGTGCTATATTGTGCTTAAAAAAAACATTTTTTCTAGGGACAGAAAACTGTAGGTAGGGAGAGTGTCAGTTTCTTTCACTGTGCAAGTCCTTGTTTCTAGGGACCTGGAAGGACAGTGAGTGAATTCTCCTTGTGCTAGATTGTGCTTAAAAAAAACATTTTTTCTAGGGACAGAAAACTGTAGGTAGGGAGAGTGTCAGTTTCTTTCACTGTGTAAGTCCTTGTTTCTAGGGACCTGGAAGGACAGTGAGTGAATTCTCATTGTGCTATATTGTGCTTAAAAAAAACATTTTTTCTAGGGACAGAAAACTGTAGGTAGGGAGAGTGTCAGTTTCTTTCACTGTGTAAGTCCTTGTTTCTAGGGACCTGGAAGGACAGTGAGTGAATTCTCCTTGTGCTATATTGTGCTTAAAAAAAACATTTTTTCTAGGGACAGAAAACTGTAGGTAGGGAGAGTGTCAGTTTCTTTCACTGTGCAAGTCCTTGTTTCCAGGGACCTGGAAGGACAGTGAGTGAATTCTCCTTGTGCTATATTGTGCTTAAAAAAAACATTTTTTCTAGGGACAGAAAACTGTAGGTAGGGAGAGTGTCAGTTTCTTTCACTGTGCAAGTCCTTGTTTCTAGGGACCTGGAAGGACAGTGAGTGAATTCTCCTTGTGCTATATTGTGCTTAAAAAAAACATTTTTTCTAGGGACAGAAAACTGTAGGTAGGGAGAGTGTCAGTTTCTTTCACTGTGCAAGTCCTTGTTTCCAGGGACCTGGAAGGACAGTGAGTGAATTCTCCTTGTGCTATATTGTGCTTAAAAAAAACATTTTTTCTAGGGACAGAAAACTGTAGGTAGGGAGAGTGTCAGTTTCTTTCACTGTGCAAGTCCTTGTTTCTAGGGACCTGGAAGGACAGTGAGTGAATTCTCCTTGTGCTATATTGTGCTTAAAAAAAACATTTTTTCTAGGGACAGAAAACTGTAGGTAGGGAGAGTGTCAGTTTCTTTCACTGTGCAAGTCCTTGTTTCCAGGGACCTGGAAGGACAGTGAGTGAATTCTCCTTGTGCTATATTGTGCTTAAAAAAAACATTTTTTCTAGGGACAGAAAACTGTAGGTAGGGAGAGTGTCAGTTTCTTTCACTGTGCAAGTCCTTGTTTCTAGGGACCTGGAAGGACAGTGAGTGAATTCTCCTTGTGCTATATTGTGCTTAAAAAAAAACATTTTTTCTAGGGACAGAAAACTGTAGGTAGGGAGAGTGTCAGTTTCTTTCACTGTGCAAGTCCTTGTTTCCAGGGACCTGGAAGGACAGTGAGTGAATTCTCCTTGTGCTATATTGTGCTTAAAAAAAACATTTTTTCTAGGGACAGAAAACTGTAGGTAGGGAGAGTGTCAGTTTCTTTCACTGTGCAAGTCCTTGTTTCTAGGGACCTGGAAGGACAGTGAGTGAATTCTCCTTGTGCTATATTGTGCTTAAAAAAAAACATTTTTTCTAGGGACAGAAAACTGTAGCTAGGGAGAGTGTCAGTTTCTTTCACTGTGTAAGTCCTTGTTTCTAGGGACCTGGAAGGACAGTGAGTGAATTCTCCTTGTGCTATATTGTGCTTAAAAAAAACATTTTTTCTAGGGACAGAAAACTGTAGGTAGGGAGAGTGTCAGTTTCTTTCACTGTGCAAGTCCTTGTTTCCAGGGACCTGGAAGGACAGTGAGTGAATTCTCCTTGTGCTATATTGTGCTTGAAAAAAACATTTTTTCTAGGGACAGAAAACTGTAGGTAGGGAGAGTGTCAGTTTCTTTCACTGTGCAAGTCCTTGTTTCTAGGGACCTGGAAGGACAGTGAGTGAATTCTCCTTGTGCTATATTGTGCTTAAAAAAAAACATTTTTTCTAGGGACAGAAAACTGTAGCTAGGGAGAGTGTCAGTTTCTTTCACTGTGTAAGTCCTTGTTTCTAGGGACCTGGAAGGACAGTGAGTGAATTCTCCTTGTGCTATATTGTGCTTAAAAAAAACATTTTTTCTAGGGACAGAAAACTGTAGGTAGGGAGAGTGTCAGTTTCTTTCACTGTGCAAGTCCTTGTTTCTAGGGACCTGGAAGGACAGTGAGTGAATTCTCCTTGTGCTATATTGTGCTTAAAAAAAAACATTTTTTCTAGGGACAGAAAACTGTAGGTAGGGAGAGTGTCAGTTTCTTTCACTGTGCAAGTCCTTGTTTCTAGGGACCTGGAAGGACAGTGAGTGAATTCTCCTTGTGCTATATTGTGCTTAAAAAAAACATTTTTTCTAGGGACAGAAAACTGTAGGTAGGGAGAGTGTCAGTTTCTTTCACTGTGTAAGTCCTTGTTTCTAGGGACCTGGAAGGACAGTGAGTGAATTCTCCTTGTGCTATATTGTGCTTAAAAAAACATTTTTTCTAGGGACAGAAAACTGTAGGTAGGGAGAGTGTCAGTTTCTTTCACTGTGCAAGTCCTTGTTTCTAGGGACCTGGAAGGACAGTGAGTGAATTCTCCTTGTGCTATATTGTGCTTAAAAAAAACATTTTTTCTAGGGACAGAAAACTGTAGGTAGGGAGAGTGTCAGTTTCTTTCACTGTGCAAGTCCTTGTTTCCAGGGACCTGGAAGGACAGTGAGTGAATTCTCCTTGTGCTATATTGTGCTTAAAAAAAAACATTTTTTCTAGGGACAGAAAACTGTAGGTAGGGAGAGTGTCAGTTTCTTTCACTGTGCAAGTCCTTGTTTCTAGGGACCTGGAAGGACAGTGAGTGAATTCTCCTTGTGCTATATTGTGCTTAAAAAAAACATTTTTTCTAGGGACAGAAAACTGTAGGTAGGGAGAGTGTCAGTTTCTTTCACTGTGTAAGTCCTTGTTTCTAGGGACCTGGAAGGACAGTGAGTGAATTCTCCTTGTGCTATATTGTGCTTAAAAAAAAAATTTTTCTAGGGACAGAAAACTGTAGGTAGGGAGAGTGTCAGTTTCTTTCACTGTGCAAGTCCTTGTTTCCAGGGACCTGGAAGGACAGTGAGTGAATTCTCCTTGTGCTATATTGTGCTTAAAAAAAAACATTTTTTCTAGGGACAGAAAACTGTAGGTAGGGAGAGTGTCAGTTTCTTTCACTGTGCAAGTCCTTGTTTCTAGGGACCTGGAAGGACAGTGAGTGAATTCTCCTTGTGCTATATTGTGCTTAAAAAAACATTTTTTCTAGGGACAGAAAACTGTAGGTAGGGAGAGTGTCAGTTTCTTTCACTGTGCAAGTCCTTGTTTCCAGGGACCTGGAAGGACAGTGAGTGAATTCTCCTTGTGCTATATTGTGCTTAAAAAAAACATTTTTTCTAGGGACAGAAAACTGTAGGTAGGGAGAGTGTCAGTTTCTTTCACTGTGCAAGTCCTTGTTTCTAGGGACCTGGAAGGACAGTGAGTGAATTCTCCTTGTGCTATATTGTGCTTAAAAAAAACATTTTTTCTAGGGACAGAAAACTGTAGGTAGGGAGAGTGTCAGTTTCTTTCACTGTGTAAGTCCTTGTTTCTAGGGACCTGGAAGGACAGTGAGTGAATTCTCCTTGTGCTATATTGTGCTTAAAAAAATAATTTTTTCTAGGGACAGAAAACTGTAGGTAGGGAGAGTGTCAGTTTCTTTCACTGTGCAAGTCCTTGTTTCTAGGGACCTGGAAGGACAGTGAGTGAATTCTCCTTGTGCTATATTGTGCTTAAAAAAAACATTTTTTCTAGGGACAGAAAACTGTAGGTAGGGAGAGTGTCAGTTTCTTTCACTGTGCAAGTCCTTGTTTCTAGGGACCTGGAAGGACAGTGAGTGAATTCTCCTTGTGCTATATTGTGCTTAAAAAAAACATTTTTTCTAGGGACAGAAAACTGTAGGTAGGGAGAGTGTCAGTTTCTTTCACTGTGCAAGTCCTTGTTTCAAGGGACAGAGAAGGACACCTGAAGGTAGCCCTTATTGCTTTTTTCCCATCTCCCTGCAGGCCATCTATTAGAATGTCTGGAAGGCAAACAAGGAGAGGCAGACAGTCAGGAGGCAATAAAAGAGGGCAAGCAGGCTCTGTGTCTGGGGGCAACAGTGCTGGTCGTGGACGCGGTGCATTGTCATCAGCACATGGCCATGGGACACGCTTGTCCTTCTTTTCCGCAGCTGGACATGTTGAGCCACATCATGCCGAAGACTTGGTAGAGTGGATGACCAAGCCCTCCTCCTCCTCCTCATCCTCTCTCACCCAGGCTCAGGGTACTGGCAAAGCAGCTGCCAAAGCGTCCTCTTCCCTGGTATCAATGTCAGACTCATCATCAGTCACTCCTTCCCTAGACCCACCATGTCCTCCTCCTGAGGAGTCCCCCGAACTGTTTGAGCACAGTGTTGGGTACATGCTCCAGGAGGATGCCCAGCGTTTCGAAGGGTCTGATGATGAAACCCAGCTACAGGAAGGCAGTAGGGTGAGAGCAGACAGAGGGGATGCTCAAGAAGGACACCAATCTGGCAGTCATGTTCCAGCAGCTGCAGCATACTGCCAGATTGGCTCCAGTGATGAGGAGGGAGGGGATGATGAGGTCACTGACTCCACGTGGGTGCCTAATAGGAGAGAGGAGGAGGAGGATGAGGAGGAGGCACATCTCCAACGAGACAGGATGCCCTTTGGTGGCCAGCGTAAGGGCAGTACACCGACGGAATCACACCGCAGAGCTCCGCCTGTGCAGGGCGCTGCCTCTGCCCGTCATTCAAAAAGTTCCTTGGTGTGGGCCTTTTTTGAGGCTAGTGCATCAGATCGCACAGCTGCTGTTTGCAACATATGTCTCAAGCGTATATCGCGTGGCCAAAACATCAGCCGCTTGGGTACCACATGCCTGACCAGACATATGTTGACCTGCCATGCAGCTCGTTGGCAAGCCTACCTCAAAGACCCACACCAAAGAACAAAGCGGACCTCTCCTTGCACCGCATCAGCTGGGATTTCCAACCCCACTATAACTTCAGTCCTCTCTGAAACATGCACTGAGAGGAATGAAGGTGTAGAATTAGGTGTGTCACAGCCAAGTACTTGCGGCCACTCTGCTAGCAGTACACCGACGTCCGATTCTAGCAGGCAAATTTCCCTGCCCCAGCTGCTGGACCGTCGAAAGAAGTTCACTCCCAGCCATCCACATGCCCAGCGGTTGAATGCTAGCTTGGCTAAATTGCTAGCGCTTCAACTGCTGCCTTTTCAGTTGGTAGACTCGGCCCCCTTCCGTGAGTTTGTGCAATGTGCGGTTCCTCAGTGGCAGGTTCCCAAACGCCACTTTTTCTCACGGAAGGCTATTCCGGCTCTCTACCGGCATGTGGAAGGCAATGTCTTGGCCTCGCTGGACAGGGCGGTCAGCGGTAAGGTGCATATTACCGCTGACTCATGGTCCAGCAGGCATGGACAGGGACGTTACCTTTCTTTCACGGCCCATTGGGTCACTCTTTTGGCAGCTGGGAAGGATGCAGGACAAGGTGCAGTAGTGTTGGAGGTTGTCCCACCGCCACGCCTCCAAAATGCTACTACTGGTTGTGACACACCTCTCTCCTCCACCCCCTCCTCTTCTTCTTCCTCCATGGCCTCTTCCTGTGGTTTGTCCTATGAACCAGCGGTGCTCCGTAGCCGTTCACGGGGCTACGCAAGTACGCAGGCAAAAAGATGCCATGCCGTGCTTGCGCTGGTGTGTTTGGGGGACAGAAGCCACACTGGGGCAGAGGTCCTGTCTGCTCTGCAGGGCCAGGCCGAGAGGTGGTTGACGCCACGCCAGCTTAAGCCAGGAATGGTGGTTTGCGACAATGGCACCAACCTCCTCTCCGCCCTCCGACAGGGACAACTGACCCATGTGCCCTGTGTGGCTCACGTCCTTAACCTGGTGGTGCAGCGGTTCTTGGGCAGGTACCCGGGCTTACAGGATGTCCTGAGGCAGGCCAGGAAAGTCTGTGTGCATTTCCGCAGATCTTATAATGCCAGTGCTCGCCTGGCTGAGCTGCAAAAGGAGTTGAACCTGCCCAAGAACCGCCTTATATGTGACATGCCCACCAGGTGGAACTCAACGTTGGCCATGCTGCAGCGGCTGCACACGCAGCAGAGGGCCATCAATGAGTACCTGTGCGACTACGGCACCAGGACAGGGTCAGGGGACCTTGGTTTTTTTTCTCCACGCCAGTGGGGCATGATCAGGGATGCATGCACTGTCCTGGCACCATTTGAGGAGGCCACGAGGATGGTGAGCAGTGACAGTGCATGCATCAGTGACACTGTACCTCTTGTCCACCTGTTGGAGCACACGCTGCGTGGAATAATGGACAGGGCACTTGAGGCAGAACAGAGGCAGGAAGAGGAGGACTTCCTTGCCTCTCAAGGCCCCCTTTACCCAGACAGTGTTCCTTCTGTCCCACCCATCGCACAGGAAGAGGAAGAGGAGGAGGAGGAGGAGGAGGAAGATTGTGTCAGCATGGAGGTGGAGGCTGGCACTCAGCATCATCAGCAGCAGTCTTTTAGGGATGATTTACAGTCCCAAGAAACCAGTGGACTTGTACGTGGCTGGGAGGAGGTGACTGCGGATCATGTCGTCCTTAGTGACCCAGAGGACTCCGGAGCGAATGCCTCAGCAAACCTACGCTGCATGGCCTCCCTGATCCTGCAAAGTCTGCGGAAGGATCCTCGTATTCTTCGGATCAAGGAGAGGGACCATTACTGGCTGGCCACTCTCCTTGATCCACGGTACAAGGGTAAGGTTGCGGACCTTATGTTACCGTCGCAGAGGGAGCAGAGGATGAGACAACTCCGGGAGGCCTTGCAGAAAGGTCTGTGCAACGCGTTCCCAGAGACTGGGAGGTTACAAACTCCTGGTCCAGGACAACGAGTTGCTGAGGCTTCGGCCAGTCAAAGAAGGAGCGGTGGGGAAGGTGGCCGTCTGACCGATGCGTTCAGACAATTCTTTAGTCCGCAGCCCCAAAGTATGATTGGTTCCAGCAACCATCGCCAGCGTCTGATAAACATGGTGCAGGAATATCTAGGGGCAAGGTCAGACTTGGACACCTTCCCCACCGAAAATCCTCTGGCTTACTGGGTCTTGAGGATGGATCACTGGCCAGAGCTTGCACAGTATGCAATTGAGCTACTGGCCTGTCCTGCATCCAGCGTTCTTTCGGAACGCACATTCAGTGCTGCTGGAGGATTTGTCACCGATCACAGGGTGCGCCTGTCCACCGACTCGGTTGATCGACTGACTTTCATCAAGATGAACCAGTCTTGGATCACCACCAGCTACCACACACCTGATGCTGATATAACAGACTAATTGATTTTAACATGTCACATCCCTTCAAGACTGATGCTGATGCTGAGTGTCTGTGCTGTTATGTTGACTGGCTATCCTCCTCCTCCGAGTCCTCAATGATACGATTGATGATGATAGCTTGGAAGATCATTTTTGTTTATGGGTGCCGCCACCAGTGGCTAAGGCCCAATTTTTCAGCCCCTGTTTTACAGGGGCGTGTAATTACAATTTTTTTTAGCAATAATTTGCCATAGGGCTCATTGCTGTGCTCCAAGTACAGTATCTGTGAGGGGTTGGAGTGTTGTGGCACCAGTGCCTAAGGCCCAATTTTTCAGCCCCTGTTTAACAGGGGCGTGTCATTACAATTTTTGAAGCAATACTTTGCAACAGGGCTCATTGCTGTGCTCCAAGTACAGTATCTGTGAGGGGTTGTAGTGTTGTGCCACCAGTGCCTAAGGCCCAATTTTTCAGCCCCTGTTCAACAGGGGCATGTAATTACAATTCTTGATCTAATAATTCACAGCAGGGCCCATTCCTGCACCCACCAAGAGTAACTCTGAGGGCTTACAGTGTTGTGTCAACACCACCACCACCACCAAAGGCCCAATTTTTCAGCCCCTGTTCAACAGGGGCATGCAATTACAATTCTTGATCTAATAATTCACAGCAGGGCCCATTGCTGCACCCACCAAGAGTAACTGTCAGGGCTTACAGTGTTGTGGCACCAGCACCACCATCAAAGGCCCAATTTTTACTACCACTGTTCAACAATTATATGTAATTACAATTCCTGATATAATAGTTGACAGCAGGGCGTTCCAGCACCAACCAAGAGTAACTGTGAGTGCTTACAGTGTTGTGCCAACAACAACAACTAAGGGGCCTATTTCTGCAGAGTATCTACGGCAGGTCCCTACTTTCAAACATCCAACTTACAAACGACTCCTACTTGCAAACGCAAGAAGACAACAGGAAGTGAGAGGAAATCTACCCCTAGGAAGGAAAATTCTCTCCTGTAAGAATTAATATGGGAGAAAGGTGTCTCCTCTGTACTGATGCTTTATCAGCAATCCTTGTTTCAAGAAAAACACCACATTTCAAAAACAGTTGTCATTGGGACGGAAAGTGAGGTGAAATGTTCTGAACAGGGGCACAGACAGCAAAACAAATGTTACAGGGGTGATAACCCTTACCTATGTTTTCCAAAAAGTTTAAAAATAGATTTTTGGGCTGGAGCTACACTTAAACAATGTACCTGTTCAAAATTACAAACAGATTCTACATAAGAACAAACCTACAGTCCCTGTCTTGTATGCACCGCCTGTATACGGCTGTTCAGAGTATATAGGGCCTTTTTTATTTTATGTGCGGGGTTCCCCTTAATATCCATACAAGACCCAAAGGGGCTGGTAATGGGCTGGGGTAGGGGGGGGGGGTCATGGGGTAGCTATGCCATTTTTCTTAAAGATTTTCATCCATATTACCGGGACCAGACATTACATTAAAGCCGCAAGCAGTTTTAAATGGCTTTTTTTTCCTTTAGAAGTGTCATTTTGTGCAGGGACAGTTCTAAACACGGGAAACACGTGGCACTTCACAGGCATACTTTAGACACCCCCCAGGTACGATATTTAAAGGAATATTTGACTTTTTTTTTTTCACTTTATGCATCATTAAAATGACTGCTCCCGAAAAACGACCGTTTTTAAAACTTCTTTTTGCATTGATACATGTCCCCTGGTGCAGAACCCGGGTTCCCAAACCCTTTTTAGGACAATAACATGCATAATAGTTGTTATAATTAGCACTTTAGAATTCGAACGTTCGCATCCATTGTATTTAATAGGGTTCTAATGTTCGTACGAACTTTCGGTCCGTTCGCGGGTTCTGGTGCGAACCGAACCCGGGGGTGTTCGGCTCATCACTACTGCACACCTATGTACAGTACTGAACCTTAAGGTCATTCTGCTAGTGCTATTTTCCTGTTACTCTTTTGAGTGCAATATTGAATTTTGTAACAATAAATAAGTATTTTATAGTACACAAGGTCTGTGCACCCTCTCTTTGCTCTTTTTATTATAACCGTTATGGATCTCCCATCTGCCATTAGGAGCTTCAAGACGGTGTCCCCAATCACCTTCTTATTTTTCCTTGGACTGATATGATTTCCAGTAACACCGTTACCCTTGTTTTATGCAGGAATAATTATCTCAATACTGTGCGCTCAGGACTATGTTACATTTTTATATACAGTATCTCACAAAAGTGAGTATCCCCCTCAAATTTTTGTAAATATTTTATTAGATCTTTTCATGTGACAACACTGAAGAAATTGCACTTTGCTACAATGTAAAGTAGTGAGTGTACAGCTTGTTTAACAGTGGAAATTTGCTGTCCCCTCAAAATAACTCAACACACAGCCATTAATGTCTAAACCGCTGGCAACAAAAGTGAGTACACCCCTAAGTGAAAATGTCCAAATTGGGCCCAAAGTGTCAATATTTTGTGTGGCCACCATTATTTTCCAGCACTGTCTTAACCCTCTTGTGCATGGAGTTCACAGGAGCTTCACAGGTTGCCACTGGAGTCCTCTTCCACTCCTTCATGACGACATCACGGAGCTGGTAGATGTTAGAGACTTTGCACTCCTCCACCTTCCGTTTGAGGATGCCCCACAGATGCTCAATAGGGTTTAGGTCTGGAGACATGCTTGGCCAGTTCATCACATTTACCCTCAGCTACTTTAGCAAAGCAGTGGTTGTCTTGGAGGTGTGTTTGGGGTCGTTATCATGTTGGAATACTGCTCTGAAGCCCAGTCTCTGAGGGGAGGGGATCATGCTCTGCTTCAGTATGTCACAGTACATGTTGGCATTCATGGTTCCCTCAATGAACTGTAGCTCCCCAGTGCCGGAAGCACTCATGCAGCCCCAGACCATGACACTCTCACCACCATGCTTGACTGTAGGGAAGACACACCTGTCTTTGTAGTCCTCACATGGTTGCCCCCACACTTGCTTGACACCATCTGAACCAAATAAGTTTATCTTGGTCTCATGTGACAACACCGAACAAATGACACTTTGCTACAATGTAAAGTAGTTAGTGTACAGCTTGCTTAACAGTGTAAATTTTCAGTCCCCTTAAATAACGCAACACACAGCCTATAATGTCTAAACCGCTCGCAACAAAAGTGAGTACACCCCTAAGTAAAAATGTCAACTTCCGGTTCCGGCGCCGCATGAGGTAGCTGCGCCTCCTTCAGCTCCCTCACCAGGACCCGCTGAATCGGCATAAAAACTCAGCCTAAGCGCCCCCCTGAGTACCTGCACCATCTCCGGGAGCCCCCCTCACTGTTTAGCCCAGGATGGAGCGCTTTGTTGAAAAAACCGGCATCCGCGCGTATGCGGCAGCGTCGGCCAAACCGCAAATCGAGGCCCCGGCTCCAGCCTACTCTGACGCCGCGGAGGTGACACAGGCGGCAGACATGGAGGTGAGTGAGCATCCCTCCCAGCATCCCTCCCAGCAATCTGGCACTCCTGCTACATCATCCCAGGGGACAACTCCATCACCCACTATACCTGCCACACCAGGGGGACAGGCAATATCCTCACCCTCACCCTCAGGAGATGCAGACCACACTCACCGCATAGCAAATGCAGTGGCTGCCCTTCTCTCCCCCATGATCTCTGCCTCGGTGGAAAAGGCAGTGAACGCGGACATGAAACAAATCAAGGCCCAACTCACTGAACATTCCAACAGATTAAATGAGGTGGAACACCGCCTGTCAGAAGTAGAGGACGAACTTTACCAAGCGCAGGCCACGGAGCAGTCGCAGGATAAGACTAATCAATTTATCTTTCAAAAATTTGAAGATTTGGAAAATAGGTCCAGGAGGAGCAACTTGCGTTTTATAGGTGTCCCTGAATCGCTCCCCTCTGCAGCTCTGGCGGACTTCTGCTCGAAACGCATCCCAGAAGCTATGGGTCTATTAGGCCTGTTCACAGTGGAACGCGCACACCGTATGGGCTCCTTCAATACCAAACGCAAAACACCCCGTCCCATCATTGCCAAGTATCTTAATTATGCTGACAAATCTCTCATCCTACAGTCATTCTGACAATCCCCATCCCTCCAAATTGACGGGGTAAAAATTCTAATTTTTGCTGACTACTCGATCGAGGTTTCCAAGAAGAGAAAAGCCTTCCAACCGATCTGCTCTGAACTCTTCAAGCAACAAATAAAGTTCACCCTGGCTTTTCCTGCAACTCTACGCCTCAAATCACCTAAAGGGGAACAATTGTCATTCCAGGACCCCTTGGAGGCAGAATCCTTTATCCGCTCCCTACGGGGCGATACACTACCTCACACGCCTTCCAAGTCATCTTCTACTCTCCGATCCCTGGAACAAAGAAGCCCTTGCAAGGACTCTCCAAAACGCTTTAGGCCTTCTGCTCCGGACCAACGCAACCGTAACTCTCCGCGGTGAAGTTTCCCGCACTGCCTTGGACTTTCGTCTTCACCAATCCAGGTCATATGGTCTCTCTCTTTTGCACCTGTTGATTATGATGTTTGCCTCACTTGCGTGATCCCTTCGGCGGTCACCCAGAGTCTACCTCTGGGCAATGACCCCTGAATAGCCACCCAGGGATAATCCTCTCTCGTTTATTTTGGTCGCGTTTACTGTTTTTGCCATATGCATTCTATTATATTGTTTGATATATTTGAGCTTGTTATTTCTTTTTTTTGTTCTGCATGCTAGGGCAATACTGTATCCATGCCAATCTGCATGCATTTCGCCTACGTTTAGAAATCTGCCATGACTTCGCTGTGTGACATACCTGACTCCTTGTCACAGTTGTAATCCGGGGTTCTCTCACACATCTGATGTCCCAGGGGCGCTCGGGCTTGTTTGACTCTCTTCTTTTTCCATGCTGGGTCCTGCATGGGGAACTATCTCGCACAGCGTACTCATGCGGAAAAAAGCGAAGTTCATTCTGATCTATATTTTAGTTATTTGTTTTGTTTCTCCTTGTTCTCTCTCTTCTTCCCCCCTCTTCCCCCCCAACACCCCAGTCCACATTCCTATACACGCTCACTACTCAAGGGCTCCACTTTTAGATGAACCTGATCCTCCCGTGCCTACAGTATACTTCCTATCCCCTACAAATTCTACTGCAGATGCTGACCCTACGTTCATACCCCTCCTTATTCATGATGTCTTAGGGTAGTTTCATGGAATGTGAAGGGCCTTCGTTCTCCTAACAAGAGAATGAAGATTCTTCGACATCTTAAAAGGCTGAAGGCGACATAGCACTACTGCAGGAAACTCATCTTACGGCATCCGACTTCGGTCGTATGCAGAAACTCTGGGTTGGTGCGGTATTAGGGGCGGAATCAGTTGGACGGAAGGCGGGTGTCCTCCTTCTGATTCACAAAAACCTCCCATGCACAGTTCTATCCACGCAAACAGACGACCAAGGACGTTTCATTTCCTCCAAGGTTAAAATAGACACCAAAGAACTGGTCATATCTAATATCTATGCGCCCAACAGACCCACAAAGACCTTTTACTCCCAACTCTCCTCTTGGCTTCTCACCTCCCCCCATTTACCCCACTTGGTTGGGGGAGACTTCAATGACCTCATGTATCCTTCAGACGATAGGTCCGCCCCGAAGCAATCCACCCCAGCACTCACTACACCTGCCCCCACCCTATTTGCCTCTACTATGGACTCCCTACATCTCACTGACATTTGGCGTTTATCGCACCCGGTAGACAGAGAGTATACCTTCTACTCTAACCCCCACAAGGTCCTCACTAGGATCGACTATTTTTTTGGATCCGACAACCTTATTCCCTTAGTCTCGGATTCAGAGGTTGGAGACATAGCCATATCAGACCATGCTCCAATAACCCTTACTCTGGATAAGTTAGACCTCCCCCCATCCCAATATTTGGCGCTTCCCATCCTTCCTCAACAACAATGCTGATTTCAGAACATACATGGAACGGTCATGGGCGGAGTTTTCCTTCTGCCAATGCCCCTCATGCAGGAGATCCGAACCTTCTACGGGATGCTGGTAAAGCATACCTGAGGGGTCGGATTATATCATAGGCCACCTCCTTCAAAAGAAATGCTTTATCAAAATACAGATTGGCCAGTGATAGACTTCACCTTGCCCAACGCAATCTCGCTACTTCGACCTCACCGGCTGATAGGGCTGAGTGGTTGGCGGCTAAAACTGCTTTTGACACCTGGACTGATACTCTGGAACTCACAAAAAGATCACACCTAGATGCCACTCTACATAAATATGGTAATAAAGCAGGTAAACTCCTCTCCAGGCTCTGCAAGGGCAAGTTCCGTCTGACACACATCACCTCACTGCGAGATCGCGCTGGAAAGGTACATTCTACCCCACTGCACATAAATAAAACCATGCTAGACTATTACATGGCCCTCTATGCCCCCGATCCTATTGACCATAACCTAGTCCATGCCTTTCTTGCAAAAATGAATCTACCGACTGTCTCTCCCACTCAGCTGGACACCTTAAACGCCCCCATCTCCCTCGATGAAATAGACCGCACCATTCGTAATCTCCACCCTTCGAAAGCACCCGGCCCGGACGGTTTTACAAGTGAATTCTATAAAACCCTCCCAAATATCACGACACCCATACTCCACTCGGTTTATTCCAACATATGGGCGGCAGGCCCCTATTTACCGACGGGTAACCAGGCTATCATCAAGCTACTCTCTAAAAAGGGCAAAGACCCTCTAGATCCAGGCTCATATAGGCCCATTTCACTACTCAACCTGGATGTCAAAATTCTATCCAAGATAGTGGCTTCCAGGCTAGCTACCATCCTCCCGGACCTTATACACCCGGCCCAATCCGGCTTTGTGAGGGGGCGGACAGCTACTCTTAACATTCGTAAGGTACTCTTGGCCCTCGAACAAGCCAAACAGGACCCCTCAGGGAATTATGCCATTATCACCCTAGATGCAGAAAAAGCTTTTGACAATGTTAGTTTTGACTGGTTATCCCTTACACTCTCTAAAATGGGATTCTCAGGCCCTTTCTGCCACCTTATTAATTCCATGTATACAGCACCCTCAGCTAGACTTGTTGCGGCAGGACTCCTCTCAGAAGACTTCCGCCTTCATAAAGGAACCAGGCAGGGCTGCCCTCTTTCCCCCCTCCTGTTCAACATAGCCTTGGAACCCCTTTCCAGATACCTATCCCAGATAGCCCCCCTGCGAGGCATCAAAATAGGCGACACGGAACTTCGCACCTCATTATTCGCCGACGACGTCCTCATATTTACAGGCAATCCCCAAGATGATATCCTGACCATTAAAAACACTTTCGACTACTTTCGACTGTGTTCTGGCCTCCGTATTAATTACTCCAAGAGCGAGATCCTACCTATCGGCACGAACTCCCCACCCTCATGGGCCAAACACTCCCTGTTCAAAGTCACCTCCTCTCACATTACTTATCTGGGAATAAAGATAGGAAAACTACCCTCCTCTATTTACAACCTCAACTATCCCCCCCTTTTCACTAAACTTCTTCAGGAACTGTCAAACTGGATGGATCTCCCCCTCTCACTCTTGGGAAGGTGTCACCTTGTCAAAATGATTAGCTTTGCCAGACTGCTTTATCCTTTGCAAACCATACCTTTGCTTTTAAAACACAAAGATGTCAAATCTCTCAATTCCAAAATATCACATTTCATCTGGCACGGCAAAAGACCTCGGATAGCCTTTAAAAAACTACACCTTCCCAGGCGTGACGGGGGTATCAGTCTACCTCATATCAGATTGTATAATTTAGCTTGTTTGTTCAGGACCAGTTTGGACTGGATAGCACAATCATCCCAATACTCTAACCATGTCCTTGAAACCGAAATGGCTCGCCCCTACTCTTTAGTAGCCCTTCTACACTGCAGATGGAAAACGGTCCCCCCCCCATATCAACACAATCTCCTTCTGCGGGACACAGCTCTAGCTTGGAGAGAAATCAGGAAAACCTTCAAGTTATCCCCCTTCATCTCTCCCCATTTACCGATCCAGGGGAACCCTGGCTTCCTCCCTGGTCTTCAATGTAAAGCCTTCACGGTTTGGCAAGATCAAGGGCTATCAAATTTCGCCTCCCTATGTGACGGCACCACTGGAAAACCTCTCCCCTTTTCCGCTATATCCTCATCATTTTCTCTGCCTCCCGCCCACGTTTTTCACTTTAACCAATGCATCAGCTTCCTGTCCAACGCTTGCAAAGATGCACATCGGAGATTTCAAACCAGCTTCTCGGAACATCTATTACTAAATGGTCGATACAAGATTTCGGATATCTACAAACCTCTCTTGCGAGACTCATCCCCGTCCTTGTCCTCCTCATCAGTTGCCAATTGGGCTGCGGACTTCCCAGATCCCTGCATAACGAACAAAATCATGGCTGGGCTGCAAAAAACTCTTCAACTGACACCCAACGAAATCTGGAGAGAAACCCAACTCAAGATCGCCCTCCGGGCCTACATCCCATTCCTCTCCCCAAAATCCAGTAAGGATGGAGCCTCATGCCCTTTATGCAAGACACCAAAACCCCCTCTCTCTCACCGGTTTTGGTCCTGTTCCTACATTTCCTCATTTTGGGACCAAGTCCTAACTTACGTTTTCAAGATCACTTTATTGAAACTGCCTAAAGACCCTTTACTCCTAATATTCGGGTATTGGGATCCTATACTGCTGCCCTGGTCTCTGTCCCTTGCTGCACCAACCTCCTCTGGGTCCACCAAATGCTTTACCTCCAAGGATTGGATTTTGCTTTGCCTTCTCATCGCTAGGAGACTCATTCTTAGGCACTGGATCTCTCCTCAAAGCCCTTCGCTCCCCCAACTCGAAAAGGAATGCCTTACCCTCTTCTATAAAGAACGTTTTCTCACAGACTTCAAAGACTCCAGGTCTAGAGATCGCTTTCTCGGCAGATGGCGATCCTTCATCACTTCAACCCTCTCATCAGCTGATCAGGCGGCTCTGGAACAACTTTCCTTCTCCTATAATGACCCAATCTCAAAAGGACCATAAAAACTTTCTTGGCAAAATTTAGACTCTGCCTCCCTCTGGGTCCTACCATGGCTGTTTCTGCTTTCGAGTTCCCCCATGTTTTGGAACAAACAGCCTGTAAGTATTTCTGGACTCTCACCCCTTCCCCCCCCCATTTCACTTATTGTTTCTGTTTTTGCTTCCCCCCCCCCTATGTCCGACTTTAACCATAGAGGTATGTAGACAGATCCATCCAGTATTTACCCTTGGACATGTATCAGTATTGGTAGATATATTGGTATTTATCTAGGATGACTTCATATATTCTCACTAGGTGGGATTAGAGTATATGCAAAACTCTCTGCTACCCCTCAATGTCAATCTTCAAGTGTCAAGTTTTTATCTTTTGTCTTCGTTCTCGTTGATCTAAACAACTCGCTGATTCTTTGTCTAAGCGTACCATTGTTTGTAACCGATTGACGATTTTCTTGTACACTTGTCTTCTATTTCCCAATAAAAACGTATTAAAAAAAAAAATCAAAACTGGGCCCAATTAGCCATTTTCCCTTCCCCGGTTTCATGTGACTCGTTAGTGTTACAAGGTCTCAGGTGTGAATGGGGAGCAGGTGTGTTAAATTTGGTGTTATCGCTCTCACTCTCTCATACTGATAGAAATAGCAAGAATGTATTTCTGGACAGCCACACTCTGAACAATAGTTGCCTTTATTAAAATTCAGACAGCACTACAAGCCACAGCAAACAAAAACTTGGACAACTGACGCATCTCACACTATATCTAGTGTTTAGTCATAGCTCAAGGATATAATGTGAAATGCGTCAGCTGTCAACGTTTTTGTTTGCTGTGGCTTGTAGTGTTGTCCGAATTTTATGACTAAACACTAGATATAGTGTGAAACGCGTCAGTGGTCCAAGTTTTTGTTTGCTGTGGCTTGTAGTGCTGTCCGAATTTTATGACTAAACACTAAATATAGTGTGAAACGCATCAGTGATCCAAATTTTTGTTTGCTGTGGCTTGTAGTGCTGTCCGAATTTTATGACTAAACACTAGATATAGTGTGAAACGCGTCAGTGGTCCAAGTTTTTGTTTGCTGTGGCTTGTAGTGCTGTCCGAATTTTAATAAGGGCAACTATTGTTCAGAGTGCGGCTGTCCAGAAATACATTCTTGTTATTCCTGCCTTGCTGATTGCATTGTCTGCACCTGAGATCCCTGTGGGGCGGATTACCACCAAGGTTCCTACCTGGAGCGGCTACCTTCCTTTCTCTCATACTGATCACTGAAAGTTCAACATGGCATCTCATGGCAGAGAACTCTCTGAGGATCTGAAAAAAAGAATTGTTGCTCTACATAAAGATGGCCTAGGCTATAAGAAGATTGCCAAGACCATGAAACTGAGCTGTAGCACAGTGGCCAAGACCATATAGCGGTTTAACAGGACATGTTCCACTCAGAATAGGCCCCGCCATGGTCGACCAAAGAAGTTGAGTGCACGTGCTCAGCCTCATACACCACACGCTGCATCAAATTGGTCTGCATTGCTGTCATCCCAGAAAGAAACCTCTTCTAAAGATGGTGCACAAGAAAGCCCAAAAACAGTTGGCTGAAGACAAGCAGACTAAGGACATGGATTACTGGAACCATGTCCTGTGGTCTGATGAGGCCAAGATAAAGGTATTTGGTTCAGATGGTGTCAAGCGTGTGTGGCGGCAACCAGGTGAGGAGTACAAAGACAAGTGGGTCTTGCCCAGTGTTGCCAACCCCCTGAAGTGAAATTTACTGGCACCAATTTCTTACTGGCAAAAATCATGACAATTACTGGCAGGGCCGCATTTTTTACTGGCGCTGCAAAAAAGTACCTACAATTACTGTTTTTAGTGCTAAACAGTGCAAATATCAATATTTGAACTATAAACATACAGCTAATGCTAATATCAATGTGTTTAAGTTAAACAAAGGTAAAAAAACATTTTTCTCAATTCACATGAAGGTTAGGTTACTATAACCCAGCCAGCACAGAGTTCCTTCTTACATCAGAGTCTGCAGGGATCCCCCTTACAGTGCAAGGGAACTCTTATGTAAAGGGGAACGCTGCAGATCATGATGTAAGGGGGAACTCTGATGTGGAGGGGGGCTCTGGTGAATAGAGACCACCATCCACAGAGTGAATACACTAAGGTAAGGGGGGGGTACTAATATAGGGGGGGACCTTTTATATCAGTGCCCCCTTACATTATTGTATTCACTCCCCTCCTTAGATCAGTGCCCCCCCCCCCTCAGACTGGCCTGGCGGCGCTGTCACTGACCTGCTCTCAGGTGCACAGTGCGGGGCTCAGTCAGACGGCTCCAGCTTGGCGGCTCTGACCTCCTCTCCACAGTCCACGCGTCCGTTTCTTCCTGGGCCGTAACCCCCATCCCGGCGCTCCCAATCTTGACATCTTTCTAGGATCCCTTCAGAGACTGCAGACATAAAAGACAGGAGAGGGTCAGAGGCTGCAGACACGATACAGGAGATGGACAGAGGCTGCGGACACACTACAGGAGGGGGACAGAGGCTGCGGACACGATACAGGAGGGTGACAGAGGCTGCGGACATGACACAGGAGGGGGACAGAGGCTGCGGACACGACACAGGAGGGGGATAGAGGCTGCGGACACGACACAGGAGGGGGACAGAGGCTGCGGACACACTACAGGAGGGGGACAGAGGCTGCGGACACGATACAGGAGGGTGACAGAGGCTGCGGACATGACACAGGAGGGGGACAGAGGCTGCGGACATGACACAGGAGGGGGGACAGAGGCTGCGGACATGACACAGGAGGGGGACAGAGGCTGCGGACACGACACAGGAGGGGGACAGAGGCTGCGGACATGACACAGGAGGGGGACAGAGGCTGCGGACACGGCACAGGAGGGGGACAGAGGCTGCGGACACGACACAGGAGGGGGACAGAGGCTGCGGACATGACACAGGAGGGGGACAGAGGCTGCGGACATGACACAGGAGGGGGACAGAGGCTGCGGACATGACACAGGAGGGGGACAGAGGCTGCGGACATGACACAGGAGGGGGACAGAGGCTGCGGACATGACACAGGAGGGGGACAGAGGCTGCGGACATGACACAGGAGGGGGACAGAGGCTGCGGACATGACACAGGAGGGGGACAGAGGCTGCGGACATGATAGGGTCCTCGTTACCCCCTCAGTGGCCTCCTCCTCTGTCCACCATCATATAACTTCTCCTCCACATCATCAGTATGCTGTGTCCTCCTTCTGTGCCCTTTTCACCTCTCCACAGGTCAGGGCAGCTCTGACATGTGGAGAGGTGAAAAGGGCACAGAAGGAGGACACAGCATACTGATGATGTGGAGGAGAAGTTATATGCTGGTAGACAGAGAGAGCACATCAGTCTCTGTCCCTCCCCTGCATGCCATGGCCGCTTCACCCTCCAGCGCTCCCACTCCCAGCGCAGTCCTCCTCCTCCTTCATATCTCCTCCTCCTCCTCCTCCTCCTCACCCTCCTCACCCCTGCTTGGCCGAGTCCTCCTCTCCTCCTACGGCGACTGCGAGTGCACCACTGTAGCCCGCCCCACGAGCACTCCCGTCCTGGCTGAAAGTATATTCAAAAATGGCGCCGGGAAGCGCCATTACGTTACTGCGCATGCGCCGCTCGACCGAACGCATACGAGCTTTCCCGAGCCCGGCCGGCTTCAGAACGGCGCATGCGCAGTTGCTTGGTCGGCTCGCGGCCATCTTTTTTATGGGCAGCCAATGCCCACAACGGACTTTACGTACACCCCAAAAAGGGGGTTAAATTTACGTGCTGTATGTAAATTAACGTACGGTTGGCAACACTGGACTCTTGCCTACAGTCAAGCATGGTGGTGGGAGTGTCATGGTTTGGGGCTGCATGAGTGCTGCCCGCACTGGGGAGCTACAGTTCATTGAGGGAACCATGAATGCCAACATGTACTGTGACATACTGAAGCAGAACATGATCCCCTCCCTTCGGAGACTGGGCAGCAGGGCAGTTTTCTAACATGATAACGACCCAAACACACCTCCAAGACAACCACTGCCTCTGTGGGGCATTCTCAAATGAAAGGTGGAGGAGCACAAGGTCTCTAACATCCACAAGCTCTGTGATGTCATCATGGAGGAGTGAAAGAGGACTCCAGTGGCAACTTGTGAAGCTCTGGTGAACTCCATGCCCAAGAGGGTTAAGGCAGTGCTGGAAAATAATGGTGGCCACACAAAATATTGACACTTTGGGCCCAGTTTGGACATTTTCACTTAGGGGTGTACTCACTTTTGTTGCCAGCGGTTTAGATATTAATGGCTGTGTGTTGAGTTTTTTTGAGGGGACAGCAAATTTACAGTTATACAAGCTGTACACTCACTACTTTACATTGTAGCAAAAAAAAAAAGTTTCACCTCCCTCTATTGTTGTTTGGAAACACCAAAATAACTAAAACCTCCCAGTATGCTGGGATGCTTACAAAAACTGGGGTTGCAAAATAAAATTTTACAAAGTGTGGGCATGCTGGCTTGAGGACCCATCAACCGCTGTGGACCCAACCCCCTAATACCTATTAAGATTTGCTGAGGACTTTTTCCATTGTGCCTACCTGTTATAGTAGGCTGCCCTCCTACACTTCACAAGGTGCCTTGAATGGTATATGAGACCCTTGTTAATTACAGTACAGCTTCTGTTAGTAATATGGATGTTTGCATAAATTTGGAGTATATAACAACTTTTTTCTCTCTCAAAAATCTATTAAAAATTATTTCTAAAAAAAAATATATATATATATATATATATATATATATATATATGATCATTCCTTGTAATAAATGTACGGTAATTATAATTATGCCTGGCACTAATAGTTAACAAAGTATTTATTAAAATATTATCATGTGATAAATATGTATGGATCTATGAACATTCTGAAACTTCATGAAGGGTCCATGATCTAAAGAGTTTGGGAACCCCTACTATAAACCAATAGCCTGCATTCATTAGACTATAGTAGTTGTTAACGTTTTGCAAATTTAGCAAGTCTTGCTTATAAAGTAAAAAATTCTGTAATTTTTAGCCCTTTTGAATGCAGTAAGTCAGCCTCATCCCAGGCGCCACTTAAAACGGGGCTAAAAATTCATGTGTTCCTCCGCTGCCGGAGAACGCAGAAATGTCTGTAGGCAGAAACAATCTAAGGAGATCCAACTTTCATTGCAAATCATCTGTTTTGACGTTAATCATCTGAGCGCATGGCTCGGAGCTTTGTGTGATGTAGTGTAATTTGATTTGTAGAGTGTGAGAATTTTATAACAGTCATTTGTGAATAAATTACTTAGCAGTATTCTCCTCTGAAGAAACTTATTTGTGGTATAATTTAATTTGTTTCCATAAATAAGTGAATGACCTTCACATATTATTCTCTTGTGAATTATGGGACACTCAGCCACTAGTGGATGAGAATCTTGTTTTACCACCAACCGCTTATCTCTTGTGTCTCTATTCAGTTTTTAAGAAAAAAAAAACCTCTTCTTAGCAATGTTTATAATGGAAAAAGACAAAAACCTCATTATTGTTTTAGAAGACATACATTTAAAAAAATAAATGATTGTATTTTTATGGTGTCACAATTTTTGTAACTCCCATATACTTCTGGAGAAGTTTGAAGCTTTCTTCCTGTGTGTGTGGTCACTCTTATTCCTTACATAAGGCAGTATATGTAAAGTTGTCTAAGATACATTATTTTTGTTATGATCATTCATGCAAGTAATTTTTCAATATAACATAGGTTAAAACTATAGGAAGTAATACCTTTCAAAATGATCAGAGTACGCCCCCTGAAGTTCTCCCCTGACATTTTTCTTTATCGTCTATCTGCTTTTCTCTCCAGGAAGGAGTCATCTTTGTTTCGGCATCATCCTGCGTCAGCATTTACTCCCTGGACTGCTTAGGCCTCTCTCACATAGGGTGGACTCCGCCAGCAGATCTGCCCACTCAGCAGGGGATCTCTCCGATGATCTCCAGTGAGCAGGCGGATGACAGGTCCGCGTATCAGTGGCGGCCAGTGGTACTTTTTTTTGGGGGGGCGGCAAACAGTAACACCCCGCCCTGTTGGGTGGTCGGGTGGGTCTGGTGCACTTACCCCATCTATGGTGGGCAGCACTTCTCCCGGGCTTCCCTGGCAGTTTCCCGTGGTCGGCAGCGGCAGTGGCTTTCCCTTCCCCTGCTCTCCACGGGCATCGTGGCGCTTCCGTTTCCTCCCTCCTCCTCGGTGGCCAAGTAGGAATCTTCTCTTTTCGGCCAATCAGAAAATGGGTCTCAGACGAATATTTATTTGCTGTTGTAACACCTGGGTGGTCTTCTGGCACAATGCTCTGCGCCACGAGCCCACCCTATTTTGAAGCCTAATCAGGTGCTTAAAAAAAACACCCCAATGCGTCTGGCATCCTGAAAGGGGCGGGATGCATTAATAGGGGGTGGCGGTGTTCTGTCAAAATAGCGGCCATGGATAGGGCATGGGGGTGGCGTCCGTGGATAGAGGGGGTGGCGTTCGGGCACCCCTAATGGATGGGCCACCACTGCCTTGTATGCTCCACTAGGCAGAGCAGACAAAGCCTGCTGATCTCTATGCGGTTGTCGGATGGAAACGGACTCCATCTGACTGTCATCTGAGCAGATCCACCGGAAGGATGGGGAATGAATCCCGATCAGTCTGTTTTTAGCAGACAGGATCGGATGTCAGTGGGTGTCAGCAGACACATGTCCGCTGACATCCGCCGCTCCATAGAGGGCAATGGATAGTCCGATCAGGTCCTCCTGAAAAACTGACAGACGGACCTGATCGGTCCGTCAGTGTAAAAGGGGCCTTAGAGATGATGCAATCACGTAAATCCTGGTGCCTGTGCAGTTTTTAGCTTACAAGTGTCTGAAAAAGATCAGCCCCCTGCTGCAATTTCTTATCTTTTGACTTGAAACAGAGTTACAATTGGGGAGGTTTACTAAAACTGGAGCGCACAGACTGTAGTGTGCACCTGTGCATCGTAACCAATCAGCTTCTAGGTTTTAGCCCCCGTTCACATCGATTCAATTTGACATGCGATTTGACAGGTCAAATTGCATGTCAAATCGCAGCCTGTTGCTGGCAATGGCACCACCCCAATTGGTGCGACGCCGACTTTGCTGCGCCACAGTGATTTCCAAAAGTAGTTCCTGCACTACTTTTGGCGACTTCGGGGACGACTTTAATAGACATCTGTGCATGAACCCGCTCAAATGTCTCTCAACTGGCCCCCAAAATCAGACTGAAATGTGGCTTTGAAATCATGCGAGTTCAGATGAAGTCGCACGATTTCAAAGCCGCGTTCAATGTGAACGAGGGCTTATTGTCAAAACTTAATTTAACAATTTGAAGTTAGAAGCTGATTGAAAGAAATGCTTCATTTTGCCTGCAGCAGAGTAATGACATTAACTCATTCTAGGCAAAGTCATTTTATTGGATTTTAAGAACTGCTTTTTGATGATAAAAAGTACAACTTTTTTTGTAGTTGTGCCTTTGCTGCATAATTGATATGTCATAAATTAATGCAGATTCCTTGAGTTATTGAAAGGTCTACTTTAAAAACAGCAGGTGAAGTTATGCACATTATCAAACGACAGCTTGGGGTTGGCAGCTGTAACATTTACCATATTATAAATAGGACGAATATTACTGAGATCCCATTGACCCCATATGATCATAAAATACTAGGCACATTTAAAATGAAAACTAGTTCTTCTTTAATTTTTTTGTGCCCAGAGGATATGTAAAGCAGTATTAAACCCAAAAACAAAAATGTATAATATTGCAGCTCACCAATCCTTAAATGTTCATTTTCTTTTTTAGGATTTCTTTCCTTTATTTTCACCTGTTTATCTGGCCAGTAAGTCTGCTATTTTTCAACTTCCTTTAACAGACCAAGCTGTCCAGCAAAAGTGGCAGTTAGAAGGTTGAGACAAACAATTTAACACTGACAGGGTTGCTTACAATGATCGGCTTTTTTCATTTATGGAACCCAAAAGGAAAATTTCTTGCTGTAACTGCTTAAAAATTGTTAGGTGAAGTTCAGCTTAAATTCATTAGTCAACCCCATCTTAATCTACTAGTGCATGTAGCACTATCTTTAACAATGCTACTGTCCAAAAGTGTCTCTGTTTCTAGTCCTTCCAGAGTGAGTGCGACCTAAAAGAGGAAGCATGTTACTGACTAGAAGATCAGGTGAAAATAAAGTAAAAATAAATAAAAATAAAACTAATGTAGCCACCACATTTAAGGATTGAAAAGGTGAATTCTTTTTTTGTTTTATTTTAGTATTTAATAGTGATTTAGGCATAGATACCCAGGGCAAATTTAGCAGCATCAACATGTTTCTCTATGAGTAATTTACATAAAAAAAAATTGGTTTCACTTGATTTCATGTTTTAATAAAAACCCTACTCTGTTTTTATTATATGCTAACACATAAACAAAAAACAAAAAAACAACGAAACAACCAAAAAAATGAAATGTATACATATTTTAATGGTATAATTGTGTCAAACAGCCACAATATTAAGCAGAAGGCTATTTACAGGCTGAAGCAACCTCCTCCGCAAGCTGAATTTTTTTTTCCTGAATTAAACATTTCGTTTGGATGTGATCATCATAATTTAATTGCTGATATGGTGAGCACATAAACAGAAACCATTCTAATTTCTTTCTTAAATAGGTGGAACAGACGCTTTCTATTGGGTTGATGTACTAAAACTATAGAGTGCAAAATCTGGTGCAGCTAAGCATGGTAGCCAATCAGCTTCTGTCTTCAGCTTGTTTAATTAAGCTTTGACAAAAAAAAAACCCTTGAAGCTGATTGGTTTCTATGCAGAGCTGCACCAGATTTTGCACTTTCCAGTTTTAGTAAATCAACCCCTGTGTGCTGGTTTCGGCAACTAACAGCCATGAAAACCTGTAGATTTACTTTCTAAAATATATTCAGTCTTCAGTGTATTTCACATGACTTTCATTTCTGAAAAAGGCGCCAGAATAGTCTGCTATTACTATAGTTCTAAAGTGAAAACAGTGCAACGCTAAGAATCAAATGTTGAGTATTGACATATCAACATACTGTGATATATTAAATAAATTGTGATTAGCATATACAAAAAACTCTAACACCATCATCTGATTGATAATAAATAAATAAAGTGCACTGTGCAATTTGCAAATCAACATTGGTAGTATAGTCCCATTGGTGAGTAAAACATTAATCCATTAGTATATATTGATGGGAAGGAATGCAGGAGTGTAGGACTAAAGGAGTCACCGCCGTGTGTGCATCCACCACCCAGGGGAGAAGATTAAATATGCTTTTCAGAAGGTAGCATCAATCAGACATGTGATATCAAAGCTCTGGATAGCGATTGGTGCAATTCCTCCTCCTCAGCTGAGCCACCTCAGGCAACATCAACCCGGCATGTGAGAATATGGATCAGGATGGCAATGTCCCAGATGGTAAAAAACCTCCTTCCACCACAGAACCGTTTGGTAAGTTTATGGTTAACAGCATCAGGGCCAGACTGGCCTACCGGGATACTGGGAAATCTCCCGGTAGGCTGCCTGCCCTGGGGCTGCCCTGGGGCCGCTTTGAGCGGCGACTGCAGCGCTCTCCTCACTCTGTCCTCCGGCGCTCGTATCATGTCACGGAGCTGGGTCTGTGTGCAAGGTCCGGCCCCCCTAGACCGTCTTGTGTGGTAGTCTTCTAGTGTTCCGCCTATCACATGAGCCAAACTAGGGGGACAGGACCTTGCACACAGACCCAGCTCCGTGACATATGAGCGCCGGAGGACAGAGGGAGGGGAGCGCTTATCCTGGAAATGGTGAGGCTGAAATTAGTTTGCACAGAGGCTGCAATTGGTGGGCACAGAGACTGCAATTGGTGGGCACACAGGGGCGGCAATTGGTGGGCACAGAGGCTGCAATTGGGCACACAGGGGCTGCAATTGGTGGGCACAGAGGCTGCAATTGGGCACACAGGGGGGGAAATTGGTGGGCACAGAGGCTGCAATTGGGCACACAGGGGCTGCAATTGGTGGACACAGAGGCTACAATTGGGCACACAGGGACAACAATTGGTGGGCACAGAGGCTGCAATTGGGCACACAGGGGCTGCAATTGGTGGGCACAGAGGCTTCAATTGGGCACACAGGGGTGGCAATTGGTGGGCACAGAGGCTGCAATTGGGCACACAGGTGTGGCAATTGTTGGGCACAGAGGCTGCAATTGGTGGGCACAGAGGCTGCAATTGGTGGGCACAGAGGCTGCAATTGGGCACGCAGGTGGCAATTGGTGGGCACAGAGGCTGCAATTGGGCACAGAGGGGCGGCATTTGGTGGGCACAGAGGCTGCAATTAGTGGGCACAGAGGCTGCAATTGGTGGGCAAAGAGGCTGCAATTGGTGGGCACAGAGGGGCTGCAATTGGTGAATACAGAGGCTGCAATTTGTGGGCACACAGGGGCTGCAATTGGTGGGCACAGAGGCTGCAATTGGTGGGCACACAGGGGCTGCAATTGGGCACACAGGGGCGGCAATTGGTGGGTAAAGAGGCTGCAATTGGTGGGCACACAGAGGCTGCAATTGGTGGGCACATAGGGGCTGCAATTGGTGGGCACAGAGGCTGTAGTTGGTGGGCACAGAGGCTGCAATTGGTGGGCACAGTGAGGCTGCAATGATGGGCACAGTGAGGCTGCATTGATGGGTACCATAAAGCTGCATTTGATGGGCACAGTGAGGCTGAAATGATGGGCACAGTGAGGCTGCAATGATGGGCAAAGTGAGGCTGCATATGATGAGCACTGATGAGGCTGCATTGATCTCGTGTATCATGTCTGCAGTCTTTGGCCATCTCTTGTATTATGTCTGCAGTCTCTTACCATCTTTAGTATGATGTCCTAAGTCTCTAACTATCTCCTGTACCATGCCCGCATTCTCTGACACCTCCTGTATCATGTCTGCAGCCACTGACACCTCCTGTATCATGTCTGCAGCCTCTGACATCTCCTGTATCATGTCTGCAGCCTCTGACACCTCCTGCATCATGTCTGCAGCCTCTGACACCTCCTGTATCATGTCTGCAGCCTCTAACCATCTCTTGTATCATGTCTGCAGCCTCTGACCATCTCTTGTATCATGTCCTCAGTCTCTAGCCATCTCTTGTATCATGTCCACAGTCTCTAGCCATCTCTTGTATCATGTCCTCAGTCTCTAGCCTTCTCTTGTATTCTGTCCTCAGTCTCTAAACATCACTTGTATCATGTCCTCAGTCTCTAACCATCTCTTGTACCATGTCCGCAACTTCTGACCATCTCTTGTATTCTGTCCTCAGTCTCTAAACATCTCTTGTATCATGTCCTCAGTCTCTAACCATCTCTTGTACCATGTCCGCAACTTCTGACCATCTCTTGTCTTATATCATGTCTTTAGTCTCTGAGGGGGAGTCTGGAGAGGAGTTAAGTCAGATGTGTGTGGACTGTGGAGAGGAGACTATAGGATAAAACCAGAGCCACCAACCTGGAGCCGTCTAACTAAGCCCTGCAAGGTGCACCTGAGAGGAGGTCAGTGACAGCACCGCCAGGCAAGTCTGAGGGGGGTCACTGATGTAAGGGGGAAGTGAATACAATAATATAAGGAGACACTGATATAAAGGTTCCCCCTTATATAAGAAACCCCACCTGCATTCTTTCTGCGGAAGGTGATCTCTGGAAACCAGAGTCCCCCCATGTTCCTGGGGTGCACCTTGATGATGGACCAATTTGACCACTTTTAACTGGAATTTGCCTTTATATTTATATATATATATATATATATATATATATATATAGCCCTATGTGCTTTCATATCTTCCTTCTATGTGTATATACACTGCTCAAAAAAATTAAAGGAACACTTTTGAAGCAGAACTCCTGGGATATTGATCTGGTCAGCTAAGTATCAGAGGGGGAGGGGTGTATATAGAGGGGGTTGTTAATCAGTTTCAGCTGCTTTGCTGTTAATTGAAATTAACAACAGGTGCACTAGATGGGCAACAATGAGACAACCTCCAAAACAGGAATGGTTTTTCAGGTGGAGGTGTCTGACATTTTTTTCCCTACTCATCTTTTCTGACTGTTTTTCACTAGTTATGCATTTGGCTAGGGTCAGTGTCACTACTGGTAGCACAAGGCGATACTTGGACCCTATAAAAGTTGTACAGGCAGTCCAACTCCTCCAGGATGGCACTTCAATACGTGGCATTACCAGAAGGTTTGCCGTATCTCCCAGAACAGTCTCAAGAGCATGGTGGAGATTCCAGGAGACAGGCAGTTACTCTAGGAGAGCTGGACAGAGCCGTAGAAGGTCCTTAACCCATCAGCAGGACCGGTATCTGCTCCTTTGTGCAAGGAAGAACAGGATGAGCACTGCCAGAGCCCTACAAAATGACCTCCAGAAGGCCACTGGTGTGAATGTCTCTGACCAAACAATCAGAAACAGACTTCATGGGGGTGGCCTGAGGGCCCGACGTCCTCTAGTGTGCTTTGTGCTCACTGCCGGACACTGTGGAGCTCGATTGGCATTTTCCATTGAACACCAGAATTGGCAGGTCCCCCACGGTGCCCCATGCTTTTCACAGATGAGAGCAGGTTCACCCTGAGCATATGTGACAGATGTGAAAGGGTCTGGAGAAGCCGCGGAGAACTTTATGCTGCCTGTAACATCATTCAGCATGACCGGTTTGATGGTGGGTCAGTGATGGTCTGGGGAGGCATATCCATGGAGGGACGCACAAACCTCTACAGGCTACACAATGGCACCCTGACTGCCATTAGGTATCGGATGAAATCCTTGGACCCATTGTCAGACCCTATGCTGGTGCAGTGGGTCCTGGGTTCCTTCTGGTGCAAGACAATGCCCGGCCTCATGTGGCGAGAGCATGCAGCCAGTTCCTGGAG
Source organism: Rana muscosa (assembly GCA_029206835.1). NCBI lineage: Eukaryota > Metazoa > Chordata > Amphibia > Anura > Ranidae > Rana > Rana muscosa. The sequence continues at coordinate 420,664,704 of CM055127.1, read as the reverse complement.
GATGAATAAATTAATACCATTGAATGTCCCCCACACTCACCTGACCTAAATCCAAACGAACACCTCTGGGACATTATGTTTCGGTCCATCCGATGCCACCAGGTTGCACCTCAATCTGTTCAGGAGCTCAGTGATGCTTTGGTCCAGATCTGGGAGGAAATACCCCAGGACACCATCCGTTGTCTCATTAATAACATGCCCTGATGTTGTCAGGCATGCATACAAGCACTTGGGGGCCATACAAACTACTGAGGACCATTTTGAGTTGTTGCAATGAAATTTCAGCAAAATGGACTAGCTTGCTGCATAATTTTCTTTTTCACTTTGGTTTTCGGGATGTCTTTGAATTCAGCCCTCTGTAGGTGGATAATTTTCATTTCCATCAAAAGATGTGCCATCCTTTCATTCCTAACACATTACCCAGTCCATATCAGTATAGATATCCAGCATGAGATTTTTGCCCGTTGAGATCTGATGTGTTTTCAAAGTGTTCCTTTAATTTTTTTGAGCAGTGTATATATATAATACACTCTTCAAATGTACTTTAAAATGTATGGTTTTCCCTTTAACGAACAAGGAAATAATGACGTTATGATGTTGGGCTGATATAATGATGCTATGGGGCTGGTATGACATTTTTTCCAGGGCTGGTTTTTATTCCCAGTCCGGCCCTGAACAGCATCCATAAAAAACAATAGAAAGCCTCCACATAGGGAAAAACCATATGGTTACAGGTGTATTTGGAATTAAAAGGCTTTAAATATATTCCAAGATGTATTGCATCAAGTAAAAAATCTCCTCTGTGATCACAAAAGCATAAAATTCAAAAAGGTGCAATAGCATGGAAAGGACTCATCAAACCCGACGCGTTTCATCTACAAAGACTTCAACTGGGGTATGATTTAGAGACACTGTCAAACAGATGATGGTGTTACAGTGTTTGTATATGCTAATCACAATTTATTTTGTATATCACAGTATGTTGATATGTCAATACTCAACATTTGATTCTTAGGCCCCTTTCACACTGGGGCGGGGGCGGCGTCTGCGGTAAAGCGCCACTATTTTTAGTGGCGCATTATTGTCGGATTTGCGGCGCTGTTCGGCCGTTAGCGGGGCGGTTTTACCCCCTGCTTGCAGCCAAGAAAGTATTAAAAACCACCGCAAAGCGCCTCTGCAGAGGCGCTTTGCCGGTGGTATAGCCACGGTGCCCCATTGATTTCAATGGGCAGGAGCAGTGGAGAAGCGGTATACACACCTCTCCTTCACCGATCCAAAGATGCTGCTAGCAGGACTTTTTTTACCGTCCTGCTAGCACACCGCTCCAGTGTGAAAGCCTTTGGGGCTTTCACACTGGAGAGACAGCAGCGGCTGTTTCAGGTCGGTTTGCAGGCGCTATTTTTAGCGCTGTAGCGCCTGCAAACTGACCCAGTGTGAAAGGGGTCTAAAGCCCTGTACACACGGCCGGGAATCCCGCCAGGAAAAAAATTTTGGTTTTCCTGACGGGATTCCTGGCAAGCTTTCCTTGCTCGCCGAGTGTACACACAGCACAATGAAAAGAACCGCCGTTCTTTTGAATGGCAAGAACGCGGTGACGTCATCGACTACGACGAGCATGTGCTCGTCACATTCAATGCTCTCGCCGCCATATTGCTTCACCCTACACTACCCTTGTAAGCTACCGCGCATGCGTCGAAGTCTCATCGAGCATCGGGTTTACCTGGAGACAGGTAAGCATACACACACACAGTTTTCTCGCCGGAAAACAGGCCGACGAGAATCCCGACGAGAAAATAGAGAGCAGGTTCTCTATTTTTCTCGTTGAGATTCCCGGCAGTTTTCCCGACGAGAAACCATACACCTGGCTGGTTTTCTCGGCAAAAAGCTCTCCCAGCAGTTTTCTTGCCAAGAAAACCGGTCGTGTGTACGAGGCTTCAGAGCTGCACTGTTTTCACTTTATTCATCCACACAATTTTTGTTAAGATTGTAGTGCTGGCTGCTATTGTTTATTTATGTGTGTATCGCAGTATTTTTTATATTAATTACCATAGTTCTAATCACTGCTTTCTGCATATGCTCTGCTGAATGGAGCTTTAAAATAAAAACCTGGGGTAGAACAGTATAGAGTTGGCAGGACCAAAGCTTTGGCTGTGCAAATCTTGACAACACATGCCAGTCAGTTTACAATTGCCTGTCATTCAAAGCCTTGTCTGTGTCCCACTTCACATGTACAACTGTACTTATCTCACAGAGGCACCATATCATAGCTGATTATGTTTATTGCCAGCCTCCAAATTTCCCATTCTTATCACTGTCACTGACAAATAAAGGCCAGAAATTATCAGATTTTTCAAATGCAAATTGTTTCAAGATGGAACCCTAAGGGAGAGTATTTTCAAACAAAACACTTTTATGACAATTTTTACCCAGGGAAAAATATATATATTTTACAGGTAACACCATTATAGAACAACTGCACAAAATATATATTTTAAATATATATTTAAATGTATTTTCCTCCTGAATCATTTCTTCCAAGATGATGGGCTATCTAAAATGATCTTTTAGGCACCAGCTGTGTTTCCCATCTTCTCAATTCAGTTTTTTTCTTATCCGGCTAATAATCTATTCATTATCACTCAAACTTTTAGCTTTGCGTTGCTAACGATCATTAATCATGGATATAATTCAATGACAGCGGGGTCACGTCCCACTAACAATGTACACCTTGTTTGCCTTAAAATGCTAATCACCCCTCTGAAAAATTAATGAGTGTCTAAAGATATTGATATTACACGTGTGATCTAATTGAAGCATATTCAAATAAACTTGGAAGGAAGGTGATACCCTTTATACAAGGTTGATTTTACTTTTAAACAGGAAGAAGAACGTATTTAATTTTGTGCAGTTATTTTGAATGTCTCCACCAAAAATGGGTGAAGATTATATAGAAACTGGATAAATATACTTATTTGTAAATGAAAAGTAACTTTAATAACAGTAAACCTCAATATAAAAGTGGAACTAACCCCTTTTTTTTGCTTTGCATAGAGTGGGGGAAGGATTTATTGTTGTCTATGTGTTCTTGGGGAAGGTTTCACCTCATTTTCAGTGGTGTCATCAGGACAAAAAGTCAGACGTAGGGGATGATTTATTAAAACTGGAGTGCAAAATCTGGTGCAGATGTGCATTGTAGCCAATCAGCTTTTAACTTCAGCTTCTTCCATTAAGCTTTGACGATAAAACCTGGAAGCTGTTTGGTTTCTATGCAGAGCTGCAACAAATTTTGCACTCTCCAGTTTTAGTAAATCAACCCCTAAGTCCATCAGCATGGAATACATTTTTCTGAAGAAGGGTTAAAAATAAATTGTATGTTAACCAATTTTTTTTATTTAATTAGTAAAAATGTAAAAAAACTGCAGTTATCGTTAGTCTATGTGGGTTTTCTATAATAGGGTGACAACAGTGAGCACCAGCTTCTAATGGTGTGGTAGCATTGTCACCTTGCTGAGTGAGCTCCTTCATTGCGACTACTTAACTCTGTGCCGAGGCCTGCAAAGTCTACTACTGCTGAAGGCTGGAGGGAGCTTCAACCAGCCAACATGTAGGCACCCCCTAACTACAACAAATGGTTGAACCTCCATGTCCTTCAATAAAAAGAGTCACCTCGGGGGCCAGGTTGTGAAGTCAGTTCCCAGCCAAGGTATTCCACGCAGACTTCCACATCTGCACAAGTGCAAGGATGGTGGGCTTAAAACCCCCATACACTTCACCCCCCTGATCTGCTTCCACACTGGCCTCTCTATACACTGGAAGCACACTCACTTGCAGGTCCTTGCATTTTCTGTGGTTTAGACTAGAGCTCCAAGGTTATTCCATATGCCTAAGGCACATGAAAACCATGTGACCCAGGTCAACTGGTGCATGGTACAATGTCAGGGTTACAAAACCACTGCCACAAGGTTAAACCTCATTCCAGTTAGCCACCACCAACTCCTAGGTTTATCAGTTTGCACTAAATACTTCAGGATACATGCCCCTGACTTCCATATCTGCATACGTGTATGGGGGAGGGGACCGGTAGGCTCCCGATGCATACTTGCGATCAGAAGCTTTCCGATCATGTGACCACTGTGACAGCTAATCACAGCGGTCACATGATCTGAATGCCTGCCTCCACCTCCTGGCTTTTAGACCTCTTAAAGGACCAGTCGGTGGGAAGGGGTTTACTCTTGTAAATGATCTCAGTTTCCCTTTTACTATGTCTCTAGACTTGACAGTTTCTCAAAATAGTAGACCAAAACCACAGGCTTGGCATTGTGGGTGGTAGGCCTTCCACTTAAACAATATTCTTACCAATATTTGAAAGCTCTGGTTCCTCACTCTATTCCCAAATGTAGGGGTGACATTGCTTGCAGCACCTATCTTTCCCTACTCAGAACGGGCACTGTCCCTAACTACACTTCCCATTGAAGAACCCGTTAATGACTCAGATCACGATACAGCACTTCCTCTATAAAAAGGTCACTGCCAAAATCTTACAGGAATTCTGCATCCAAACAAACCCAAACTTTACCAAAATGGCCTTAGGAGTCCATAGCAGAAGACAGACTAGTCCTAGGCTGGATTCCACCTAGTGTTAATGTCAAAAGGGGTAGTCATCTGACCAAGTTATTGACTATATTGAACAGGGTAACAGCTGACAGGGCCACATTTAATGCAACCTGCCCCTACTGGCTTAGAAAAGGTTTATGGTAAAAGGCCAATACCCAACACTTCCTTACATTTACCCTTTTGTTTTGCAATTTATTATTAAAGCAGACCTTCTCATTACATTTTTGCAACCAATCTTTTTTTTTAACAAAATATTTTACATTCCCTTCCTTGCAACCACAATATGATCCCTCAGTTCCCAGCTTTAATGCACTGAGAGTTTCACGTTTGGTGGAAGACTGTACATCTGAAGATATTCCAGATTGCTGCATATCTAAAGGCATAGGTCATCATTTATTTTTATAACACTTACCAAGTTACCATGCATCTGAAAACAGAACCCTCCACTTGGCACCCACTTGGAAAAAAGTCAGTGAGGTTGATTTACTAAAACAGGAAGGTGCATAATCTTGTGCAGCTGTGCATGGTAGCCAATCAGCTTCTAACTTCAGCTTGATCAGTTATGCTGCACCAGATTTTGCACTCTCCAGCTTTAGTAAATCAACCCTAGTATGTGCACTGACTTGGCCTATCTTAGTATCCACAGAACCAAAGCAGGAAGGTATAATATAGTTACCCTGGAAGGAATTTTTTCCTCCACAAAAGTGAAGTTTCACTTTAGGATAAGATTTGCAACATGTAGTATCCATAGAGTAAGTGCATCATGTTGGGTTTGTTAATCATGTGGCTTCCTTGCTCACTATTTAATGATTGATACTCTTGGGGTAAAAAGTGCAATTTTATTTTCAAAATCCAACAAATGTTCATGGACGAAAAAAGCCTTCAATGCAACGATTATTTAAAATGGCCGATTTCAAACAAGGTAAATACTCCCATTTGTGCTCTACAGGGTACTGCTGTTAACTGCTATTAAGAGCTGTTAACCGGGTGTTGCTATTAGAGTCATTTTCAGCCAGAGGATATATATTTTTTTATGTTTATTTTCTAATATATGGATATCTTACCTGGCTGTCCCCACACATTGATAGTGCATAGAATATATTCTTGATAAAGTATATTAACCCATAAAATCCTAAAAAAAAATTATGTGTGTGTAGACAAAGTCTTAAGCCCTGTACACACGATCGGATTTCCTATGGTTTTTTAACCGATGGATTTTTCCATCGGAAAACCGATGAAGCTGACTTTCATCAGTCTTGCCTACACACCATCAGTCAAAAAACCGACCGTTCCAAACGCGGTGACGTAAAACACTCCGATGAGCCGAGAAAAATTAAGTTCAATGCTTCTGAGCATGCGTCGACTTGATTCTAAACATGCGTGGGTTTTTTATCCGATGGAGTTCCCCACAGACGATAGTAATTTGCTATCAGTTTTTTAACCATCGGATAAATTTAAAACATGTTCTATTTTTAAACACCGATGGAAAAAAGACTGATGGGGCCCATACACGATCGGTTTGTCCGATGAAAAAAGTCCATCGGACTGTTTTCATCGGTAAAACCTATCGTGTGTACAGGGCTTTAAAGGGAATGTATTGTTTTTTGGATATTATTTTTATTACATTCAGCACTAAAAATATATTTTTTAATAATTGAAGTGTTATTATTGCCGTTCAAGAAAACCTGGGAAATTCAAACAGAATTTTACGTAGTTGAGGTTATAGGCAAATCTCTTATTTTCTTGGAAAAGTCTAGCATTATCTGACCCTCTCCCGTCTTTCTTATTGGTCAGTTAGAAGGACTAAAGATTAAAGACCAATAGACTGCCAAGGGCTGAAACCAGCTGAATTTTTACAGGAAAAGTTTGCATACAACTTCAGCTGCCTATATCTCTGGATCTATTAATCTTTTGCCATGCCATAAACACTGCTTATACATTTTTTAATATCAACATCATCATATGATTAATATGAATATGAATAAGTTTACATCACACCTATAAAGGGAACACTTCCAAACCTAACCTCCTCTACACTCCTACCTCATTGTATTATATTTATTAGTATGGTACAGATGAGGTGTTATGTTCCAGACAACATAGGGCTACTATTGTCCAAATAATTGTAGCACCCTCCTGCATAGACTTGGATGTTAAGTAAATTTTGTTTTCTTTGTGTGACTCCTTTGTAGTTATTAGAACAACAAATGATTTCTTTAGGCTGCTTTGGGCTTCACAGGCTACAGGCTACAGGTTTGACTACTCTCCCTGCCTTCTGAAGGCTTCTGGAACATAGAGAGGGGAGAGTCAAATATATAGCCTAATATTTATTGAGTACCAGCCAATCCCTGGGAGGGGTGTCAGAGTAGGTGGCGGGAGAGGCTGATAAATAGCATGAACTCCAGAGTAGTGGGGTCTTCCTATAGAAGGAATTCCACCGGTTTGTGTGGGTGGGACTTTCTGGAGAAAAGTCCTACCAAGTCTAGTTGCTGTTCATCAAGGTCCTGGCATTTCTGGGGGGGCCTACATCTAAGGTTATCTTCAACACCCTGAGTTTTACCTGATCTAGTCTGCAGAATTTCATTAGAAGGCACCTGGAGGAAGCTGAATGGGCACAGCTGTTCCCTGGCCTCATGAGTACTGACTGTTCCACAAGATCCTGGTGAATGGGTGCTTTTGGCATGTCTGAGCCAAGTAGTTCTTCTTTCACGGGGTCCCTACCTCTGACCTTTCCCTTAGTTACTCCAAAGGGAAATTCTAAAGTGTAGCAGGAGATTTGTTTCTGAGGATTGTAACTAGGGTTGCCACTTTTTCTTCAAGCCAAACCTGAACACTTTAGCGGCACGCAGCAAAAAAAAATTTTTTTAGCATACTCTATAGGATTGTAACAGACCTGGGACACCTTTGGGCGCTCCAAAGGGAATATTAATGTGGTGTGCATAGTGCCCCTTACCCTCCTATCAGGCATTGTTCTGAGCAAAAATCCTGTATGAATATTGTGTCCGGGTTTCAGGTGGACTGAAACCCGGACACATGATTCAAAACCCGAACTGTCCGGGTGAATCCCTGACAGGTGGCAACCCTAATTGTAACACAGGGAAGAGTTTCACCTTATAGCCTGGAGTATCCCATGCCCTGCACTCTCCCCCATTGTTCAAGTTTTGAACAATAAATCACAAAAAAAAGACATTCATCTAGACTGCTCCTTGTGTCAGTGTGCTTGAACTGTGCTCTGTAGGTGATGGCAGCTTCTGAACTAGTAAGGGAGAACTTTTATCATCATCAGCAACCAGCAGCCCCTTGGGGGTATTGCTACATTATGTAGCCTGATAACTGCATGTGGTTAAAGTATAACTAAAGGAAAAACTTTTTGTTTTTTGTTTTGGACAGAGTAGAGATGGATTAGAATGCTTGCCAGTTTTTATTGCTGCCTGTGCCTCCGTTAAGGAGATTCACCCTCTCTATTTGTCCTGTTTACCATTATTATTGAAAGTGAAAGTAAAAGAAAATCCAAAATTTTGGGTTGCCCCCAGAAAAGTAATAGAATGGAAATCTTCCAATGGGGACACTAGTTCTGGTGACCTGGGGGTCCCCAATGGATTCCCATAATTTGCAGGGATTTCCTCTCACTTCCTGTTTGGTTTTGGAACAGGAAGTGAAGGGAAATCTCTGCAATAGGACACAGATGGCGAAAAGAAAATTGACGGGTTATAACCCTCTCTTGCTCTATGCAAATTGAAAAAAAAAAATTTTGCCTACAGTTCTACTTTAATTCTTGTAGTGTAAAGCCTCGTACACACGGTCGGACTTCCATCGGTCTTTTCCGTGAATTTTTGTCCGAAGGCAGTTGGTCCGGAACACCCATAGCATACACACGCTCTGACATTACTGCAAACTTTCCCAAAACTTTTTCCAACATCACGTGGTTTTTCTGCTCTTTTCTGCTTTTTACCGCCACCCTTTGGTCAACTTCTGCTATTGTTGGTTGATTGTAACATTATTTGTTTTGTCCATCGGACAAAAGTCCGATGGTTTCCTGTACACACGGTCGGACTTTGCACTACTGGATTTTTGTTGGCCAAAAGTTTGTCCGTTTGCAGACCGAAAAAAAAAGCAAAAAAGTTTGTCCGATGGAGCGTACACACGGACGGATTGTTGGCCCAACTTGCTCAAACTGAAGTTTGTTGGCCAAAAGTCTGACTGTGTGTACGGGGCTATAGTAATCGGTATACAAATTCCTTTTTTATTTATTTCACACGTTCTTTGTTATACGTTTCTCCACATTTACATGCAGATTAAGCTGTCTATCAAAAGTGACAGTTAGGGCCATTTTACCCTGATCAGTTTTTGATGGGCATTTGATGCCTTCCCGTTGACTAATGGTTCTTTCACACTGATCAGTGCAAGAAAAATGATCAGTAAACGAAAAGTGGAAGAAAATTGCATCCCTTTAAATCCTATGGAAATCTTCACACTAGTCAGTTGCATTTAAAAAAAAATCCTGCTTGCTGCATTTTTGGCGCATGTTTGGTGCTGGTCTAAATGGCTGATCACACTGATCAGTTTTTGATGAGCTTTAGGTACGAAGAGATAAATTTAAAGGGATGCATTTTATTCCCTCTTTTTTTTTAACTGAACAACTGAACAAAAACTGATCAGTGTGAAAGATGCCTTACAGGGGTTGGGACAAACCATATAGAACTGCTGAGGGGAGAAGGTCATCTTTTTACCATATTCACGTGTTGACAATGCTTTTGCATGATTTCAGAATGAACAGTATTATTACCCTTTTTAAGCAATGGAAACAGAATTAATCTACTGGCAAGACCAGCAAGGAATAAAGTATGTTATTAAGCTGTCTAACAAAAGTGACAGTTAGGGCTCTACAGTTACAATCTCTTAGATTGTAAACTCTAAAGAGCAGGGCCCTATGATTCCTGTTGTACCAAATTGTATTGTAACTGTAATGTCTGCCTTCATTTTGTAAAGCGCTGTGCAAACTGTTGGCGCTATATAAATCCTGTATATAGTAAAACCTTGGATTGCGAGCATAATTTGTTCCGAAGACATACTTGGATTCCAAAGCACTTGTATATCAAAGCAAATTTCCCCATAGGAAATAATGGAAACTCCGATAATTTGTTCCACAACCATTTATTCATAGGCCCTTCAGTTTATAGTCCATATAAAAAAGATTATAGCAATGTGTCCAGGTTGTGTAATCATAAAATGTCCATCCACAAATGGAAGCTTCCACAAGGGGATTAGAAGCAAAATCCATCAGGAGCTACAGAGTATAAAAGAGAAGAGGCACAGCTAAGTATACAGGCATCTGGGGTAAAGCTGTCCACATAGACCGTTCTCCACACCTCCGGCTCTCACCGCTGTCAGTCTGCAATTGTGACTGGAAAGACTACCCCGAGGTAGAGCGATCTGAAAGCGAGGCAAGAAGCACACGTGGAGAGCAGCGTGGAAGAGATGACTTTGATGGCGGTGCGGAGGATGGTCTATGTGGACAGCTTTACCCCGAATACCTGCATACTTAGATGTGAGTTGCTAAATGTTGTACCTTCATTAAATGTAACCCTATTGTGTACACTTAGAGGCGCCTCTGTTCTCTTTTATACTCAGTTGTGACACAACGCTACTTGTATATCAAGACATCGCTTGTTAATCAAGTCAAAACGTAGAAAAAAAATTTGCTTGTCTTTCAAAACACTCTCAAAACCAAGTTACTCTCAATCCAAGGTTTTACCGTAATAATAATTATAGAGGGAATTTATAAAACCATGCTAGTGACTGCATGGTATGACATTTTTACTTTATCTTTACACTGTAACCTTTCATGAAAAAAAACTGTTTTAATTCTTTGAGAATTCTTCCTTTACTTATAGTCTATTTATTGGAAATTGATTCTGATTTAGCAGGAGAGGCTGGGCTTTCTTCTGTCACCATAGTTTGATAACTAGTGATGATAGCCCTATTGTAATCAGTGCACATATGCCAACAATGAACATACTGACAAAATGAGAAAGCAGAGTGAGTGGAGCCGAAGGGAAAGCACCAAGTGAGCAAAGAGTTCATTGTCCAATCAGTAGGCTGGGGAGGGGGAGGAGTGTGTTCTTGACCATGCTTGGCTGCTGCTGTAATGGGTGGTGAAGGTTTGGCTGCGCAGTCTGGCAGGGGTGTTTGACAGGTTGGCCGAGCAGAATAATAAACCTTTTTAGGCAGATAAAGTATTGATGATATAACTAATTTGGTTGTGTATTTTGCTATCATGGAGTTCAGCTATTAACAAACTTTTTTTTTATTGTTACAGAGAGAAATATGAAGAACTAAATGAGCAAGACTAAAGCCATTTCCTATGGACTGCCAATGACATTTTAGAGGCAAACATAACTCTGGCCAATACAATTACTCCGCCGCTACAATAGCCCAATGGGATTCCATAACCATGCAGCTGTTTACTTACTGAGCTGGAATTTTCAATTAGCAGGGAAACAAGGAATGATATGTGCAGTACAACTAGTTATAGCAACCAATCAGATCTCATCTTACTGTAGTCATATCAGCAAGAAACAACTTCTGTTTGGTTGCTGCATTGCTGCCCTTTGCTGTTTGACTTACTGAATACTCATACATTTGAGTGTTTGTTGCATGTGTATATTTCCTTCCTACAATGAAGATTGTAGACATGTGTTCTATCGTTTTTTTTTTTTTGTCTGGGTTGCTGTGTGTTTTTGTTTTTACATTGCATTTATGTAAAACAGGAATTTGAAGCTGAAGACCCTTTAAAATAAAATTTAGATGGGTTTGTGATATTGCATACAGCTTAGTTTAATTTGTTCAGGGATATTTAGGGACATGTGATTGCAAAATAGTGTTGTCTCTTAAGGCTCCGTTTGTATCTGGCAATTAGGGATCGTGGGCAGAATCTCCACGTGAATAGGGCCTAACACAAGGGAACTCACTGCCTACTAAGACAGAACTCACCAGGCTTGTGGCCATTTCTTTGGATGAAGGATGACTATTCTCTAAATATTTTCCTCTGTATGTTAAAAAAGCACACATGTTGTTATACATATTGGTGCAGTTATGCATATGATCACTTTTTATTTGTTTTGTTTATTGTTTCTTTTACAATGGTCAGTACTAGAATAATAACAATACATATGAAATGTTACATGTAAATGTAATGCGCTACTCCTGTTGGGTAGGCGCTATGTGTTAAATTTAGTTATCTGAGCTGTAGTTCAGCTCAGAAAGAATTATGCTAAATTGTTGGCTCTGTTTAAGTCTAGCTGGGCTGCGCATTTTCCACCTGACAGTGGGTGTCGCTGTCACCACAGGTCAGGGTTGGAAATGCAACAGGCTAGGTGTATTGGGTATTCCTTTCCCAGAAGTGGGTCAGGGGGCGTGGTCAACCCGCTGTGCATTCTGGGAGGGGGTACTTAAGAGACAGAGACCGCTCTATCGGGGTTCATTGCCGGGGGTCGTTGTCGGATCCTGACCTGAGGGCCCTCCTGGCCTCAGGGATGTGCAAGCCATTTTCGGCCTTGGGACCTGCTGGTCCGAGGCTCCGCAACTGAGAAGTAGGCCCAGGAGTTGCTGGGGCCTACTAGTCCAGGGATGGTCCTACGCGGTCTTGCCTGTGGGAAGAAGCGGAACAATTGGGGACTCAATCGAAGGAAGCATTCTGGCTAGTTTGCCTCACGGTGCTGCCAGACTGGCTGAAAGATTTTGGTACCGTGAGCTGTGTACTTCTGAAGGAACTGCAAAGTGTCAGTGTGGTTACACGATCTTGTGGCGGAAGGTTGTGGAATGACGTAACGGCACTCATCAAGTCTGTGGCAGAGACTTTGAACGAGCTTCCCTACAGTTGCTAGGCCAGTGAGAGTAGGCCTATCTGGTAGTTGTTGAATCCAGTGTGGAACTGATTTGTCTTCTGGATCTGAGATTATGCCAGTGATCCGCAAAGTAAAGTACCTGAAACTCCCCTATCCCTCCACCCCTCTGTTGGAACTGGTATAATAAAGCTCTTGAAGAAAAGTAATCAAGTGTTGGTGTGAACATTCATGAAAGCTCTTCAAGAGGGATCCCTGACACGAGTGTGGTGAACAGAAAAAGGTAACGGTAGGCCCAAAACTTTAAACCAGCAGCTCCTACAGGGGTAGTGCTACATAAATATTCTGTACTTTCATGTTCAGCCAACAGTTGGATAACTTGGCTTCTTTTTTCATGTTTCCATGGCTCTGCTTTGTTCATAAAATAAAAGGCTGTTTAAAAAGCTCCATATCTCAAGCTTGGGAATCCTTTATATTGAGTGCACCCCATGTTAAATATTTTAAACTATACACAAAGAAATGAAGTCATGCTAGGGTTTTCAGTTAATCACCTATTTCAATAAAAGCTACTGACACAATATTGCTGGAAAACAATACAAAATATGACACAAAAAACTACAAAGTGCAGCTCCAAACTAAGGAGTCTTAATTGTGCTACAAACAAAAGGCTTCCCAAATAGTTGTCAATACAAGAGAAAGAGTCCTTATGAAGGTTATCTTGAAACTGCTTAGAAACTTGCGTGGAGTGCAGCAAAGGGAAACCCGTCACCTTCACCTGATCACAGTGCCTCTTACCATCACGATTTCACCTTCTCAAAGGAAAGGTCAAATAAGGCAGTATGGGATATCATGATCAAAGGAACCTTTAGTGAAGATGGTCCGCCAACCTCCTCTCAGACCAACACACTCCCTATCTTCTGATGCAAAACTCAAAGAACTTCCAGGTTAAGCAGGACAGGTCAAAGGATGCATCTCATAGTGTAGTAATAATATCACCATTTATTAAATAAAAAGTAATAAACTCACATAGGTATGAATAAAAACCGCATGTCTGTTCATAACTTCCTAGTTTCCAACAAAAAAAATGGCTGCTACCTCCCGATGCACGATGACGTTACATGCCACGACTCCACCCTACGTGTTTCACCATCAATGATGTTGTCATGGTAAATATTTATTTGAAAGACAAAGATTGTTTGCCAAATAAAACAGAAAGCGAGATAGAGGGGAAGATAGACATTATGTCTATATTATAAGTGTAAAATAAATAAATAAAACAGTTCCAAAACCATTTTAGTTTCCTTTTTATTATATAAGGGCAGACACGAGAAAATACATTTTTGAGAATGGATAAAAAACTTTTGTGACATGAATCTAAGAAAGCTCTTTCATACAAACTACACTATTCTTCCTATTCTTCCTGCATGAGCAAATGTTTGATTTGAAATCATCAATTTTTAAGACCACGGCCATAAGTTTCCTACAGCTTTTGGGGGTGAAATATTTGTATTTTTCCAAAGTTTTTAGGAGCGCCTCAAGTGCTGATGTTACAGGAGTTGTCTTTTATCTATGAAATCAGCAGTTCTTAAAGAGAAATATAATTTGCTTTTTTTTTAATTTTTCTTTAAAGCGGAGTTCCGCCCACATAATTTTTTATTTTATTTTCGGCATCCCCTCTGCTTGTATATTTAATAGACATTAAAGCATGTCTATATTTCCATCCCGTTCCGAGGACATTTTTTTTTGTGTTTACTTACCTTATTTTTCGTCTGCCTGAGCGATTCCATATTGATTGTGGGCACGTAAAGCCCACCTCTCTTCCGGGATAAGATGCATGCTGGCTACCCAGCATGCACCTGCCGATCTCGCGCATGCGCATTGTACGCAGGGCGAAGCACAGACAGTGTCTCTGGTTGCCGTCACAATGGGCGGTGACGGAGAAAGGGCCCGCCCCGTTATTGTGGCAATGAAGATAAGAGGCGGAGAGGCGGCGATGCACACTGACTCCTGGGAATTATGACACACATCTCCCAGGAGCCAGTGCGCCACAGGAAATTGCATACATCTCTGCTGAGGGGCGGAGACAGGAAGAGATAAAGAAAGCCTTGGAAACAAGGAAAGAAAAGAAAGAAAAAAAAATTGCCCAATGCTGTTATTATGGTCATTTAGGAACCGGATGATGTGAACATTAAACAGAGGGTGGAATTAGAGGCAAAACATTTTTATTTTTTTTCATTTTGGATAGAGTAAGGAAGGGTTGTAATCCGTGTCAGATTTTTTTTCGCCCTTTGTGTCCCATTGGGGAGATTTACCTTCACTTCCTGTCCCATAGCCAAACAGGAAGTGAGAGGAAATCCCTGCAAATGAAGGCAATTCCTTGGGGACTAGAAATAACAAAGCTGCGCAACACTAAATTGAATACCAAAAATGAATGAACATAAAATGTAACAATAATTGACTCTAATGAAAATGTTTTTCAACAACAAATAAATTAAAATAAAATAAAATAAATTAAATGAAAGTCCCAACTAATATCAGACAGTCAATTGAAGACTGAATATTAGAAGCTGGAAAAAAGAAAGCTCAGTCCTGTGGATAATTATTGAGATAAAAAGAGCTGAAGATCATGTAAGCAAGAACAGCAGACAGGGGTCTTCTCACTCCACCACTGGTGACTTCAAACGCAATATACACCCTTGAAATAGTGCCAGGTATTCAATAGACAAAGATTCCACCACCACTAGTAATCACTGCCGCTTACCAGAGCAAAGGATCTGTGCACAGATCAATGTCAACAGATGGCTATTTCCCTGCCAGGGTCTCTGTAATACTGTTTTTCAGGATTCCACGCCACTTCTCTCCAAATATCACCATTGACAGGATGTAAAAGGAAACAAAGCCACCATAGCGTGAATCCGATTTAACTTTGTTTAATAGATAAAAGAATGCACTTACATATATGTCACGAATAACAAGCGTGTGGTAAAAAATAAGCCGGCCGGCTATACAAGCCCTCTCGCTCCGGGACTCGTTCTGGATGTCGGTGACGTCAGCACGTCGCTCCTTCCTTGGGGACCCCAGCTCACCAGAGCCAATGTCCCCATTGGAAGATTTACCCTCCATTACTTTTCTGGTGACAACTCAAAATTTTTGATTTTTTTTTACTTTCCTATGGTAAACAGGACAAATAGAGAGGATGTGTCTCCCTAACGGGGGCACAGACAGCAAATAAAAACTGACACGCTTTCTAATCCCCCTTCACTCTATCCAAAACTAAAAAAAAGTTTTGCCTTTAGGTATACTTTAAGTCAGTAGGTACAAGTTGCTGACTTTTAAAAACCAGGTACTTACCAGTGCCCAGAGTCTGTTGTTGTAGTCAAAATTGCTGCACATTTTCACTGGCAAGTTGTACACTTGCAGAGCACTCGAAGCACAAGTTCTAGTTGACACTTTTCCAATTTGTTGCAAATTTGCATAGCAAGTCTCTAGCAAGAACAAATTTGCAGGGGTGAGTCTACAGCAGGAGCTCTGCAAGTCTACAGCATGAAAATTCATCCACAGTGACCCCTGTGGTGAGATGACTATTGCACAACATAACTGAACCAGAACTTGCACCAGACTTGCAGAATGTTTTCAAAGAAAGTTGATCTGCAGTCATGCAATGAGGATTTACTGCAATTGTGCAACAAACTTGTAAAGCCTGGCAAGTCTAGCAATAGATTATCAAGTTTTTTTAAAACTTGCAGATCAATTGCTTGCTATCTGGGTACACATTCTTGAAAAATACCAATGGCTTTAACCTCCCTGGCGGTATTCCCGAGTCAGGCTCGGGTTGAATTTTTCATACCAAAAGCGGTAACCCTGAGCCAGGCTCGGGGCTGCATCGCAGGATACAGGGAAAGTTACTTACCTTGTCCCCTGGATCCTGCGATGTCTCCCCGCTGTGTGTGCGAACCATGTCTCGCTCGATTCACACACAGTGCCAACCTCCGTTCCCTGCGAGCGTTGTGATGCATGGGGGCGGAGATCAGCGCCAAATTCAAAAAAGTAAAAACACACAATACATACAGTATACTGTAATCTTACAGATTACAGTACTGTATCAAATAAATACACATCCCCTTTGTCCCTAGTGGTCTGTCCAGTGTCCTGCATGCAGTTTTATATTATAAAAAACTGTTCTTTCTGCCTGGAAACTGGAGATTGTCCATAGCAACCAAAAAGTGTCAGTTTACGTCAAAAGTGGTTTTAGACCAGCTAGAAAACAGCAATAATAAATTAGAATCACTTGCAGAATTGAGCGATAGCAATTTGTGGGGAAATTCGTCATAAAATGCGACAATTCTGCAACTGAGCAAATTTCAGTGTTTTTGATTTGATTACATTATTGAATAATTTTTATTATAATTATATTAATATTTGTTATAATTATTTATAGTTATTTATTATATTATAATTTATGATTTTGTGTTTTAAACTTTATCATACCCGGGATGTTTACTAGACTCTGGTTTGGACAGATTTAAGTGAGTTATTACTAAGAATTACATGCCTACAATATAAAACGCCAAATTTCCATGCAAAATAATTGTACCGCTTTCAGCACCTAAAATCAGAAATAATCATACCGCCAGGGAGGTTAAAATAGTTTCAAGTGAATTTCACATTAGAAAAAAAAACTGCTGGTAGAAAGGTGCGGGTAGTGAGTTTCTTGCACACTGTAGCCTCTAATTTGAAGTACTCGTCTTTTACTGCTGAATGGTGGTAATAGCTTACCTTCCCCTTCCAGCCTCTAGGAACAAAGTTCCAAGTTCAAAGTGAAGTTTCTTAGGTAACTAACCAGAAACCGTCTTGCACTTGTCAGGAAAAGAGTTTTAATTGATTGCTATGGATTACTAAAGTTTGCATTACTTATTGAATAAGTCTGTCACATGGCAATGTGAGTGCACTTATTATAATTTTTTTTAACAATAAATAGCGGATTCTTTTTTATGCTGTGAAGCCTTCTTTTCTGTATTTGACATGTTGTCAAATGGTCTGGAACTGTGAGAACCTCTCATGACTGATTCACAAGTCCATTAATGAAGGATTGATGAGTGGATCCATTAAAGTGGTTGTAAACTCTGTTACACCACTTTAACCTACAGGTAAGCCTATAACAAGGCTTACCTGTAGGTACCTTGAATATCTCCTAAACTTGCACAGTTTAGGAGATATTCAGTATATGCGCTGCTTCCGACATCATTGGCACATACACACTGAAGAAATGGGCCGCTGGTGCCGTTTCTTCATTAGCTGTGCCATGACCGACAGCTCACGTGCGCGTGTATCCGCCAAAGTAACCCCGGTGGAAGATGTCCGCGATGTACTCGGAGAGCTGATGCCGGTCCAGGGCATCGTTCTAAGATAAGTATTTCATAATGAGCTAGTGTACTACAGTGGTGAATAAGGCCCACAAGGCTGAAACGCGTTTACATCTGCTGTTTGTTACTGTGTCTTTTATGAAGAATTAATAAATTCTGAAGATTTTAAAGAGCAAGCAAGGAGTTGCGGACCATCTTTTCCTATGTTTGCCTTTGCAGCTGCGCGACTGCCTTTCCGAAACCCAGGTAAAATGTCTAATCTTATTGGGTAGGTCCACCCTACCTCTGCTTTATTTTATGGACTTTGAGAGTTTTTCCAGCATTGTTGCGTGCATTTTTATTCACATTTTTGCACATTTTTATACAGTGTTTTTGAGTTTTGGCATTTTTTTTATTAGCCAATAGAGAAAACTATCATCTGTTGCATCATTTGTTGCTAGGTTTTTAGCTTTTTTAGCTTTTCGATTAACTTTTAGTTCTTTTGTTTATTATTATTAATTTATTGTTATAATTTTTTTGTTAGGGAAAGGGGGTTAGAGTAAGGCCGGGTTCACATATCTCGGCCCGCGGTTCCAGGCATAGGGGTCCAGTGTGTCCCTGTTCACTGGTTAAGATGCGATTCAGGTCCGAATTCTTGCCTGAATTCGCACCTGAACCGTAAACCCACAGATGCACAGGACCCTTCTGCAATCCAGACCACAGCTCCCCGGACCTGTGTAAACCGCCTTAATTGCGAGACGGTCACACACGCCTGTCATGCAAATTGGATGCGGGGAAACCATAGCATATATGTGAACCCAGCCTTAATGTTAGGTTAGGGTTAGGATTAGGGATTGGGGTTAGGATTAGGGGTTAGGGTTTGGGTTAATATTTTATTTATTGTCTTATTATTTTTTTTCCCAAAAAGTTTTTATTACATTTTTCACATTGACAGAGTAATAATACGAGGCTTAATGATAACATTCTTCATATGACATACAATGACATAAAAGAAGTATTAAAACATGAACTCCAAGTATATTCAGCCAACAACAATGCCGCTTAGTCAAACGAGTTCTATAAATAGAAACACATTTTTTGTGCCTAATAGGAACTTAGCCCCTTTTGTTATCCATTTGTATCATACTGCTGCAATTTGTTTGGTTCAGCTATGATAAGAACAATGCATGATGGACCTTGTGGTGCGGAGAGACAGAGACTCTATTGCTGTGGGTCAGAAATAGACTACAATGCCCACAACGCCACTGTGCTGCCAGGGTGCGTGGCGCTACGCACAGCCTGCTGGGAGAACTTATTTAAGACAAGGCGGGGCTTGTGTTCCATCTCTTGGGATGCCATCTTGCAACAGGTAAGAGGCCTGCAGCGAGGATGCTTAGGCCGAAGACGCCTGGGCCTAAAGTGACGGAGACCGGATCGCCTGTCGGAGGGATTCCTGCCACAGACCTGCTGATTGGAGGAGTGAGAGGGACCGCTCTACACTCCACAGCATCCAGAGTCACCTATCCACCGACGCCTTGTGAGCGGCTAAGCGGAGGACCAGGGACCACGACCCGTCCAAAGGCTTAGAACCAAGAGGGCCCGGATGGAGCACACTGGCGAGGCGAGGCCTAATGTGGTGAGAGGGCACCTGGCCCACCAACATAACTAACTGGGTCGCAGGAAGGTGACTTCCATAGCTTTACTTATACTTGCTGGCAACTGCAATGCCTTAAGTGGAGACACGCTATATTTAGGAGTGATTTAGCGCTTTGGGAGGATCAGCATTTCACTTGCCCTTACACCACACATGTTAAGTGTTCAATCTTTCTTCACCTTTTTTGTTGGATTAGAAATACCCAAGTGCACCAACAAAAAGCTAGCCGAAAATTACTGGAAACTTTTAGGAACAATCATCAGTTAAGCTCACTGCCTAGGTTTATACAGCGGTAAAGCTGCCCACCAGGGGAAGCCAGATAACTTGTTGAACTTGCATGTGTAAATCAACTGTTTGCATTTATCTTATTGTCATTGTGCTGTTTCAGTGAGCTGGGTTGGACTTGGTGGAGAAGTATCCCACTGCGGATATCATTACAGTGGGAGATTCCTCCAACGTGCACTTCCTCAGGTCTGACCCTAAGTTGGGTAAATTTGGGTCTCTTAGTTTATAAGTGAAGCCCTGGAACTGTTGTGTATATGTATGTCAGTTGACTCTCAAAGGGATCTGTTTGAGTCGATTATCATATGTGTAATCTCTATTTCTTTACCAATTAAACATATTACCTCTTGGTTGAACTACTTCTTGTGTGGGACTCTGGTCTTTTGCAACTGTGTGGTGGGCAAACCACAACAAGGTAACAATATTTAAATACATTTATTGTTGTGTGATATCATTGTGGCCCTCTATAGCCTTTAGGGGCCCACAATCACATTATTGTTATTATTGTCCAGTTGTGCCAAGGGAGAATCGAGCCAAATTACAGGGGTTGATAGGCAGAGTACAGGCCCAAAACCTTAACCAGCAGCTCCTACGGGGGTAGTGCTACATTTAGTTTGACTTTTTTGTTAGAGTGTTGATACTACTACTACTACTACTAATAATAATAATAATAAATAAATGTAAAAATAAATACAAAAATAAATAAAACTTTTTATAGATAAATACAATAAATGATATGTAATAATAATAAAAAATAAATAATTAACCCTTAATTTTAAAAACCTTTAAAAAAATTAATTAAAAAAATAATAATAAAGCGGGATTCCACCCGCGATTTTTTTTTTTAAAGTCAGCAGCTACTAACACTGTATCTGCTGTCTTTTAATAAGGACACTTACCTGTCCTACTCGCCCGCAATGTCGGGCCCGCGACGGCGATCGATCGGTGCTGGCAGGTCCCGGCTCCTCCATCCTGACTAAGGGAAACAGGCAGTGAAGCCTTACGGCTTCACTGCCCGTTTCCTACTGCGCATGCGCGACTCACACGGCGCTTTGTAAATGGGCGGCTGCCTCCTGGGATACACACAGTTCCCAGAAGGCAGCGCGCCCCATTCACAAGAAGAGGAAGCGGAAGGACATACACCGAGGCAAAGGAAGAGGCAGATTAGGGGACTTCTGCATAGCAACGAGCATTTCCGGTGAGTATAAAAATAAATAAAATTTCTATTAATTTTTTTCTTTTTTTTATAGGAATTTTAGTGTTAAAACATTTTCTGGGTGGACCTCCGCTTTAATAATAATAACAATAATAATAATAATAATAAATAAACACCCTAACCCTAACATAAAAAAATTATAATAATTATTATGTGTATTTATTTTACATTTATTTATTCATATATTATTACTATTTTTTCTTTTAATTTGAGCAGAAAATCACGCCAAAACACATGAAAGCACACAAAACCGTGCAAATTGCATGTTTTACATTAATTTCTATGGGAATAAAAATGCGCCAAAAACGTGCAAATCTGCTCAATTTTGAGCTACAAAAAAAGCTCCAGGACTTCTTTGAGCTTAAGTGGCTTGGAGTGGAGATATGAACCAAATCCATAGAGAATAATTGATTTTTTTTCCTCCAACGCTTTGGAGCTTCGAGCGTCAAGCTTCAACACGCTGAGGTGTGAATGGGGCCTTAATATTTAGAGCGTGGTCACACACATAAAGTAAACCTATGCTATGTCCATGTTGGCAAGCACTGTCACATAGGGATAGTAAGAGAGTCCATTGGTATCGGGTCCCTAAACAAGTTTTCGGTTTCTGTTTGACAAAGAGCAGAGTGCTTCTTCTTCTCTGTCCAGTCATAGGCCGGGTTGGTGACCAAGCTATATTTTGTTTATGTGCAATAGAGGAAATTCAGGTCACCATCCGGGCTATACACTTTGTCAGGGCTGTAAACACTCTCCTCTATTAATACTGATCACTTTGTGGTTACCACATACATTTATATAAGATGACAATTGCATAAAAAACAAATTCAGTCTTTCAAATAATATTACGGCCAAAGACTCATTAATCAAACCATATATTCTATTTTGTATTTTGGTTAGAGGGGAGGGGGTGCTCTGAATAGATCAGCATGAAAGATAGGAAAATTGCTCATTCCCATTTAGTTACAAATTGATTCAGATTTTGCTTACTAAAGAAGGAGACAAGGAAAGTGTTTGACATTTTGCTAAATAGTTTATTTTGCAAGCAGTCTTGTGGTTTCTGTGATTCTAAAGAGCTGTCATATGTGTAAAACTTAAAGTGGTATTAAACCCAGAAATAAAAATGTAATATATTGCAGCTTACCAATTCCTAAATGTGATGGTTTTCTTTTATTTATTTTTACCTAGTGATCTGGCCAGTGACACACTTCCTGTCTAAGGGTGTTTTCACTCTGGATAAAGACGCAATGGAGACACCTTTGGACATCAGCATTGTCAATCTGGGGGCTAGGTAGAGTAAGATGTGCTAGCATGTAGGCAGGTTCAGTCCACTTTGTCCACTGCATGTGGTGCTCAATGCTCAGTGGCATTGCAGAGGGAGAGGAAGTCAAAAGAAACATGGTTCCTGTATGGTTTCCTGAGTCACTGGGGCAGCGATCTGGTTGGATGATGGCTGCCCATGTGACTCTGGTAGCCATCTTAGGTGTGGCAGAGTCTATTTAAGACCCTGGCTCCTAGTTTTGGTGCACGTTCAGCATGTGGGTAGTGTAGAGACAAGTCACCTGCCTGTCAGGGACATTATTAGCAGTAGAGAAAGTTTCCAGATGAGTAGGGAAGGTTTAGGGATTCACTACTCTACTTGGACACCTTCCCAATGGGGCTTGGACCAGCCAGGCTGCATTCCACCCCTCCAGACAGATACTGTTGGCTTCCGTGAGTGTTCTTGGCTGGGCTTCCTTCTACCGGGCTTGTTGTGAACTGTTTTTATTTGACTCCAATACAAGTTTCATTATTTGAACCTAGACTGAGTGTGTATTATTGCCGCTGCACTTACCCACAAGCAGATTTAGATGGACTTGACTAACAAATTAAAGCCAAACTCCAGCTAAAACATTTTAACTAGTTACAAGTTTCTGAAGAAATGGCTAAAATCTGGTCAATGTAAGCATCCTTGACAGTGTTAAATGGTTTGTCTCAACCCTCAAACTACCATTTTGTTAGACAGCTTGGTATGTTGAATAAACAGACTTACTGGCAGCATCAACAGGTGAAAAAGAGGGGAAAGTGTAAAAAAGAAAACAAATGGAGCCAAGGTATCCAAGAATTTGTAATCTACAATATAATAAATTTTTGTTTTAGATTTTAATACCACTTCAATAAGCCTTTAGGACACCCAACCAATTGATACTTTTACATTTTTATAGCTGTCATTTTTTTTTTTTTACAGATCTTACAATTTGTATTTTCTTCAAAGGTCTATTCAGCTTAATAGGTATTTAAATTGTTCAGCTTAATATGAATTTAAGTTGTCCTTAAAGGATCACTTGTCAATGATCACAAAATTTATATATAATATGAAACAATGTATCTGAAGTAACTCCGTCACTATTTTGAAAACAAAATACAAGTTCATGCCTGTAAAGAAAAGGATTAATGCTTGCCGCTCCTGCTTCCTATCTCCGCAGTCTTCTTGACCTAAGCTGGCTGAAAAGTCTTCAGAATCCAACAAGCTTCCAGGAGTCGGAAAGAATGGACTATGAGAACATGTCCTACTGGCAAACCAGTGGCCCAGAGTTCAAATGGACTCAATGGACTACACTGATAATCCACGGGAAAACCTAAATTGATCAGTACCCCAATGAGCTGATACATATAATAACCTGGAAGGGTTAAGTCCTACAACAATGAATCAGGGGTTAGTAAAGCCAGTACAACCTACTAACCCCTGATTCATTGTTGTAGGGTTTAACCCTTCCAGGGTTTTTAAATATGCCTATAAAGTCCATTCTTTCTGATTGTTTCAACTATCTACTAGGACGTGGCATAGCTTATTATTTGTGTTGTCCACAGTGCCACCCTGTAGGGACAGTTTTCTATTAGGCCCCTTTCACACGGATGGATAGAATGGTGCTTTTAGCTGCAGATTTTCTAGTTTTCTACCGCAGCTAAAAGCACACAATGCTTTCCTTTGGCCCCATTCACACACAGCATTTAGCTGCGGATAGCAGCGTGATCAAAAGAAAAAAACAACTGGAAGCACATCAAAATAAAAACGGTTGCTATGGAGTATGCAATAATGGTCAACCGCAGCTAAACGCAGCCGCATGGAAACGCAGCTAATCGCAATGTACAAATGAAGCTAATCGCAGTGCCTGAAGCCTTGAATTTCACAGAACAAAAACATGCTTTTTACTGCGGCAATTTTGCCGTCCGTGTGAAAGGGGCCTAAGTCTAAGCATTCAGGAGTGTCCATCACTGCTAGCTGTGCTCCTTACCCTGATCTCTACATCACAACAGGGCACAGTGGTGATATAGGGGTCTAGGGAAGGAACAATACTTTTAAAGGAAAGAGCTAGATGGTTAAACTAGATGGACTTGTTTTTTTTTTTCAACCAAACTAACTATGTAACTAGGTATGTAACTATGTAACACCATCCCTACTGTTAATCATAGGGCAGCCCCAAAATGTTATGGGGTTGCTGTGCTTCCTATGTCTTCAGGTACCCTGAACCTGTGCAGGGCAGTATGAAATCAAAAGATTATTAAGGAATTTTGGTATGAAAAATTTGGTCCAGTGTTAGAAATCTTTGGTTCAGTTTCAGGTTTTGGGTCCTCCAACAGGATAGTCACCCCAATCATTCAGAAAGATTTCAAAGACAACCCAAGGATTGTTGAAATACAAACACAGGACTTTTATGAAGTTTATTAGTCATAGGGGTTGATTTACTAAAGCAAACAGTGTGTTCACTGTGCTAGGGAAGTTGCACTTTGCAAGCATATTTTCCATAGAGCTTAGCAAATGTGATGAAAATTTACTTTGTAAGAATACCCAATCACACGCAAGGAAAAAAATAATAATTTTTTGTTTGCACATGATTGGATGATGGAAGTCAGCAGAGCTTCACCTCATTCACTAAGCTCTGGGAATGATTCTCCTTCAAAGTGCAACTTCCCTTGCAAGGTGAACAGACTATTTGCCTTTATTATATCAACCCCTTTAACTGAATCATATAGGGCATTTATGGAAAGAGCTGAAACCCACAATTTGGAGAAGGAACCAATCAAAACCTAAGCCAACCTAAAACCTAAGCCAACTGAAATTGTCAATTGAGACGTCTAAAGGCCTTATTCAGGGTATCAGAAAGTACTTGCTTGCAGCTTTTGCCTCAAAAGAATTGTGCTACATTATATTAGGAGAACCATATTTATGTCTATATGCAATTTTTTTTAGTTTATTATTTTGATAGGAATGGGTTAAGTCATAAAGCAAAAGGAAGGTGTCTGCTCTGTGGCCCACTGTATAAAGAATGGTGTTTTATTATAAATCAGACCCAAACATGGAATCTTGATGATGGGCACAGGAAGTGAGAAGAACATTTCAAATTATTTTATATTAATGTAGCGGGGTGTTCCCCTTTAATGCAAGAGACTACATTACCCAGAACCCCAGTCGGCAATGTTCCGCCGCAGAGACTCATGGGAGGGGTTCTAAAAGGAGGAGGCGAGGCTGGGCTTGCTCTCTTTGGGACACGAGACTTCAGAGACTGATCCTCCTGTGCGGACGTGTCGGAGTGCAGGGCCTGAAGCCTGAGGCCTTGCGCAGCACCAAAGAGCCTTCCACCCCTCTGCGAGCCTGGGTGGCATCTGACTTCGCTCGACTACAGCCTTGTTGGATCGGGGACCCGATCACTGAAGAGACGGCCATTTACCGCCATTATAGCAACGCTATTTGGCCACTAGCGGGGTGATTTTAACCCCCCCCGCTAACAGCCGAAGGGTTAATAGCGCCTGTGCTGCGAAAGCGGTTTGGCAGAGCTGCCCATACATTTCAATGGGCATGGACGGTGGAGGAGCGCTCCCGCACTGGCCCAAAGATGTTGCTTGCAGGACTTTTTCGTGTCCTCCAAGCGCACTGCCCCAGTGTGAAAGCACTCAGGCTTTCACAGTGAGGTGGCTTGAGAACTTAGTTCTTTTTTTTCTTCACCGGCAGGTCTTTAACGGTGGTGCACATTAATAGAGTACAAACTTTGTAATCCAATGGGGTAGGTAAAGATGGAGTAGAACTTGACTATGCGAACGGTAGATTTAGTTCTAACAAGGGGAATCTTCAATAAGAGCACTAAGAACAACTTATAGGCCATGGCAGTCTATAGGCCTAGATGCAGTAACAGTATATCGGTTGGGCATATGCCCTCTCACCCGCCCGGACTACGGTCCCAGTCCGGGAACTTCCACCTGTTGTGTCCTCACACACACACTCCGTCTCTTCAGCGATCGGGTCCCCGATCCAACAAGGCTGTAGTCGAGCGAAGTCAGATGCCACCCAGGCTCACAGAGGGGTGGAAGGCTCTTTGGTGCTGTGCAAGGCCTCAGGCTTCAGGCCTTGCACTCCGACACGTCCGCACAGGAGGATCAGTCTCTGAAGTCTCGTGTCCCAAAGAGAGCGAGCCCAGCCTCGCCTCCTCCTTTTAGAACCCCTCCCATGAGTCTCTGCGGCGGAACATTGCCGAATGGGGTTCTGGGTAATGTAGTCTCTTGCATTAAAGGGGAACACCCCGCTACATTAAGTTGTGATTCTTTCAGAAAAAATGAATGTCTGTTTCCTTTCCTTACTTTGATTTTCTTTCTCTTCTCTGTGTGTGCTCTGCACAAAATAACACAAAATACCCAAATTTTTCCCTATTTGAAAAAACTGAGTGAATGATAGTAAGCGGTTGATTTACTAAAACTGGAGAGTGTAAAATCTGTTACAGCTCTGCATAGAAACCAATCAGCTTCCAGAATTTTTTTGTCAAAGCTTAATTGAACAAGCTCAAGTTAGAAGCTGATTGGCTACAATGCACAGCTGCACCAGATTTTGCACTCTCCAGTTTTAGTAAACCAACCCCTAAGTTTGGAGACACTTGTAAAGCTAAGTTAGGTGAATAGTCTTCTTAGAAGATCACTGAAATACAATCATGCCTTCTAACTTGCATAGGGTAAGAATAATTATGTTCAATGGTGGATATAATTTCTTAAGCCCTGTACACACGATCGGTTTTATCGATGAAAACAGTCCGATGGACTTTTTTCATCGGACGAACCGATTGTGTATGGGCCCCATCGGTCTTTTTTCCATCGGTGATTAAAAATAGAACATGTTTTAAATTTATCCAATGGAAAAAGAAAACGATAGCAAATTCCGATCGTCTGTGGGGAACTCCATCGGAGAAAAAACCCACGCATGCTCAGAATCAAGACGACGCATGCTCAGAAGCATTGAACTTAATTTTTCTCGGCTCGTCGGAGTGTTTTACGTCACGGCGTTTGGGACGGTGGGATTTTCGACTGATGGTGTGTAGGCAAGACTGATGGAAGTCAGCTTCATTGGAAATCCGATGGAAAAATCAGATTTTATTCCATCGAAAATCCGATCGTGTGTGCAGGGCTTTAGTGTCAATTTCAATTTGTTTTTTGGAAAATGTAAATTCTCCAGGAAAAAGGGATGGGCATCAAAACTTTTGGTTGTGAATATACCATGACAAAGAGTTGGAGAGGCTGTTTCTTTCTTATTCTTCTTTCTCTCTGCTATCTTACATTTAGTGTGACACTTTCCCCTTTTCTGCATCTATTGGTGTATTGGGCACTTAAAAGACACCCAAAGAATCCTTGCAATACCATGGCTTCCACAGCACCATATATGTTATTTCTCGAATTAAACCATATACAAATAAGCTGATCACCCGGAGTGCCTTTTAATGATACTGTTTTTTTAACAAGAGAATTTTAATGATACTTTTAGTCCATCATGATAAAGCTTGTGTCTAAAGGGAATACTTTCCTGAAAAATGAATTGGTCTTGAACAGTCATAACTAATTTCACATATATTTTGACATGACAGAAAATAAAAATAAAATGTATTATCATTATTTTTTTTTTAATCCCTCTAGGTTTCAACTGCTGGGCCAAACTGGGATTGGGCTTTAATTATACCTGATGTTCCAAAACCATATAGTAATTCAATTTCAATTAATGAGCATTAACCTGTTATTAATTGACCTACCTATAAGTACTCTAAGGTAAAAATATGATTATCATAAACAAGATCCAAAAAACAGAGTTTCAGTCCAAAGTATGTGGGTGGGGATGGCTTAGACTTATTAAGGGGAATTCAATACAACCCAAATGGCACTTTTCAGGTAACTTTATAATTCCCATTTTTCAGATGAGGCAATTGTCTGGAATGAAAACCAACTATTAGGCTTGTGCACAACGGAAAAATTCGTTTATTTTCGGTTCGTTTCTTTTCGGTCCTGTTGATTCGTAATCGTTCGTAATTTTGCTAGCCGGGATTTTTCGTGTTCGGACTTATTCGTATTTTCGAAAGCGAAATTTTTCGTTGAATCGGAATGCTTCGTATTACTGAAAGCTATATATTTAGTTGATTTATAATTCGTACTTTCGGTAGAGTACATTGTTTTTCGTTGATTCTGGACACAACTTTCGTAACTTTTTTTGGGTTTGTTGATTCGTAATTTTCCGTGTCTCTCTCACAACGACGCTGCCCTATTATGCCTAATGTGCTTCGAATGGATTTGTACTTTTCATACATACATAGCGGTTATTTGTAACGATTCGTAATCTCGTATTTTACTTTAGTTTTTGTACATGCGCCTATAGCCTCCGCCCCTGTACACCAATTCGTACTTTCGGTAGAGTACATTGTTTTTCGTTGATTCTGGAAACAACTCCTACTTTCCTAACTTTTTTTGGGTTCGTTGATTCGTAATTTTCCGTGTCTCTCTCACAACGACGCTGCCCTATTATGCCAAATGTACCTTGATTGGATTTGTACTTTTCTAAATACATAGCGGTTATTTGTAATGATTCGAAATCTCGTATTTTACTTTAGTTTTTGACATGCGGCTATAGCATTAGCCTCCGCCCCCCCTGTACACCATTTTGAGAGGGAGTTCAGCACGGTGAGGGAGAAGCAGAGAGCAGAGCAGAGTGTTATTGTGCTTCGAATGGATTCGTACATTCGTAACTTTTTTTGGTCGTTGATTCGAAAATTTACATGTCTGACAGTGGCGCTGCGTGCTTCGAATGGATTCGTACTTTTCTAATACATCGCAGTTATTCGTAACTATTCTAAATCTCGATTTTTTACTTTCGTTTTTGACATGTGCCTAATGCCTATAGTCTCCGCCCCTGTATGTCATTTTGAGAGGTTGTATAGTGGTGAAGTGAGGGAGGAGCAGAGAGCAGAGCAGAGAGCAGAGCAGAGAGTGTTATTGTGTTAGATGTGTGATTGTTTTTGTTTGTTTTGGTGAATTAGAATGTCTGTGAGTGAGAATGGACGTGTGAGTCTTGTGAGTGAGAATGTTGGTGTTGGTATGAGAGTTGTTGGTGAGAGTGGAGGGGAGCAGAGAAGTG
Organism: Rana muscosa; assembly: GCA_029206835.1. NCBI lineage: Eukaryota > Metazoa > Chordata > Amphibia > Anura > Ranidae > Rana > Rana muscosa. The sequence goes on along the minus strand of CM055127.1, from coordinate 420,635,342 downwards.
GAGGGGAGCAGAGAAGTGGAGGGGAGCAGAGTAGTGGAGGGGAGCAGAGAAGTGGAGGAGGGGACTCAGGGGAGAGGAGGAGTGTAGTTGAGGAGAGGCATGGAGGGGAGAGGAGAAGTGTAGGGGAGGGGAGGTGTGGAGGGGACTCAGGGAAGAGGAGGAGTGTAGTGGAGGAGAGGCACGGAGGGGAGAGGAGTGTAGTGGAGGAGAGGCATGGAGGGGAGAGGAGGAGTGTAGGGGAGGAGGGGCGTGGAGGGAAGGGGAGGAGTGGAGGGGACTCAGGGAAGAGGAGGAGTGTAGTGGAGGAGAGGCATGGAGGGGAGAGGAGTGTAGTGGAGGAGAGGCATGGAGGGGAGAGGAGGAGTGTAGGGGAGGAGGGGCGTGGAGCGAAGGGGAGGAGTGGAGGGGACTCAGGGAAGAGGAGGAGTGTAGTGGAGGAGAGGCATGGAGGGGAGAGGAGTGTAGTGGAGGAGAGGCATGGAGGGGAGAGGAGGAGTGGAGGGGAGGAGGGGTGTGGAGGGGAGCGGAGGCGTGGAGGTGAGAGGAGGATCAGTGGGGGGTTGAGGAGAGAAGAGGAGGCATGGAGGGGAGAGGAGGGAAGAGGAGGTGTAGAGGGGAGAGTAGAGAAGAGTAAGCGTGGAGGGAAGAGGAGGCGTGGAGGAGAGGAGAGGCGTGAAGGGGAGAGGAAGAGTGGAGGTGAACGGAGGCGTGGAGTGGAGCCAAGGCATGGAAGAGAGCATGCCCATGGAGGTGGAGTGGAGCGGGAGCATGGCAAAAAAAAGAGTCAAGTGTCCACCCCTACATCAGAAGAGAATTCTGACACCGACCTGCAGCAGCACCAGCGAACCAAGAGACAGAAAACATCAAGGGGGCCCGCATTTACCCCAGAGGAGAATTCTGCATTGGTTGCAGCAGTGAACATAGAAAAAGTGAGACTCTTCAGCCTAAATGTCTCAACCTCTGCGAAGAGAGCAGCCTGGGAACGAGTCCGGGACTCAGTGAATGCAGTCTCCAAGGTTCGCAGGGCCACCGATGGTGTCAGGCACAGGTAAGTATTCAAATATTATATCACTCTTAGAACACACCACATATATGTGAAAAATACACAGTATAGTAGTTAGTCAATAGTCAATAAACTGATTTGAACGTAACACAAATATTTATTTGGCACAGAAAAGTAACATGTAAAATAAAAATAATATTGTTGTAACGTGTATCTGTAATCATTTGCAGGTTTTATGATTGCCGGGCGTCAGTTCATAAAAAGATAGAGAAGCATCTTCTGGCCCAGTCTACTGGAGGAAAGGCTGTGGTCTTCAGACAGTGGGAGGCAGAGCTGAGAGATGGCCTGCTTGCAGATGAGGAGGATGTCCCTGGAGTCAGCAGAAAGGGTCCAGCCGAGCATCAGAGAGCTGGTGAGTAAAATAAAATATATCATTATATATTGCAGTTATATGGTTGTTTCCAGCTCACTATTTTTTTTATGACTACGCATGTGAGACTTACGTTTTGCTTTACATTCATGTTTTCCAGATCGAGCAACGTCATCTGTGGAGGGAACAGCTCCAAGTTCGTGCCCTCAAGATTCTGGCAGTGGTGGTGGTGGTGAGTAGTACCTACCTAACATAAACACAAAGAAAACATAATAATAAACATAGTAACAAACATCTATTTAACATTTAAAGCAGACATCACTAAATGGCGGACTGTGGGCTAAATGCATACGAGACACTGTGCCATCCAGACCGCCACAGTCCAGCCATTTATGTGCCGTTCTGCACACAGAGCCGGAGACACATCAGATCTGAATATTGGGCAAGAACGGAGCTTCTGAAGATAACTTTCCAAGTTAACCAGCAGGTGATTGGTTGCTAGGCAGCCCTAGCATCCAATCACCTGCTGGTTAACTTCAGCACCTCCCGCTCCTGCCCACTATTCAGTGCTGCTGTGTCTCCCATTGTGTCTCCAGCTCTGTGAGCCCAAATAATGCAAGGGGCAGAGCTGTGGAGGCTGTATTCTGATGGGGGCAGAGCTGGGAGGTTAAGATGGGAAACTGGCAGAGATGCAGGGTGCTGTGTAATGTGAAGGGGCCCAGAGATGCAGGGTGCTGTGTAATGTGAAGGGGGCCAGAGATGCAGGGTGCTGTGTAATGTGAAGGGGGCCAGAGTTGCAGGGGGCTGTGATGTGAAGGAGGGCAGTGGACAAAGCTGTGGGGCGGTGCTGTGAAGGTGGCAGAGAAGATTAAGATACCATTGTGAACGGAGGTTCAGAACACTACTGTAAACTGTGATGTGAAGGGGGATTGTGATATGCCAGGGGACTGAGGAAACTGATGTAAGAATGGGATGGAGAAATAAGAGAGGAGGGGCTGTCAAAGCACAAACCATTTAGCAATGATTTGTCCTCTTACCTTGCTAGGATCCTTTTTTGTTATGAAGTCAGATTTACGACATCTGGCTTCTGCTGTGCTGCCGAAGCCGGGTGACAATCCTCTGCCGTCCATTCTCTGGCTGAGAGATTAGCTGATTGTACTCGGCCAATAAATGGCACACTGTGCAAGGAAATAAAAAAAAATGAAAGCTCAAATAGGTCCTGTAGCATTCCACTTCCCGCAAAACAATGTATCTGTCCAGTTCTTTGAGGAAGTGGTTGTACCGGGGTGATAAGCAGCTGCAGCCGTCACCCCGGTACCGCTTTTTAGATCTGGTGGTCGGCTTTGTTATGATAACAACTGATGCGGCTCAGAAGCTGCTCAGCTGTCATCATAAGGAGTGGGAGAGGACACGACAAGCCCCCCGCCCGCCGCCTTACACCGCTTCGCCCGAGTCTCCAGTCCGGAGTGACCAGAGTTGCAAACAAAGCCGGAATCGGCTTCAATCGAGTCTCCAATGTAGTAACTCAGAAGTTACGTACTCATTTACTTGGCTGCCAATGGCGCCGATATGAAAAAATCCACAGTATTCAAATATGCAGATTTTTGCTTTTTGAATACTTGTACATGCAAAGGAGGGATTTGGGGATTGGAATTTTTGTTAAAGTAAAACTTGAAAAAATAAACAAAAAATAACAAAATTTTTTTTTTTTAAAGTGCCCCGCATGCTCGCTTACCAAAGAAAACACATATGTGGCGCCCGCAAATGTAAATGGTGTTCAAATCACACGTGAGGTATCGCCGCAATCCTCACATTGAGAGAAATAATTATAGCAAAAGATCTCCTCTGTAACTCTAAACTTGTAATCGTAAAACAAAAATTACATGCTCATCTATAGTGATTTTTAAGTACCATACTTTCTCGCCATTCCAACAGCGTTTGCAATTTTAAACCATAACATGTTCGATATCTATTTACTTGGAGTAACATCGTCTATCGCAATATCCCCAAAAATTGGGATAAATAAATTTAATGTAAATTTATTTTTTTAATTCAGTAAATTTTTCCCCAAAAATTGCTTTTGAAAGGCCGCTGTGCAAATACATATATTATATATATATATATATTATATATATATATATATATATATATATATATATATATAATGTTTGTGGTTCTCAGTAATTTTCTAGCAAAAAATAATGATTTTAAATTGGCAAGAATAACTGTCAGAAATAGGCTTTGTCCAGAAGTGGTTACCTTAACTCTTTTATTCTATCTTTAACAGAAAGCCTGAGCCATATCCCGGACCCTCCAGCGTCAGCTTCTGTCAGGAAGCAGCGGCCCATTTCTCCTCAACGTAAGTAGAATACGCAAGCTGCCAATATAAAGAAACAGGACACAAGGCACCATCATCATCCACACTTTACAAACAGGCATTATAAAACACAAAAAAAGCTATTTAACAACCATCCATTTTTAAGTTCATACACACACACACACCTCAAACTAGGGGTCGACCGATTATTGGTGGCCACTTTTTTGTAATAATCGTTATCGTTGACAAACTTACCAATTGAATATAGTGCTTCGAGGTGTTGTACTGGGGTGATGCTTGCAGCGGCAGACATCACCTGGTACCGTTTTTTAACAACCGATGTGGCGAAGCAGCCGCTTGTCTGTTATTACAAACAGCCGGAGGGGATGTCCTCCCCAGAAGTGCAGTCGCTGTAAATCTGAAACTCTGAAATGAGGGTAAGCTCTGCTGATTTTATCATCCAATCATGTACAAGCAAACATTCAGTTTTTTTATTTTCCTTGCATGTCCCCCTCAGATCTACAGTGACTGCACTTCCAAGTGCACTTGTAGTGGAAAGTGTATTTTCCTTTAGTAAATAGACCCCACTGTTTGTATTGTAACCTATGATTGTTTATTCTATTACATTCTTTTTTTCTATTACAAGGGATGTTTACATTCCTTGTAATAGGAATATATGTGACACAAAATGTATTTATTTTTTAAAGGACAGTGTCCTATAAAAAATAAAAAGTTAAATAAATATTTTTATTCTAATCTCTAGAAATCTATTTCTTTGAATGCTATCATCAACATTGGCTATCTCGTCTATTTCAGATCAACAAGACCAGTCAGAGGGGAGAGCGCAGTGCAGCTCGCCTCGCTCACCTGTCCTTATTTGCGAGGGCATTGAGCTCCAGAATGAGCCAGAGCTGACCCCTGTGGTTACCGATACTCCGGACTTCTCCCCATGGCCAGAGGAGGAGGTCACGGGCCATGTTTCCCGCATCCTGCCACCATCTGATGCTGCCCCTGGTGTGCCTCTACAGGAGCAGCCACAGCTGTTGCCCCCTCCTACCCAGATGGCACTGGCACCTACTGCTGTACCGCCTGGACCAGCAACTGTCCATGATGCAGAGCATCAGAGGGTCGTCACAGGACTTCAGAGGCAGGCAAGTGACAATAGAAGATTGTCATGGCGGGACATCAGGAGATTAACCCGGATCATTGAACTTGTAGCCAGGCAACAGACTGACAATATGGAGCGTATGTTGGCCCGGGTAAACCAACAGCATAACCAGGCAATGGAGCATTTAAGACTGTCTTTGATGGAAGCAATTTCCAGGCACAATGCTCCATTGCCTGGGAGCTCGTCTGGTAGTAGTACTCAGAGCAGCAGAGAACCCTCTCCTTAGGAAATCTGAGGGCTAGTTCTTCCTCTGCTTCAGGACCCAAGGCAGCTCAGCTCACCTTTTTGTTATTAATAGTTGTATATATGTATACGTGTTAACATACATGTTTTTTTTCTACGTTTGTTTGTGCAAATAAATAAATGCAAATAATTTTTGCCTAATAAAAGCATACTTTAGTGCTTATATATTGATGATTATTATGTGACATTGTACACTTTATTACATATCTGGTTGCTTAATATAAAAAATCACATGCTATCACACATGGTAATCAACTTAAACAGTTAAAAGAACATCCTTGCCAGTTGTCACCAACAACTTCATTTAGGTTTAGCTAGGTATTATACTGCCTCGCTGACCTTAGTATTCTCTTTCTTTTTTCGCATCATTATATGTTGTAGTTCAAAGTTGCAGTAACAGAAATGGAAATAGTATTAGTCGAGTCGTGATGATGATGGCTAATACTATTTCCAGTTCTGTTACTGCAACTTTGAACTACAACATATAATGATCTGGAAAAGTGTATAAGTGTTCTATACAGCTGTCCTGATTTTATGTTTGAAAGGAACATGCATCATTTGTGATTCCCTCTACGTATGGATACGTCTGATACCGGTATTGAATGGATACGAGTAATCTTTTATCTGTGCTCGTCAATACCAAATACCATTACCTGCGTCCAGGTGCCGCGAGGGAGCTTGGCGCCAGCTTCCCTGCCAACCAAGAATCCGGGAGGCCTGGCTTCCTGATAAGCTGTGAAGCCGGCGTCACTCTCTCTAACAGCACCTGGATGCACCTGAAAGGTCTTTGGTATTGACGACAAGTACAGATAAAAAATTACTCGTATCCAATACTGCTATCGTGCATCCCTACATACAAGTTTGCCGTTATTCATACATCCTAAAAGATGTGTATGGTTAATACATACCTGTGAAATCTTCGACTTGTATGTGTCTGTCATGAAGAAGCCTCATCCACTCATTCCAGTGGTACTTTCACTAAATTGGCAAATAAAACGAGCGTTACATAAATGAATGGAAATCAATGATGGATATGGGAGTAAGTGGCCAGGAGAGCAGGTACTCACCTTCTGACTCACGGCAACGCAATTACAGTCTTTCCTTCCTTGTCGTGGGTGATGACTTTCCATAGTTCCAACTTACATGTGCCATGTTGCCAACACTGTGGCCTGGAGATTACATGAATATCTTGGTGGACTGGATATATTAGCATTAGCAGCAAAATCTCCTTGCCACGATGTAGGTGCCATCAGAGGGTGGAAAGAAAAAACATTTTGGTGGTGGGAGTATAGGAGAATCGTAGTACCATTGTAAGCCTTCATTTTCCTGTGTCTGTATGTATATTAGCAGCAGACTCAGTATCACCACTATTTCCACCACCAGTACTACAAGTATAAGCAAGCAAGCAGCCTGGTTGGCAAGCTGCATAACTAAAGGAAAACAACAACAGATTTAACTTATAAAATACAAATAATGGTTTAACAAAGTAACTACTAACTAGGAGAAAATCCAATGGTATTATATTATGTTTAAAGTGCACTGTTTAAATTGTGAAAATGACTGGAATAATTTTATAACATTAATTCTTATAAGTACATAAATACAGCAGCTTGAGACAGTTTTGACACCTGTCCAGGTAGTGAAACCCTGACAGGAGGCAATCCTCCAAGGTGCTGTTTGCACTCATGCGTGGTCTGTGCTTTCCTGATATATTGCATGACCATGTGCGCAGTCGCACTGACAAACGGTTTGCCTTTCACCTTCATGGCGCTGCTTGCTTATACCGAACTTAAAGGGACTGCGTTTGTATTCCAGTGTCCTAGGTATTCGAGATTTGAGAAGAAGGCAGGTGGAATGGAAATAGCAGAACTATTGCAGCAGGAACGTTTCACAAACTGAATGGTTTAAAGTTTTAATTGAAATGTACAAATGATACAGCTGTCCCGTTTATTTATTATGCTAGTACTAAATGACACAGTTGTCTCAAAAGGACAACAATATAAGTTATAATACCAGATCAGTAGCTAAAACCTTGGGCAGTAAAATAGCAGGGCAGGAGGTATGAGGTGGGACTTAGTAGAGGAACATTCCATGCCAAATCATCACAAACCAAATGGAACTTTGTTTTCAACCTGACCATCTCAGATGTTCATTAAATTTGATAGGATGGTATAGGGTCAGACATGGAGTAACTACCATATCTGACATTTAAGCCCTCACGGAAATGGTCAGGATGGGACATGTGATCATTTCTGGCATGGAATGAGGGCCTTAGGGGAGACGTGGAACTGGGTCAGGTGGAGATTTGGAGATTATGTTATCATCATGGATGAGTATTATTTTTTTATGCAGCATCAAAGTCAAGAGCAGGGTAACCAAGCTTTGGCATGTTGATTTTTAAAAAAGCCATTTGCTCTAAGAGCTGGGGGAGCAATTGTGAGCGCTGAGGGCATAATATATTTCCTGTTACAGAAAACACCCGCTCACTCTGGACCGTGGTTGAGGGACAGGAAAGAAGCTCCTGGGCTACCGAGGACAAAGCAGGCCACACATCCTTCTTCTCATCCCAAAAACTCAAGGGATCTGTACTGGGGGGCAAAGGAGGTTCTGCTAGGTAAGCCCTAACTATGTCACCAGCATTTTTTGCTTTTCTAGGGGGCTGTTCAGTGGGTCCCACCAAACTGTGAAGTGCCTCAGCCCAAAAAGCTGATGCTCTGGTGGAGTGAGCACCGGCAGCAGTGCTGCTAGTACCAGCTAACAGAGTATCATCACGCTCCTCTTCTTCTCCCTCCTCTAAATGTACTCCCATTTGCCTTTCCCTCTCACGTACCCTCTCTATTAATCTATCCCTCCAGGTGGTGAGAGTATTTTTGCGGAGTGCTATCCTGCCTTTGAATCTGGGGTCACAAATTGTGGCTAACATGAACTCGGTGCGAGAGTCGATGAGCTCTTTTATGCGCGAACTGAGTTGCTTCTTCAGCCTCCTCAGAAGGGCATCAACTTCAGCAAGTATATTGCCACCAGGCAATCGTTCCCTATTGGAAAGGAACAAATCTATTTTATTTGTAAGGTGTGCAAAGAGGGGAACCACTTGTGCCAGGCTAGCACTCTCTTGGCTTAAATTGTCAGTGACATCCTCAAAAGGCCTGAGCACTGTGACAACTTGGTCAATCATGACCCAGTCCTCCCTGCCTAGTGGTCTGGCAATACCAATAAAATGTTCACATGCCATTGCGTGAATTGCCCTCTGTTGCTCAAGGATACGCTCTAGCATATGTAAAGTTGAGTTCCACCTTGTTCCCACATCCTGTTGAAGGCAGTGCTCCACGAGGCCTGCCTTTCTCTGTTCCTGCCTGAGAAGGTGGCTATCCTTCACACTACGGTGGAAGTGACCAGCAATTTTGCGGCACGACTCTAAAAGTGCTGCTAACCTTCCACTGTTAGTGTTATCATCGAGAGCAGACCTAACAACTAGATGAAGGATGTGTGCACAGCAGCGCACACCAACAAATCTTCCATCACGGATAGCCTTTGTCATGTTCGCTCCACCATCACTGACAACAAATCCCATTTTGACATTAGTGCCTGCCTGTTCCCCTAGCCACCTCCCTATCATTTTCTGAAGTGCATTTAAAATATTCTGTGATGTGTGCTGCTGATCCATCACCTCAGCATGGAGGAGGAAGGAGTGCAATCCTGTCTTGTGCACTGTGGCAGCGGCCACAGCACTTGAGGTTTTTCTTGACCGTGCAATTGTTTGTGGTGGTGGTTGTATATCTTGCGACTCATTGGGCTGCCACCAATGGGCAGTCAAGGACAGGAAGGCATGCTGGCCACTAGACATGTGCAATTCGTTTCGTTCCGAATTCGTTTTTTAACGAATTTCGACAAATTCGTTAATTCGGAAATATCCGAATTAACGAAAACTCATTTAACGAATTTTAACGAATATTCGTAAATTCAAATTTACGAATGTACGAATTTACGAATATACGAATTTACCAATGCACGAATTTACGACTGTACAACTATCCGGAAATTCGTAAATTTGAATTTACGAATTTCCGAATATTCGTACATTCGTAAATTTGTACATTCGTACAATCGTAAATTAGTAAATTCGGAAATCTGAAATAATAATTAACTAATAACTTAACTATTACTAACTATTCAATTATAGGTATTGTAATTTCCTTTCAAATTTGGCTGTTAGTGAACTTAACGAAGTTACAAATTGTTTTCCGACATAATGAATGCCGTATCTAAACGAATGGAACGTAATGAATTAATAATAATAATAAATAACAATAATAATAATAAAAACGTTTTATTATTATTATTATTAATTTGTTCAGTTCCATTTGTTTAGATGCGGCATTTGTTATTTCAGGTTATGCGTAACTTCAGATAAATTTGTATTCGTTACGTTCGCTAACAGCCAAATTTGAAAGGAAATTACAACTATAATTTAATAGTTATTTTTTCAGATTTTCACATTTTCGGGTTTTCGAAAATATCGAATTTCCAAATTTCCGAAATTACGAATGTATAAATTTACGAATGTATAAATTTACGAATGTACGAATTTACGAATGTATAAATTTACGAATGTACAAATTTACGAATGTACGAATGTATAAATTTACAAATGTACAAATTTACGAATTTACGAATTGCGATCATAACGAATGACCCGAAAAACGAAAAAAAAAAAAAACGAATGAAACGAAAACGAAAACTAACAAATTTTTTGGCAGTGCACATGTCTACTGGCCACTAGTAGCACTCCATAAATCAGTTGTAAAGTGAACTGATTGGCCAGCAGCCTTCCCCAGCAAATCCTTCAAAACCCCAACACATGACCGGTACAGCAAGGGCACTACAGTTCTACTGAATGTGGTGCGTGAAGGGACCTGGTATTGTGGTGCCACAGCCTGCATCAGCTGCTTGAAGGGCTCCCCTTCCACAAAACTGAAAGAAGCCCCCCCAACAGCTATAAGTTGTCCAATGAGGCGCGTAAGTTTGCGGGACTGCTGTTTTGACATACCCCGGTAATGTACCCCTCCAAAATGTTCAATAGTGGGCTGTATGGATTTATTTAGCATTTTATGACCTGCAGCTCCAGAAGTGGCTGTGACTTTGACACTGCTGCTGGTAATAGTGGTGGTAGATGGGGGAGCCACACCCATTTCTTCCCTCAGCACCACTGGCCTATGGTGGCTAAGCATGTGTTGCTTCATCCCAGCGTTCGTGAGATGACCCAACATTCTCCCACGGCTGACTTCTCTGCTGCATATTTTACATGTAGCTGTGCGGCCATCACCAACTGTCACGAAATGTTGCCAAATTTTAGAACGACGGGTGCTGCCACTGTGTGGTGAAGATTTTTTAGAGAGAGTTTCCTCTTCAGCCGCAGATGCTAGAGCAAGTTGCTTAATTTTGGTTGTAGCCTGGCCTATGCACTCTGCTATGCTGCAGTGTTTTTGTGATAAAATGGGAGGTGGCCTCATGTCAGGGATAGTGAAGGAGGTTACTTGATTAACAGTTGTGCTGGCGGCTCTAATGTTTATGGGAGACTCAACCGGAACAGGAGAGGCAGGTGCCACTGGTGCCGTTCTTTCAGGGGAATACAACAGTGGGGAATCAAATTTTATATTGGAAGGAGAATATTCTGTCTCATAAACATTTGGTTCCTGATCGAGATTAAAAGGTAAGGTATAATCTGAATCTTCCATGTTTGCGAAGGAGGATTTAGCACCATCAGATGTTGGGGGGTCCTGCTGAATTACCTTTTCTCTCGGATGGCTAAAGGGAAATGTGACTAAAAAATCTCCGTCATTACTTCTATGACCTGCAGATGTAATTTTTTCAGTGGTGATGGTGGTGCCAATGGGAGTAGCAATAGTGGTGGTGGTGGAACTATGAGCGCACAAAATGTCTTGCTCATATTCTAATATTTCACTTTTAGGCTGCTTAAATGGATGCGCAGAATCAAAAGCCTGTGTAGGTGGTAGTGTCAGGCCTTTCCTGTAAAAAATACTTGGTGTCACCACATTTCTCAAAGTGCCCATAGCAGAGGTGGTGGTGACACAACTGGCACTAGTAGTTATTGTGCAGGTTGTTCTTGGGGGAAGATCCTGAAAAAGGCGACGACATGCAATAGATGCCGACTGCTTCCTGGTCTCAGAGCAGGACCTCTCAGCCCTGCTAGTAGGGGATTTTGAACCAACAGTTTCCCTCTCTGACCTTTTCTGTTTGGAAGGTGGCCTTAGCATAGCACTACTACTGATAGTCAAAGTATCAGAGCTAGGCCTTTTGCAGCTAGATCTGCCTGAACGCTTTGGCTGAGGCACTGAAACAGGACAGGCAAGCTGCTTCTGCTGCTTCATTTGCCTCCCCTTTGAAAAGTCACTCCTTTTAGACTTAACACGACTACTGGAACGTGTAGTACTGGTGGTGGAAGTATGACTGTCTGGGCCTGGCAATACAGATGCTGACATACATGACACAGACAATGGTGGTACAAACTCACAGGTGCTGGTAGTGGTTGTTGTTGCTGTGTCACTGCTGCTGCTGGTACCAGGAGGAGGAACCTCATGTTGAGAGCTTGAATCCATCTTGACAAAAAAAATTACTAGGCTGGACTCTCTTCTTCTACTTCTCAAATATTGTCTCCCCTCCTCTGCTCAAACTCCCTTTCTCACTCAGTTACCACTGGTGGAATGCACAATGCAGTGACCTTTTGCCCTTAATCCAACCTCCAGCACAAAATAAATCAACTGATTAGCCTGTAAATTACTCCATGCCAGTAATCCAGCCCCCAAGGGATCAACTGATTGGCTAAAAAAAATGTAATTCTCTAATATCCGGAATAACGAATGCATTTGCATTGAAATTCGTCTGAATTTTGCAACTTTAGGACATTCGGATGCATTTGAATTTCGGTTCAAAGCAATTACGAATAACACCGAATCCGACAAAAATTATCTCAAATAACGAATGGCTTTGGTGTAATTTGTTGATGCTTTAACACGGCCTAATGCAACACCAATTCGACTCGTGGTTTTGCATGACGAATGATTTAATTTCACTATTCGTTAAATTTAGCGGACAATCATTCTGATGAATCAATTTCTTTCCAATTGTTAGTAGCTCACTAGGGAGTAAAACGAATCGATTCGAATATAATTAAATTATTTGTTATGCGATTACGATCACAAGTCGACTTGCATTAGGCCGCGTTAACGCATTAACGAATTATGCCGAAAGCATTCGCTATTTATGATAATTTTAGTTCGGATTCGGTTTTATTCGTAATTACTTTGTTCGGAAATTCGAATGCTTCCGAATGTCAGAAAGTTGCTAAATTCGGACGAATTTCGATTTGTTACGAAACGAATTGCACAAGCCTACCAACTATGATCTAACGTATGTACATAGGTATGCCAGTACTAAGAGCAGGCCTCGCCTTTGCTGGGAAGCTTGAAAAACATTCTTATGGTGCCCCTGGCCTACATCCGTATTGTATAAATTTATAGAAAAGATGGGGTAGAGGGAAAAAAATGAATTTGGACTATACAGACCAAACAATGGAGTCACAAAATCATATATAAAATCATAAATTTTTTATTGTACAACAAAGTTAAAAAAGCTCATACAATATGTATGTATCTTAATAATTAAGAACAATTGTAAAGTGGTGCTAAATGGGATCAGTTGCATCTCCCAATATATATCAATATTGCTATGCCTTGCAAATCGTAATACTAATAAAGACGTCTTCATGTGTTGACGCGGTTCGCCAGATATCTTCATCAGAAAACACTATAGTAATTATCTCAGCGCCACAGATACCAACAGAGAAGCGCCTGGGCAGGCATCGGAGTAGCCAAGGGAACCCAATCAGATGCAGGATCACCAAAGGTAAGTTGCTATTTAGGGTTAATCATATAGGTAACACTGTGCATCCAGGCATATACATGTATCCAAAATTAGACTATGGGATAAATATTGAGGAGAAAGGAGCCCCTGTGATCCTGAGTTGGGCACAGCTAATTTCATATATGCACAAGTCCGCCATGGGAGGCTATATGATACATCCACAATGCATCCGATGCTACAGGCGTACAGGTGGCCCAATATTGCGGTTGCTGGGAAGCTGTCATGTATGTGACAGTTTCCCACGCAGTGTTGTAAGGCCTTATTCAACTGTCAGGTGGGAGATTCCCCAGCCAAAAGCTAAATGTAAATGGGGATACAGGTGATGTAATTATCCAAATATAGACCATGCACATATTTTGGAAACAAATTGTCACTGGGTTGGCATAGCCTGATAAGGAACTGAAAGGCTAGTTCTCCATCTGGTCCAATTTACTTTTGAGTGACATAGCACCTCATTGGGCAGATTCAAAAGCCGTTGTTGGACTGAATAGTGGATATGGACCAACCCACTGCCCCAAGCTGTCAATAAAAAGTAAAGAGGACCTAATGGGGAACTAGTCTCTCAGTTCCCCATCAGGCTATGCCCGCCCCAGAACAAAACTCCTTGGCTATGCGCGTGTCAATCTGACGGGAGCTGTGGCCGGAGAAGTGCACTGAGGAAGGAGTTTCAAGTGTGGACACTCCAACCTCAGTGCAGACATGGACAGATTAATGTACCTCTCTCTGACAGGTTGTCAGGAAAGGTTCCATCCGCTGGAGATATTTATTATTTGGCTTGCAGTACTGTGGTCCACCAGCAGGTGTCTCCTGGCAGTGTGGAACTGTCAGGAGAATTTCTCCCTGCTAGTATTATATTATCCTTTGGACGCAGTACTGGTCTCCACCAGCGGATGGATCCTGGCAGTGTGGAGCGAACTGCTCTTCCTGCACTCAGGTGTGACTTGAAGCCAATTACAGGCATTCCTATTTATACCCGGTAAGTACAAACACACCTTGCCATGGTATCTCTCATCCTGAGCCTGCATCTGACCCTGAATCTGACCCTGACCCAGCCCTGCAGCCCTGCGTCCCGACTCCCTGGCACGCCCTGCCTCTGCCTGCTTCCAAGAATCCGGTCCCAGGGAGTTGTAGTTTCCTCTGCGCTGCTGTGTTTTCCACCCACCAGAAGCTTGATTGCGGACTTCAACTCCCGGAATGCAACAGCTAGTGGTCGGCCGCCATGGCCATGCCCACGGCCCGACTTCCTAAACCAGAATAAAAAAAGAAAATGGTAGTGGACAGCGGCTGCCGGCCATTTTGAACATAAGTTAGGGCGGCCTGGGGGGCAATTGGGACATTCCACTGCTGCCATTAATATTATCTGAAAGCGCTTGTTTGATCATCTTGATGTAAGTGTATCTACCTACATTAAATTATATTCCCAAACAGTATTATGCTATGTGCCCTTCCTTTTTCCTCTATATGGTTACTGGCTTTCCTTTTTATTTAAACCATCATTGGGTCACCATCTTTCAAGTATTTTCATCCTCCCACTATTGGTTGCTGTGAGTGACGTCCTTTGGGGAATTACCAGCCGAGGATTCTTCAGCAACATATATCCCAAGCTTGAGTCGACCCTCTAGACGTATGTCTATTAGGGTCCACAGATTCCGGAAAGGCTCCTTTATATCGGTGGTGGGGATTTTCATTTCACATTTATTCAAGATTTTGGAAGTATCATTTAACTACCACAAACTTGTTGATCATTATTCACCAGAGACTTTTTTGATATGGTTCTTATCATGATGGACTATTGACATCTTATTTCTGGAACGTTATCATCCTTTCACAGGGTGTTATTTTATATTCATTCACATTCACTAGCGCTACAATATATTTGTTATTTTGCTTGCACCTTTTTGTCTGTTGGTTTGTAGCTGCTCACCCTTTTTTAGCAGCGCAAAATTTTTCTTATTTGTTTCCTATGGATTTAGTTCACATCTGTGCATTTTATGGAAAGGGGCAGGGACTTTTTTCTAGTTTTTGGTTCCATAGACTTCAGTAGATCAAAAGCGTGTATTGAAAAACGCAAAATGCACCTGCAATATGCAAACTGCATCCTGCATAAATGTGAATCAGGCCTTAGTGGATGTCAGACAGCCTACACCCCTCCTTCATCAAGGACTCAATGATAGTACATTGCAGGGGAGGGCTGGTGGCCTTAGGCCTGGGAGGCAAGTCCAGTCAAGTGGCCCATTGAACCGCCGAATCAGCTCACCATCCATGGCCCACCTGTTTTTTCAATGCAGCCTCACCAGTGCCCATCAGTGCAGCCAACTCCAGTGCCCATCAATGCAGCCTGATCACTGGAGCAGGTTACAAGGGGTGTATGGGGGGAGATGGGGGTCAGCTAGGGGTATCAGGGTCTCTCACCTCAGCGATCTCAGCTCAGCAGGTCCTTGCACGCCACGGTCTCCTAGGGGGGGAACGCTCCTGATCCTGGGGTCAAGTTGCAGCCAGCGCCCAGCCCTGCAGCCCTGCGTCCCGACTCCCTGGCACGCCCTGCCTCTGCCTGCTTCCAAGAATCCGGTCCCAGGGAGTTGTAGTTTCCTCTGCGCTGCTGTGTTTTCCACCCACCAGAAGCTTGAGTGAGGACTACAACTCCCGGAATGCAACAGCTAGACAGCTAGTGGTCGGCCACCATGGCCATGCCCCCGGCCCGACTTCCTAAACCAGAATAAAAAAAGAAAATGGTAGCGGGCAGCAGCTGCCGGCCATTTTGAACATAAGTTAGGGCGGCCTGGGGGGCAATTGCCACCCTGCCCCCTGGCCCAGCCCTCCCCTGGTACATTGCTTCTGCTTGGAATCCATTATTTGCCTACAATGAAAAAGAAGAAGAGTTAATATAGAGGAAGAGTTGCTCTACCAACATGTGAAATTTGAACAACCTATGTAAGTTAATAAAGAGTTATGCTCACTGTTGCATTACTTTCGGTACAACTCTCGTATTTGATTATTTATTTCATTTAGTTTATTTATTTATTAATTTTTTAGCTTTTATTTTCTTTATATTAGCTTTTAGGGCAGCAGTAAGAGAGCAGAATAAATAAACAAGGAACTTGGAATTATTTTAGCTGTTCAGTTTTTTATACTAAATGTGTCTATTTAATCTCCACTATGGGTTTGTTCAACAGTCTGCATTTGATATGCAGTTGCCTAACTAGACATGATTCAGACTTACATATACAAACACAGACAATACAGCGTAAAGCAGCCCCTATCAGCGCTACCCAGACCTCCATTATGACCAGCAATATAGAATGCGTACCCTGCCTCTATGAATCACAGCGGAATGAAAGATGGCACAGTACCGCTGTTATGGCTTATTTATGCGTATATCAAATCAATGACCTGTTCTGTTTGTCTCCTCTAATTCAGCACACAGATGAATGGAAATATAGCTGATAGGAAGCACCATTTTTCAAGGCTGTGATGCTTTGATATAAAGGGGAAGAGAGTAGAATTATTCTAATGCTAACACTTGCTTTATAAATACGGCTTATTTCTTGTAAAAAGGGACATAAAAACTGCATAAAACACTTTGGATCTCAAAGATTAGAGTGTCCATAAGGAAGGTTAGCGTGTATTGACCATAGCAAAATGGCATGCGTTAGGTTGTGAAACCTGTAAGCTCCCACCAATGGTATTTTTTTAAACTGCTTAATTGATTAAGGGCTTAGAAAAGTTAGCTGCACACATCATTCTGAAATTGATCATTAAAATTTCAGATCTCTTACATAATTAACCAGCCTAGTACAGTACACATACAAAATACATACACTATACTTCCAAAATTAATGGCTATAAATGGAAGCCATCCATTGTTTACAATTGCCATGTGATCTGTTGTAATTGGTCACAGCAATCACATGGTTTCGCTAGCAGCCCAGTACACTGATCTGTCATCCGGTGGACACAGCAGGTGACGGATCGCGCTGCAGTGCGGCCCATGGGGCGCGTACGAGGCGCATTCTGGGAGGGACGTAATTTGACTTCCACCTAGAATGAGAGAGCTCCTGTCCAGCCTATTGTAATATGACAGCCGGCTGGGAGCGCTCTCATTATGTTTGGACAGCAGTTAAGGAATTCTTGTATGTTACCATATATGTAATGACAAACGCAACATGAACCTGTGTTTTGCCAATGCAAGCAGCAACATCGACTTCAATGCCTCCTACTTTCTTCCCCAATGCTTATATTCAATTTCCCTTCATTTATGACAGCTGGTAAGCAATCCGCTATTAATTGCTTTTCAGAGGGCAGTATAGCAGCAGCTGACAGTTGTTCAGAAGGGGATACTCCCTTGTCCTGATGCCTGTTTTTATTTTTCCTTTTCCTTTTATTAGCCGAATGGCAATTTTATTTTGCTGGATCGCAAATGTGAGTCAAGCGTTTGAGATTCATGGGGCCACACCACACTCTGCAGCATATCAAACTGTTGGGCACTGCTGCCTGTCAAACTCTGCAGGTAAAAATGCTGTGGCCAGGAAGCAAAGGATCACAGCTGCGTCAGGCGTACCGCCCTGTCAGGCTGTAATGTTAGAATTTGGCTGGGCAGCTAGGCGGCGGTAAACCGCGGTTCGACTGCCTGTTTTTTCTGCTACTACCGTGTTTCCCCAAAAATAAGACCTACCCCGAAAATAAGACCTAGCGCTTTTTTCCAGGAGGGCTGCAATATAAGCCCTGCCCCAAAAATAAGCCCTAGTTCGAGGTGATTGTGTGCTTTTCAAGGAAACGCGGTATAATCCTATTACGGCGGTGTGCAGTGTGCTAGGTGTGTGTGTGTGTGTCTCTAGCGGTGTCAGGTGACTTTGCTACAGAGCGGCGCTCAGCTAATCTCCCACGGGTCTTGTCTTCTCCCGCCTGTTTGCGGGGGATCTTGTCCTCCCCCCTCCCTCCGCAGAGCTTCGGAAGGTCACTGAAGGTACGGTGCAGAGCCTCTGCAATCAACATGTCATACGGTACTGTGTGTGGTATGCAGCATGGCTACTCCACAAGGTATTTACAGATTATTTTTCTTCACATGCTGGTGTGCTCTTTTCCCTGCTTCGAGCATTGCAGAGGGAAGGGGGCCGGGGTCCCTCGCTGGCAGCTGGGAGGGGTGGAGGAGAGCTGAGGTGTTTGGCACTGTTGATTTGCAGGGGCACACACATTCTGTATTGTGTGCTGCTGTAAAAGAAAGGATTGGGCATTTTAAGTTTGTTCAAACTGGGGATTCCTGACAGGCAGGGAGAGAGAGAATATTTTAAGACCTACCCCGAAAATAAGCCCTACTGGGTCTTTTGTTGCCAAAATTAATATAAGACCCGGGCTTATTTTCGGGGAAACACGGTAACTCGGCCACCCATGTGAAAGAGTCCTTAAGCTTGGTACACAATTTTATCTCTGTTTTTATGTTCCACCAGTGGAAGTGCTGTCAGAACACACTGATCAACGCTGCAGCTGATTGGCTGCAAACTGCTGAATGAATAAAGTTTTCCAGCAGTCCTTTTCAACTAAAGCCAATCTAACAATCAGATTCTGTCTAACGGGGAGGCTACATAGAAATCAAAATTTGTCTGGTCTCTGCTGAACCAGCCAAATTTTGATCCTTATGGTGCCCAGATTTGGAAGGTTCTAAAACAATGCTGCATGTGCCGAAAAAGAACAATTACCACTAGAATTAATACATTTGCTTTTTTCTTTCTTTTTTTTTAAACATTGTCTTTTTTTTTTGTCCCTGGTCTGCGACTGATATTTTGTCGAAATCCTGTGCTTCCATCATGTGCGCACCACTGAGTTTATTTGGTGTACAGAAGCAAAAAGTTAAGACTTTGGGAATGAATCAAATCATGTGCTCAGTGAAAGCCTGATGGTGCAGATTAAGATATCAGAAATGAATGATGATAATCTAATTAACCTTGAATTTTTCAACTCCTTTGAGCCTTTTTCACTAAATGTAAGAAAGCAGGTGGTGTTTGGATTTCGACTTTAGGATTTATGCAGTACCGAGTTATGCTGTCTGAGTTATATTGGCGGTAGAAAAAAAAAATACTGCTAGATACATTTACCAGTGTCTACTTCTTAATAATATTATGACTTCTGTTGCTTTTATCATTATTCCTCCAGAAATTATACCTAATACAATATTAATTTGTATAAAATATAACTGCTCCAAAACAAACAAAAAAATACTCACCAGGGCTTCGGCCTTATTAAAGTTTATAAAGTGTAGTTTTATGGATTAAATTTCCCTTCCGAAAGTTTGGGTTACATGGTACAATGCAACAAATGCTACAATGCTCCAAAATCTGTGGGAATGTATTACAAGTAGACTCTACCAGTAATCTCACTGCAGTTTAATGGATTACTCATCCCAGCAGCCCCCAGAGTTACCGTAAATAAATTATGTGGGTGTCAATGGACAGCTGCAGTGTTGCCTTACTGGCAGTCCCGGAGTTACATACATCCGACTTACATACAACAAGGGATGGTCCGAACACCCCCCCTGCTCGGTTCGCAGCAGAACTCCTGAACAGGGGAAATGTTCTAACCCGAACTGGGAACCTCATTGAGGTCTATGGGAGCCGAACAGAAAAATCAAAAGTGGCCATTTTGAAGGCTTATATGCAAGTATTTGGCCATGAAAGGGGTACGGGGTCTGGGTACTGCCCTGGGGGACATGTATCAATATTTTTTTTTTTAAAGTGGTTGTAAACCCGATATATATATATTTTTTTCATAACCACCTGCAAGACAAAGGCATAATGAGCTATTATGACTAGCATAATAGCTCATTATGCATCACTTACCTTAGATCGGGGCCCCCGAAGCCGTCCTCGTCTCCCTCTTCAGCCGCATCCATCGCTGCGGCGATAGCCGGAAGGTTACTTCCGGCTATCGCCGCACCAGCCAATCACAGCGCTGCTCCGGCGCTGTGATTGGCCGGAGCGGCGGAGACGTCACTCTCGGAGACGTCACTCTGCGCATGCGCGCGAGAGCTGTGACATTCGGCTACGCCCAGCGATTGCTGGGAAGTAGCCGATTTTGTGAATGGGATTAACCCCATGAATGCGCCGTTGTCTACGGCGCGCATGCGCCGTAGACAGCGGCGCCTGTCATTTTTAGTAAATATCTCCTAAACCGTGTAGGTTTAGAAGATATTTCTTGCACCTACAGGTAAGCCTTAATCTAGGCTTACCTGTAGGTGCAAGTTGAAAAAGTGGGTTTAGAACCACTTTAAAACGAGCAGTGATTTTAATAATGCTTAAAATGCAGCTATAAAAATGAAAAATGTCTTTAAATATAGTGCCTTGGGGGGGGGGGTGGGGGTCTCCTTAACCTCCCTGGCGGTATGATTCTGTCTGGAATTACGTACCAAAAGCGGTACAATTATTTTGCATGGAAATTTGGTGTTATGTATTGTAGGCCTACGATTCATAGTAATTACTTACTTAAACCTGACCAAACAAGAGTCTAGTAGACATCCCGGGTATGATAAAGTTTGAAACACAAAATCATAAATTATAATATAATAAATAACTATAAATAATTATAACAAAAAGTAATGTAATTATAATAAAAATTATTCAATAATGTAATCAAATCAAAAACACTGAAATTTGCTCAGTTGCAGAATTGTCGCTGTCATTACTTTCAGTGTTTGATGATGAATTTCCCTACAAATCGCTATCGCTCAATTCTGTGAGTGATTGTAATTTATTGTCACTGTTTTTTAGCTGGTCTAAAACCACTTTTGACAAAAAGGGACACTTTTTGGTTGCTATGGACAATCTCCAGTTTCCAGGCAGAAAGAACAGTTTTTATAATATAAAAGTGCATGCAGGACACTGGGCAGACCACTAGGGACATACGGGATGTGTAATTATTACATACATTACTGTAATCAGTAAGATTACAGTATACTGTATGTATACTATGTGTTTACCTTTTTGAATTTGGCGCTGAACTCCGCCCCAGTGCGCCGCAACGTCGCAGGGAACGGTGCTCGGCTCTCGGCAGTGAGGATCGAGCGAGACACGGCTCGCAGACACTGCGGGTGGACATCGCAGGATCCAGGGAACAAGGTAAGTTACTTCCCCTGGATCCTGCGATGCAGCCCGAGTCTGGCTCGGGGTTACCGATTTTAGCATGAAAAGTGGCACATCTGTAGCATGCATAAAACATGCTACAGTGAAAATTACATTTCTAAAGAAAAAAAATATTTGGGTATGCAGTACGGCAGGTCAGGAAGGGGGGGGGGGTGAGTGAATGCCTGTGGGTGCTTTGGGAAACCCCCCCACCCGAAAGCACCTTCTCCTCATGTTGATGGGGACAAGGGCCTCTTCCCGACAACCCTGGGCTGTGGTTGTCGGGGTCTGTGGGCGGGGGGCTTATCTGAATCTGGAAGCCCCCTTTAACAGGGGGAACCCAGATCCTGCCCCCCCCATGTGAATGGGTATCAGATACATCGTACCCCTACTCATTCACCAAAAAAGTGTCAAAAAGCAATAATCACAAGAAACAGTTTTTAACAAGTCCTTTATTAAAAAATAAAATAAAAATTGTGTCCCTCTATGTAAATCCATCGTCAATCACGACGCCCGCCGGACCCAAAAATAGAAAAAATAAATAAAAACGCTAGACCTCCTGGGAGGCCTCCCACCGACTGCCCACTCTGCCCTTTGACAGTTCTTATATAGGCAAGAGGCAGGGCTACCAGGCTACGTCACCCGGGGGCACGGCCCCCTTGTGACGTCACAGAATGCACTGCGCAGTGTATTGCAGGGTGTTCATCTCGGCAAACACTCGGCGAACACCCTGCAAATTCGGGTGTTCGGCGAAGGCCCGAACAGGCAAATGTTCGGACTGAACTCATGCTCAGGCCAAATCGTTCACCCATCCCTACATACAACTCGTACTTAGAAATGGAGGGAGACAACAGGAAGTGGGAGGAAATCTACCCCTAGGAAGGTAAATTCTCTCCTGTAGGAGTTAATATGGGAAAAAGATGTCTCAACTGAAGCTTTATCATCAATGCTTGTTTCCACAACAACCCAAAATTTTCTAAGACCAGTTGTCACAGGGACAGAAAATGAGGTGAAATCTTTTGAACAGGGGCACAGACAGCAAAACAAAAGTTACAGGGGTGTTAACCCTTCCCTATTCTATCCAAAAAAACATAATTATATTTTTTTGGGCTGGAGTTACACTTGCAAGATGTACCTGTCCCGACTTACATACAAATTCAACTTAAGAACATACCAACAGAACCTTGTTTGTAACCCAGGGACTGCCTATATAGCATGTACACCTTGATTTTGTAAAAGCAACAATACGGTTCACTTTGCAAGGGAAGTTACACTTTGTAAGGACATTTTTTCCCAGAGCTTAATAAATGTGGTAATTTTCAATATGCAAAAAATACCCAAACAAATGCAAGGACATTTTTTAGAGAAAAATGAATTTTGCTTGCACATGATTGGATGATAGACGTCAGCAGAGATTCACCTCATTCACTAAGCTGTGGGGAAAACTCTGTTGCAAAGAGAACAGTCTATTTGCTTTTGGAAAATCAACCCACTTATTATTATACAGGATTTATATAGCGCCAACAGTTTATGTCAATGATCAGGTAGAGTACAGGCAGTCCCCGAGTTACGAACATCCGACTTGCGAACGACTCCTACTTACGAACGGGAGGCTGCATGACATATCTGCCGTTCTGCGCACGCGCGGCCACTTTTCAACGGCGGGCACATTCGATGGAACATCGGAAAACAACGTATCTGCCATTCTACGCATGCTGTTCTGACTTTCGAACATATTCGACTTAAGAACAAACCTACAGTCCCTAGCCCATTCGTAACTTGGGGACTGCCTGTACACAGTGCTTGGTTATGCCAAATAATAGTATTGGATGCATGATCTAGCTGACTTGGTTTTACACGCAGCCAAAGGTTGACCATGGGCATGACTGAAAAATGGACTAGAGGCAGAAAGGTACAATCCAGGCAATTAGTTGGCAGAGGAGAACAGGCCAATTCCAACACTATGGGCTTAATTTTCTAAAGGCAATGGACTGTGCACTTTGCAATGTGCAGTTGCACTCTGCAAGAGCAGTTGCTCCAGAGCTTAGTAAATGAGCAGAAGTTTTGTTGACCTCCATCATCCAATCATGTTCAAGAAAAAATGCTGTTTCTTTATTTTCCTTGCACATGATTGGGTATTCTTTGCAAAATTAATCTTTACCTCATTTACTAAGCTCTGGAGCAACTGCAACTTTGCAAAGAGCACATTCTGTTTGACTTTAGTAAATCCACCCCTATGTTTTGGGCTTGCGTGCAGAAAAATACAACAGCTTATCAGGTAAGCCAAATATTCCATCAGTACATGGGGCTTGCACTCTTGATTGGCAGGTTCACATTTTACCTGAATTTCAACTTTATTTCTTGTTTATTGGTGGAGCTAGATGAGCTTGTATCTTTTTTAAATCTAACTAACTATGGAACTATGTAATGATTATAATACGAGGGATTTACTGAAAGTAATGCAAATGTGGACATAACTTTTTATTTAACTTACATAGGTCATTCAAATTTCACATGTTCGTTGAGTAGCTCTTCCTTTTCTTCGTTTTCTTTGCAGCTAAATAATGGATTTCAAGCAGAAGCAACGTGATGTCATTGAGTTCTTGACGAAGTAGGGGTGCAGGCTTTCCGACATCCGCAGAAGGTTACAGAATGTTTTCAGAAATTATGCCATTGACAAGAGCAATGAGTACAGATGGATGAAGAAGTGGAAACCAGCATTGAAGACAAACCACGCATTGGGAGACCATCAACTGCGACCATTGACACCAATTGTTGACGTGTGGAACTCAATGAGGTCTTGTCACTTTTGTTTGAAATCCATTATTTATCTGGAATGAAAAAGAAGAAGAGTTTTGCCTTGTACACACGATCCGAATATCGTACGACAGATCGTACGACTTTTTTCGCTTAATAGTCGCAAGTAAAATTAAATAGGTTATTAAAGTCACAAAAATTCTCGTACGACAGAAAAAAAAATCGGAAGTGATGTCATGTGTTGTAATGTATTTGTATTGTATTTTCCGACGACAACTGTACTGACTAAACGAAAATCGTACGATCTGGTATCGTATGAGGAAAATTTTCATGCATGTCCGATAAAATAATATCGGATGAACTGTCACGATCGGCTCTCGAAGCTCTGTACTAACGATCCGATTATCGTACGATTCTTCCTCAGACGACATTTTTCGGATATTCAGATCGTGTGTACGGGGCTTTACCGTACCAACATGTGACATTTGAACGACCTATGTAAGTTAATAAGAAGTTGTGCCCACTTTGGCATTACTTTCAACACAGCCCTTGTACATTATTTAGAAATGCAGAAGTACTGCTCAGTGTTTCCCGCTATACCAGCTCAATTGTATCTTTTTTCCCACCGATAGGATACTCAGCTATCCAGGCCCAGAGGACTTAAAGGGGTTGTAAAGGTTTGTGTTTTTTCCCATGAATGCATCCTATGCATCAAGGTGAAAAAACACCTGGCAAGCACCGGCCCCCCCCCGTTTTACTTACCTGAGCCAGTTCACCTGCTCGGTGCTTCCCCGGCATCCTCTTCTCAACGGAGTCCTGGCGTTTATTGGATAGATTGATAGCAGCGCAGCCATTGTATCCCGCTGCTGTCAATCAAATCGAATGACCCGGGGGCCCGGTGGTGGGGATGAGTAATACACTCGGCATCTATGGACGCCGAATGTATGACACAGGAGCGCGCCCGCAAGGTAACCCCCTCAGGAGAGAGCTTCCCAGAGGGGGTTATCTAGTGTGGGGAGGAGCCACGAGAGCTGCCGTGGGACCCCAGAAGAGAATGTTCGGGGCCACTCTGTGCAAACCTAACTGCACAGTGGAGGTAAATATAATATGTTTGTTATTTTTATTTTTTTAAACGGGAACCTTTACAAACACTTTAATAAAGACTGGGGGAGCTTAGTTGTGACTACTTTAGATCAGTCAAGTACAGTAAATCTTGTCACAGATCAGCAGATACACTCCCAATGACAAAGAGGTCTCTATTATGTAAATCAATCACCCACGCCAAAGAACCAACTTAAACCTTACAAATAATATAATGGCTTCTCTCCTGCACCACTGGTGATATCCTGTTTGGAGCCACATTCCATCCCGAGGAGGAGGATATTGGAGGATTCGTTCAAAGACCCTTGGAGGTCAGGGAAGACCCCACAAGCACTTATGATCTTTTCTGCCGTATGGTAGTAGTCTGGTGAGTGGACTATACATTACTTGTTTGCACCATCCATGCAGGAAGATTTATTTTCATTTGAATCATCCAGGATTCTGTTTGGAACTTTGTTCTCCCACTTGGACTTTTTCACTATCTTATGCATCACGGTTTATCATTTTTTAGTAGATGTCCTTCAATTTATTAATTTCTTGGTCACATGGCTTATATTTATCTATGACTATCTTTTTCATTTCCAACACATATATTTATTAATTTTTGGGGATTGGCAAGCGCTGTTTGCACAATAGGCTGTGCACGTTTACACACAAAGAGGTATCTGCCTACCCTTAAATGAGTGGGTCAAGTGCCAGGACCTACATTGATTCTCCGCCAACACCAACAATAGAGCAACCATGGTACTTCTTATCCTTCAACCTACAAAGAAGAGTGCAGGATCACAATCACTCCCAAAAGAGATTACGAGTGCCACAAGCACTCAAGCTGCTTTTTTATTGAATCCAGGGTAAAAATCAGAGGCTTTACTCAAGATCAGGAGCATCACATTTCTTAGGTATTTATATAGTACAGATTTATGTAGCACTTTACATATCGTTCACTCACAACAGCGGTCCCCACCCTCAAGGAGCTTACAATCTAAATTCCCCACCTCACATGCATAAACTCAAATGTAGACGGATGCCAAATAGCCTACCAGCATGTCTTTGGAGTGGGAGAGGGAATTTGTGTACCCAGAAGAAACTCATGCAAGCAGTGCCCTGTCCAAGAAGGTATAAGGCAGAAGTCCTAACCACTGTGCTGCTTTTATTAGACTATGCCCAGCTTAAAATTTAATTATAGGCGACAAATTGACACATAAAATACATAGGAGCTGTTTTACCTGCCAAAGGATTTGTATTTCTGTCCATACAGCATGAAATTTACACAGCTCTGCCCCAAAGCACAGCCCTGTCTTGAAGGGAAGGGGACTTGATTTTCCCTTGCTACAGACAATTCCTATCTGTGATCGTCCAGTGAAAGGAGAAGCAGCAAAGTAATGAGCTCATCTCTCTGTCACTCTGCTCTCTTCTCCTATCAGCATTTGCCTTCTTCGCATGTGAACACTGCAGCACAACTGATTTAATCCAAGTCTTTCCCCACTCTCTCCCGGCCTGAGCTTGACAGAACAAAAATAACTACTCTGCTGTATAAAAAATACATTTAAACAGGGCTTTTTTTTCTCAAAGAATAGGTGCAGGTACTCCTCCCTTCTGAGTCAGTTCACTGCCTGGAGTTTGCATGTTCTCCCTGTGCCTGTGTGGGTTTCCTCCAGATACTCTTGTTTCCTCCCACACTCCAAATACATCCTGGTAGGTTAATTGGATCCTCTCTAAAGTGTCCCTGGTGTATAAATGTGATTTCTAGATTGTAAGCTCCTTGAGGTCAGGGACTGATGTGAATATACAATATATATGTAAAGTACTGCGTAAATTGACAGTGCTATATAAGTACCTGTAATAAATAAAAATAATAAATTAACTAGGAAAGCAGATAACAATTTTTGGGATATCAGTTCAGCACTCCACCTAATAAAGGGGAAATCTAATGTAGCCATCACATCTAAGGGCTGGAAAGCTGAAAAACATAAAATGTTTTTTCTTTGGCTTTAGGTATAATTATAATTAGGTATAATAAGCTGTATTCATTTGTGTTTTTTTATATCTCCTTTGTGTTTTTTCACCTTAATGCATCCTATGCATTAAGGTGAAAAAACACCTTGCAGTCACTGACCCCCCTGAGCCCCCGTTTTACTTACCTGAGCCCCGAATTTTCGAGGGTGCAATCCCGCGTCGTTCTCCCCATGCCTGATCGGCTCTTCATTGGATAGATTGATAGCAGTGAAGCCATTGGCTCCCGTTGCTGTCAATCAAATCCAATGATGCGGCCTGCTGGGGGGGCGGGGCCGAGTCATACAATCGGCGGCTATGGACGCCGATTGTATGGCAC
The DNA here is from genome assembly GCA_029206835.1 of Rana muscosa. Lineage (NCBI taxonomy): Eukaryota > Metazoa > Chordata > Amphibia > Anura > Ranidae > Rana > Rana muscosa. The sequence continues at coordinate 420,608,002 of CM055127.1, read as the reverse complement.
GGGAGCACGCCCGTAAGGTAACCCCCTCTGGAGAGAGCTTCCCAGAGGGGGTTAGCTCTTGCAGGGAGGAGCCGCGAGAGCTGCCGAGGGTCCCCAGAAGAGGACGATCGGGGGCACTCTGTGCAAAATGAACTGCACAGTGGAGGTAAGTATAACATGTTTGTTATTTAAAAGTGTCACTTTACTACAATTTTTTTTGCAGCTCTGACTGCAATACTTACCTCTCTGGCATTCTCCCCCATGGTAATTGATTTCTGCCTTTAGATGTCCTCAGTTCTCCAGGTTGAATGAAGGTTGAATGAAGTCCAGCATCATTCTGGAAGACTGAGGATGTACTGTGAGTGCAGGGCACCGTGGATCCACCCCCAAAGCGGTTATCACCATTGTACCTTGTACTCACAGTATAATAATGCAAAAAATGTCATTGATGCCATCACATCAGTGCCACTCTCTGCATCACTAAGAACCACCCACTGCCAGTGATGAGAAATAACTTCAGCCCAGAAATATATTGATACGACTATTACTTCTAAAATATTGTTTGTTCCAATCTCTGCAGGCATTAATCTTCCTTACGCATACCTTACAGGGGCATTGTTATGTTGGCTATTCAGAACTAACTTACCATACGTATATGTTTAAACCCCCCACTTGACCTCTTTGTTCACACCTCTCTAGGTTGTATCCAGCCAATTCTTCATCTATGATCATCTCTGCAGAATACCCAACGCTTCCAGGTACCACAGAGCATGTGACCTCCTCAAATGATTCAATGCTGACGTTGAAGGAGACGAAACGCGCCAGCTAAACCATACCAACAATATTGCGCCATTTCCAATGCCTTGATGAGTCTTTCATATACTACTTAAATGTGAGTGTTCCTGTTTACATATTTTATAATAAATTCCTCAAACGTTGGTTATATCGCATGAATACGTGAATACGTGGATATTCGTTGACCCTCCTCCATATGAACTACACTACATATCTTTTGAGACCCTGCTGACGATTAAACCCGTGGAGTTTTGGTGATCGATCTGGATAAGTGACCAGTCGTATTCCTTTTGGTTATTACCAACAAGCTCTCACGACTTAAGAGGTATAAGCCCCTTTAAGTCTGTGATTTCCGGTAAGCCTCTTTCCAGTTGGTGGTGTATCTTCTAGCAAATATTTTTCACCTTGAATCAATGCACCAATGAAATTGCCCTGTCTTTGGACTATATCAGTCACACATGACTCACGTTTTTTGGTTTTATATATTTATTTTTATTATTATTATCATTGTGGATCAATTCAGCTGTTTCACTATTGTTAGGTAATGATCAAAAAAATTTTTTACACTCTGTGTAAAAACTCACATACAGGTTTCATATAACTATGTGTACACATATACAAGCGCTGCATTCTTTTCACTTATCCTTTTGCTGTTTGTCTTTGGCCATGCTGGCTGCTATATATATATTTTGAGTCACATCACAGTATATACATACTTTTAATGCTTACACTTGACAGAAGGAGGTGATTAGACATGTGCATTCATTTTCGTCCGAATGGATTTTCGTCCAAATTTCAGGTATTTTCGTTATCGTTTTAACAAACGAAAACGAAAGCACAGAATCCGAAAACCGAAAGATCCGACATAAACAAATGCTTTATTTTCGTTTTCGTTGCAAAAACAGTTCGATATAGATAGGATATTCGACATGACGCTGACAATAACAATCTGTGTCTATCGAACCTGTGGTCGAATGTGCCTAACCTTAACTCTATTAGTCCAAGATTATTCTACATAGAGAGAAAAGATTCGGCATTATAGAGAAAAAAGATTTGACATAGAGAGAAAAGATCGCTGCTGGAATTGGGTGAGGGAAGTAAAATAAAAATAAAGATGATGGTGAATGTTATTGGCTGATTGTAACCAAAGAGGAGGAGCAATAAAATAGCTAGAACTAACTTGACAATTCAACATGAACGACGAAGATTCGACAAAGCATCAAAAAACATACAAACGTTGAATCTGTCATTGAAGGCTTATGGTGTCTGTCGAAAGTTCTATGAAGATTTGACGGAGCAGCTAAACTGTACAACGCTGCAATCATACATTTCCGGTCAAATGCACCCACCCATAGGCTATAGAAAAATTCTAATGTTGGTTGACTAGTAATAATAAATAAAGAATATAATTATTACTAGTCATACAACATTAGAATTCTACTATAGCTAGCTTGTAGGTGGAACATTCGACATGAAATGTACGATTGCGGCGTCGTACAGTTTTGCTGCTTCGTCTAATCTTCTTTGAACATTCGACAGACACCATAAGCCTTCAATAACAGATTCGACCTTAATTAATTCAGATTTTCGGACGAATGCAATTTCTAACAAAAAACGAAATAAATAAAAACGAATTTCGGGAGTAACTAAATAAATGTATTTTTCGGACGAAAATGAAATTCCGAAACAAAATATTTCAGTGTGCACATGTCTAAAGGTGATGTAACTATTCCCCCTGAGCTCCAATGCCAACCAACCCCAAGTATCTTGGTGGTGGCTACAAGGAGAAGGAGCAGCAGTGGAAGACAGCAGAGGTGAGCAGTGTTGGTCATCTTACTTGAAAAAAATAATTAGTTACAGTTACAAATTACTTCTCCCAAAAAGTAATTGCGTTAGTAACTCAGTTTTACTACATTGAAAAAGTAATTAGTTACTCAGCAAAGTAACTGACTTTTTTTTTGAGGGCACATAGCACATCAGGGCATGGGGCACAAAGCACATCAGGGCACATAGCACATCATGGCACATAGCACCTCAGGGCATGGGGCACATAGCACATCGGGGCACATAGCACATCGGGGCACATAGCACATCAGGGCATGGGGCACATAGCACATCGGGGCACATAGCACATCGGGGCACATAGCACATCAGGGCACATGGCACATCAGGGCACATGACACATCAGGGCATGGGGCACATCAGGGCATGGGGCACATAGCACATCAGGGCATGGGGCACATAGAACATCAGGGCATGGGGCACACAGCACATCAGGGTGCACAGCACATCAGAGCGCACAGCACATCAGGGCACATGATAGCACATAGCACATCAGGGCATGGGGCACATAGCACATCAGGGCATGGGGCACAGGGCACATAGCACATAGCACATGAGGGCACATCAGGACATGTGGCACATAGCACATCAGTGCGGGGCACATAGCACATCAGTGCGTGGCACATAGCACATTGTTTACCAGCCATGCAGATTAGCGCAGGAAGCGTGTGTAATAAGTTCTCTCTCATGTCACGGCACTGACGGCAGTCACGCTACTCCCTGGCGGCCCCTCCTCTCTTCTCGTCCATCCCAGATGATGTCACAAGCAAATGGGGATGGACAAGAAGAGAGGAGGGGCTGCGGAGAGCAGCATGACTGCCGTCAGTGCCGTGACATGAGAAAGACCCGGTCATAGAGGAGAGGAGGAATTACACTACTGCCATGTAGTGGCGGTAGATGTAATTGGGGTAACGCCGCCCAAGTAATGGTAACTGCGTTACCATGAGGGGAAGAGTAATCAGTTAGATTACTCGTTACCCTCTAAAGTAACTGCGTTACGCAACTCCGTTTATTCTAACTCAGTTACTTACATCACTGGAGGTGAGTATAAAGTGGTTGAGGAAATCCTTACACTAACACTCTCATTTTAACTTGAAGAGGCGAGGTAACAGGGTCTTTTTAATTTCTCTTTCTCCTCTAAACAAGAACCTTTACATTCAGTCATAGAGTTATCTTCTATGTTTTGGCACAGAAATTGCATTGCAATGTACATAAGCATGTGGACATCTTTGTCAAAATATCATTCGAAGTGTGCAATTGCTGAAACTAGCATGGGAAAAGCTAAAGCAGCAACTAACTTAAGACTGGAGCATAGGAAGAAACTTGTGAAGGTCAAGTGAGGCGCCTAGAGGGACCTGTTCCGAGCTGCCAGATGAAGCTACAAGGCAGACTACAAAAGAGATTTCAGAACATAACCATTAAGAGCTTAGACGTGTTATACACCCAACTATGTTTAGCTCTTCATGTCTGCAAAAGGAGCAAGCTAGATAACTTCCCGAAATGTATAACTTAATTGACAGTGAAAACTCAGCACCCAGCAAGCAAAATGTAATGGTAATTAAATAAACATCACAATTACTTCACTCTCTCAATCATTACTGACTGCTTTTAATCTTCTAGCTTTAATAAATAGTTGGGAAAGTATATTATATTTACTTGTTTTCAACTGTTTTTTTTTTTTTACATTTCCTCCATTACCTCCTGGTTTCCAGGCCCAGGCAAATGATGTCATAAGTTTTTTGGTCGTGGATACCCCAACTTAAATATACTGTAGCACCACATCCCTGAGTTAAATAGATAGACAAGGAGGATATTGGGATTTTTTAGGTGCAAAAATGATATCAAATATATTATTTTAAAGTATTTAATTTTTTATTTTGACAAACAAAATAAAAAATGTTTTAAAAATAAAACAGTCGGCAGATAAGTAAATAACAGTGGTATCAGGACAGCACTGTATGATGGATTTTCCAACATGTTTCGCCCATAAGTGGGGCTTCTTCAGGGGAGGGCTGCCCAGTTGTAAAGTACAAGCCTTCTGTATTACCCGAGATGGGTACACCTGTCGCCACACTTTCTAGATGGCTAACTGCACCAGGGGGACCACATGTGACAAGCGGCCACAGGGGGAACAAAAGGACCAGAAATATAAACTTTGCTATGAGTTTGGTTCCATGGGACACTAAAATGCTGTCAGTGATCTCTAGTGATGATCTCTGATGTGAAATCACAGCATAGTATATCCCAGGGGCTCCTGTCATACATCTCAGGGGTCTTCAAGAGGGGGAGGGGTTTTCTCAGCTAAGCATACCCTCCTGCATGCATGCCCATGCTAAGGGCAGATTGTTTCCAAGTAAATGCTACATCTGCCCTTACTCAAGATGGCCATGACCAGAAATGTTTTGGAAGTGTTTTTCAAAGTGATTTTTTCAGCAAAATAAAGCATGGGGACATGGATGAATGAGTGAGTTTGCTTTGAATAATAAAAATGAATTCAATAGCATTTTTGGTTTGTGATACTCAGATGCAGTGTAGGTCTGCTTTCATTAGATTTAAATCCCACCTCCAGTGGGCCTCCTTTAATTGCTCCAAGTGTTGTAAAAGAAAACTTGGCTACTTGGCATTACCCAGGATATCGCCTGAAGGATGCTGATGTAATTTCCGGCTCTACATAAGCTGGTGGTAATATTATAACTAATTCTTGTTCACCACAGGTATTTTTTTTTTAAGAAGATAAATAGTGTCATACAGAAAGGGTTAATGTAAATTTCTGAACTACAGACTGAAAGTTCATTAAAAAGTCCATATACAATCCAGGAGGAACTTCAAGCATAGCGCCAGCTGTTCCCAGAGTAAGCCAGCTCTGTATAGAAAAGAATCCTATCCTTCCCTTCTGTGACATCACATCCTGTCCACGTGTACACTCCAAGCGGGTCTAGGAGACTTCTGGGTTGCCATTCAGCATCCCAGCCTGACTCCATCCATCAGCGGCCCAGTGAAAACTGCCAGATCCTGCAGGATGGGACAAGCGGCGGTGCCTCATTTTATGATGAGTGATTCTGTTTATCCTATTCTGTGAGCGTTTTTAACCGTTTGAGATTAACCACTTCAGCCCCGGGAAGGATTTACCCCCTTCCTGACCAGAGCACTTTTTGCAATTTGGCATTGCGTTGCTTTAACTGACAATTGCGCGGTCGTGCAACACTGTACCCAAACAAAATTTGCATCCTTTTTTTCCCACAAATAGAGCTTTCTTTTGGTTGTATTTGATCACCTCTGCGGTGTTTGTATTTTGCGCTATAAACAAAAGAACAGCAACAATTTTGAAAAAAAAACACAATATCTTTTACTTTTTGCTATTATAAATATCCCAAAATTATTTAAAAAAAAACAAATTTTTTCCTCAGTTTAGGCCGATATGTATTCTTCTACATATTTTTGGTCAAAAAAAATCGCAATAAGTGTACATTGATTGGTTTACACAAAAGTTATAGCGTCTACAAAATAGGGCATAGAGTTATTGTATTTTTTTTATAATTTTTTTTTTCACTAGTAATGATTTTTATTGGGACTGCGACATCATGCCAACCGCCCTATAGCACATTTATTGCTATAGGGCGGCCACGCTGTGCAGTATCACGTATATATACGTGATCGTGCACTACTGGGTATCGAGCACGAGTGCGAGGCCAGTGGCTCGCTCCCGCTGTGATTATACACAGCAAGTATCGCGTATCCGATGTCCACCGGCACCCGCTGATCGTTCGGTACACAGGCAGAACGGCAGCCTGCCTATGTAAACAAAGCAGATTGCCGTTTTGTCAGTACAGAATAGCAGTGGTGATTAAATTCCACTAAAATAAAGCTCTATCTGTGAGAAAAAAAAGGACATACATTTTATTTGGGTACAGCGTCGCACGACCGCATAATTGTCAGTTAAATTAACGTTGTGCCATATAGCAAAAAATGGCCTGGTCAGGAAGGGGGATAAATCTTCCAGAGGTGATAATGCTTTAATCTTTATTTGAAGAATGAGTCATTCGTGGGTTGCCACCAGGGCCGCTGATGGGGGGGGGGGGCACCAGTCCTCCTGTAGGCTTATACTAGAGTCAATAAGTTTTCACAGTTTTTTGGGGTAAAATTAGGTGCCTCGGCTTATATTCGGGTCGGCTTATACTCGAGTATATACAGTACTTGTTCTGCGGCTGCCGCTGCCTCTCTGAGTCTCTCTCTCAGTTTCTCACATCTCACATCAGCCGATCAGCGGCGCAGAGAGAGAGACTCGTAATGCAGTTACGCGGCGCACTGACACGATACCAGGAGTGGAGGAGGAGGTGGGTGGAGCCTCTTCCCTGCACTCATTGCTAACGCCTGGGCCGCTTGGCGTCTAGCAATGAGTGACGTCAGTGAGTCACGTCGGGCTGCTCTGCGGGCAGGTGCGATAGCGTGCGGCTCCACAGACGGGTAAGAAAGCGGGCGGCTCCGCTTTGTGGGCGGGCGGCGCGGTTCGTGGGCAGACCGTGCTGCTCAGTGTGTTGGCAGAGCAGGTGAGAGTGAGAGAGCAGGCTCAGTTTGGCAGCTGGCCAATCAGCTAGCCGGGAGCGGGGGAGCAAAGAGATGAGATCATCTCTCACCGCCCGTGCCTGCCCTGCATTCCTGCAGTGACTTCCGCCCTCACTGTGCAGGCAGCAGAGAGATTACATTATCTCTCTGCTGCCTGACTCTGGGAGTCTGGGACACAGCAAGAGACAACCAAAACTACACCTTAGCAGGCAAGTTAGTGACAATCCGCAAATTGTGGCAGGTGACGTGGCAAATGACAATCCGCAAGGTGTGGCAGGCGACGTGGCAAGTGACAATCCGCAAATTGTGTCAGGTGACGTGGGAAATGACAATCTGCATCTGGTGGCAGGCAAGTGACAATCAGCAAGGTGTGGCAGGTGACGTGGCAAGTGACAATCCACAAGGTGTGGCAGGTGACGTGGCAAGTGACAATCCCTAACGTGTGGCAAGTGACACGCTCAGGGCTCCCACTAATTCTAGGCGACGGTGGCAAGTGACACACTCGGGGCTCCCACTAATTCTGCATTGAACTACTTAATTTTATATTACAACGTAATAATAGAAATAATGCGCTTCAATCATCCTGACACCATAACAACCATGGTGTCGGGATGATTGAAGCGCCGACACCAGCCATTTCCCCGATAAATTTCCCACAAAAAAAACATATTTTTTGGTAGTGCCCCTCCCGAGAAAAGACTCTGGATCCACCTTTGCCTGTACATCCCCTTTAACTGCCTGCCATGTGGTCGCGCGCGCGCCGGTGGCGGCGCACTCGCGACCCTGCAGTCATCCCCGTGAGTCGGACCGCAGGTCCCGCGAACTCAATCACCGCGGGGGTCCCCGCGATCGTCTCACGGAGGGATTGAGCGGAGAGATGTTAGTGTAAACACAACATCTCCCCGCTCGCCTACTGACACTGTCACGATCTTTGCTCTGTTTAATCAGAGCCGAGATCGGTGACATGTCACTCGTAGCCACGCCCCTAACAGTGATAATCACTCCCTTAGGCACACTTAACCCCTTCAGCGCCCCTAGTGGTTAACCCCTTCACTGCCAGTGTCATTTTTACAGCAACCAGTGCATTTTTATAGCACTGATCGCTGTAAAAATGACAATGGTCCCAAAAATATGTCAAAAGTGTCTGATGTGTCCGCCATAATGTCGCAGTCATGAAAAAAATCGCTGATCGCCGCCATTACTAGTAAAAAAAATTTTTTTTTAAAAATGCCACAAAACTATCCCTTATTTTGTAAACGCTATAACTTTTGCGCAAACCAATCAATAAACGCTGATTGCGATTTTTTTTACCAAAAATCTGTAGAAGAATATGTATCGGCCTAAACTGAGGAAAAAAAATGTTTTTTTATATATTTTTTAGGGATATTTATTACAGCAAAAAGTAAAAAATATTGCATTTTTTTCAAAATTGTCGCTCTATTTTTGTTTATAGCGCAAAAAATAAAAACCGCAGAGGTGATCAAATACCACCAAAAGAAAGCTCTATTTGTGGGAAAAAAGGGACGTCAATTTTGTTTGGGAGCCACGTCGCACGACCGCGCAATTGTCAGTTAAAGTGACGCAGTGCTGAATCGCAAAAAGGGGCCTGGTCTTTATGCTGCATATTGGTCCGGGGCTTAAGTGGTTAAACAATGTAAAATTCTATTTTTTTTATTATACATAAAAAAGGGGGCTTAAATCACACAGGTTTTCTGGTATGTTTGTGTCTGCTAATAATGATTTTAGTGTATTTTTTGTGAAAATATTGTTTTGATAATTGAGGGGCCCTGCCAGGTAGGCTGTACGGGGCCCCATGATTTCTAACAGCAGCCCTGGTTGCCACTATCAGCATCAAATCCTAATAGTTTATGGCCATTTTTAACCACTATAAATCCTGTAAAAAAACTAAAATAAAAAAAAACTATAAAAGGTTCTTTGGCTAACAAGCAAGAATACAAACAGACTCCAGAATTCCACAAACAACATCAACAGAGGCATTTTCCTCATAATTGAGCCATTTGATCTATAAATTACCTTCAATAGAGCACATTACATTATGTGAGAGAATTTCCTCAGATACAATTATTTTTCATGAAATGTTCAGTTTGTTTTTATTAAGATAAGTGACTGAGCCATCAAGACATCTAAGAAATGTAGAAGCAGAACAATACAGTCGCAGGATGAGTGAGAAGCACATGCTGAGAAGCAAACGGCTGCAATTGTTGGTGCCAACCAAATAAACAACACGGAATATATAATAATATTTTTTAGTTATTTTTTTAACGCAGGGAATTGATTTTGTTGACTCTTTTGTTAGTGGCAGTAAATGTTCCCCAGTTTATTCCACACTCTAGCCAGGAATTAATAAATGGGTTCAGAGTATTGTTCAGGCAGTGGAAAATAAACCTTCAAGCTATTTACTCCATCTATGATATATAAAGTTTGCCGTTTTGATTTTGTGTGATTATGTACAGCAATGGTGACCTTTAGAAGCAACAATACCGGAGTGTAATGAGGAGATGTTTGATCACCGCTGTTCTATCACAATCCATGTGGCTTGCCTGGAGAAGGTCCTGTAGAAGTTTGGAAAATTGAATTGAAATTTTGAAATTTCTAATGAGTTTTGTTTTTATTTGCAAAATATACATTCACTGTATTTTGGGTGGATGGTGACAGGTTGAATGATCCAACATTTTTTTTTTATATCCCTCAGAGCCGACTTATACTTTAGCTATGAGTTTTGTTAATGAACACGATTTGACGTGTGTTGTGATGCATATTAATGTGTGTTGTGTTATGTCATCTCCAAACGGTGGCCCATAGGCTGAATGTGGCTCTTTGCTAGTCCTTTGTCTGGCCCTTTCAGCACTATTCCTCCCACTGACACCAACAGTGGGGCATAATTCCTGCCAATGACACCAACAATGGGGGCACTATTCTTCTCAATGATGCCAGCAGTTTGACACTATTCCTCCCACTGATACCAACGATGGGGAACTATTCCTCCCACTGATACCAATGATGGGGAACTATTCCTCCCACTGATACCAATGATGGGGAACTATTCCTCCCACTGATACCAATGATGGGGAACTATTCCTCCCACTGATACCAACAGTGGGGCATAATTCCTGCCAATGACACCAACAATGGGGGCACTATTCTTCTCAATGATGCCAGCAGTTTGACACTATTCCTCCTACTGATACCAACGATGGGGAACTATTCCTCCCACTGATACCAATGATGGGGAACTATTCCTCCCACTGATACCAACAGTGGGGCATAATTCCTGCCAAAGACACCAACAAAGGGGGCACTATTCTTCTCAATGATGCCAGCAGTTTGACACTATTCCTCCCACTAATACCAACGATGGGGAACTATTCCTCCCACTGATACCAATGATGGGGCACAATTCCTCCCACTGATACCAAAGATGGGGCACTATTCTTGCCATTAGTACCAAACACTGCTCTAGGCTACCAATACACTTGGCAAGCACTGTGATGTGCCACATTGCAGGTGCATTGTCTGATACTATTTTAGTGTGTTGGTGAATTGAATTGCACCACAATGCACTGCAAAGCAGTAAATACTGTAGGCCCTAAAGGATAAAGTGGGTGAATCGTTTGCTCATAAGTTTTTAACTTCACTCACTTGCCATGGCAATCACCAGGAGGTTAGCCTTTAAAGGCAAACAACTGTGTATTTTTAATAAATATGTTAATAAGGTAGCTTTATCCTGTAATGAATTTTGACACAACTTGCACAATTTTATGCGTATGCTATTAATTTTGTCTTTTTTTTTTTTAAAACTTTATTCTTTATCCGTTTTTCCATCAAATATTAACTGATCAATAACAAAATAGTCCTTACCTTCATCTAGAAGTTAATAAATAAGCAGGAGTAAGAACACATCCAATAATGAACTATGACAAAAAGAATCAAAAGGGCAGATGGACCCCTTTGTCCCATTTGCCTTGCCTAGTTCCCGTATTGTGAACATAGTTTTGCTCATTGACCCCCCCCCCTCTTTTCCTTCCCTCCTATTATCATACAGTTAATCTCATTATAGTTAAATTCCCAGATCAGTTCTCTCAACCCTTTCTTTCATTTCACGTGTCTGAGCTTATTAAATTTAAAAATCCTGTTACCACTGGATTATCTATGTACCAATTTCCTATTGGATTCTCTATTTTGATTGTTCTCCAGCCCTACTATACATTTTCCACTCTATAGAGGGGAACTCATATTACTTTTATTCTTTTGTTTTTTCTCTTTCCAGCCAAGGCCTCCACATCTTTTCAAATTCCTTGAGGTTGCCTCTTTTTTATAGACTGCTCTTTCTTTACAGATGGTCTCATTTATTTCACTCATCCAATCCCTTACTGCCGGGGGTGACGTTGACTGCCATCTCTTTGCTATGATTTTCCTAGCTTGGAACAGACATCTTAATATTGCCAATGTGGTACTCTTCCTCTCCTCCCGTTCCTTCCTATATCCTAGTACCCATAGTACTGCCTCCATCTCTAATGTTATTCCAAATATGTCCCTCCCAGTATCGGTACAGCTTGGGACATCTCCACACCATATGTATGAGATCCCCAGTCCTCTGGCATCTGGGGACATTTATCGTCTGATCTTCTACCATACTTAAATAATCGCTTGGGAGTGTGATAAGCTCTATTTATCAACATCAGGTGGGATACCTTCTGCAGGGGCGAGACTGATACCTTCGGCCCCATCTCTAGGATTCTCCTCCACTGCTCCTGTGTTATTTCCCCTGTATCCTCTTCCCATCTCTCTCTTACCTTACTGAGTTTCAGCCCAGTATTGACTTTTTTGCTTATCTGTCTGTATATTTCAGATATAAGACCCTTAATTGAGCCTACCTGAAGTATGTTTTGAAAGAGAGGCATTTTATTCCACTCTAAAGTTTGTGTCCTAAATTGGGCTTTGAGGGCATGGCCCAGTTGAAGGTAAGTGAAAAATGAATGTTGCGGTATGTTAAATTCCCGTCTCAAATCTAAGAATTTTTTGAAATTATAGCCATCATACAGCTTTCTCAACCTTTTAATACCTTGTACTTCCCATTCTCTGGCCTTTCCTATTGGGAGAATTTCCTGCAAGTTGCTATTATTCCAAAGGGGAGTATATTCAGTTAACCCAGTGTATCCATCAGTTTTTTAACTGTTTTCTATATTTTGGTTATCATTTTTGTTGTTGGATTCCTGTGGCAGAAGGAGTCCGCCTCTAGCGCCTCAATAATTGTGTTGTGTAATGCTCCAGTTAGCATTATTCTCCCATTAGGGGTCCCTCCCCCCGGGATATCATATCCCATTAAATGCTGCAGCTGTGCCGATAGGTAGTAACTCTCGGGGTGTGGTAGTGCCAGGCCTCCTTCCCTTACCGGCAGCTGCATTGTTCGAAGACAGATCCTGGCTTGTCCCCCTTTCCATATTAACTCCCTGAAGAGGGTTTCAATTTTATTGAACCAAGTTTTGCATATCCAAACTGGGGAATTGTGCAATAGATACAACAACTGTGGCTGCCAGGTCATCTTAATTAGGCTACATCTACCTGCCGCCGACAAGGGGAACCGTTTCCAGATGTTAATTTTTTGTTTAAATTTGGTCAGTAGTGATATTAGGTTCTTACTTATATATTGGTTGGGGTCTTTCGTCAGCGATATCCCCAAGTAACTTAATGTATTCACTATCGCCAGCTGTGGCATTCCTGATGTTATTGATTCTCCAATAGGATTCACCGGTAATAGTTCAGCTTTCTCCCAGTTTATCTCTAAACCTGTAAATCTACCGAACTCCTCCACTATACTCATTGCTTTTACCAATGATTACCCCGTATCTCCCTGGAAGAGTAGGATATTGTCCGCGTATAACGCGATTCTTTCATCTCCTGTCTTCCTCTGAAAGCCAGTTATCTCAGAGCTTGATCTTATAGAGATAGCCAAAAGTTCCATCGCTAGGACAAAGAGCAGGGGTGACAATGGGCACCCCTCTCTCGTCCCCCTCTCCAGCTCGATCCTATCCGAGAGTTCATTGTTAATTCTAAGCTTAGCACTAGGATTGTCATAGAGCATTTTTATCCAACCAGTATAAGAAGGACCAAATCCAAATTTCCCCAGCACCCTCCAGATGTATCCCCACTCCACACTGTCAAAAGCTTTGGTCACATCCAGTGACAGCACGGCTCTTGATCCCTCATTCTCCGTCAGGGTTTGTAAATTTAAGAATGTCCTTCTAATGTTCATACTGGTGGATCTGTTAGCTATGAATCCCGTCTGGTCTGGATGGATTAGTTTTGGGATAATTCTATTCAGCCTAGCTGCCAAGACCTTAGCTAGTATCTTGGCATCCGAGCATAAAAGGGAGATCAGTCTATATGCGGCGGCGTCTAGAGGGTCCTTCCCTTCTTTATGTATAACTATAATGGTAGCTTCCAGCATCGACGTAGGAAGTCTTCCCTCTGTGACCGCTCCATTTAGTGCTTTTATGAGCTCCGGAAGTAATATTTCTCCGTAATATTTATACGCCTCCGTCGGGAGCCCATCTGGACCCGGGGACTTTTGGTTTGCCATATCAGCTACTGCCTGTTGGAGCTCTGCAAGGGTTATTGGAGTTTCTAATTTGTTTCTTTCCTTTTGTGTAATGGCCGGTATCTCTAGGTTACCCAAGAAGTCCTCCATTACTCCCTCCATCCCCACCTTATGTGCTGTATAAAGTTTTTTATAGTAAGCCCTGAATATCTGCACTATCTCCGAGGTGTTAGATGTAATCTCTCCTCCTGTGGATCTAATAGCAGGGATAGTGGAGGGGGGGGGAGTTAGACTTCACTAGTTGTGACAGCATCTTTCCTACGCTTTCGCCCTCTGCAAAGGAAGACTGCCGCAAAAGGAGTCGTCTAGTCTCAACATTCTGTATAATTGCTATCTTATAATCTTGTTGTTTATCTAACTATGTTTTTTTCCTCCCCGATGTTGGATCTATTACATAATTGTTTTCGGCCTCTAGCACCTCTCTATGAATATTTTCCTCCCATTCTCTAGCTTCTTTATTAAATTTGGCAACCTGCTGGATCAGGACACCTCTGAGATATGCCTTCAGGGTATCCCAGAGTATCCCGGTCGCTGAGGTGCCTTCATTAAATTCTACGAATGCTCTCAGTTTAGGCATGACCTCATTTGTTTTCTTTATTAATTTGAACCAATATGGGTTTAGTTTCCACTCTCTCTGGACACTTTTCCCCCCTAGGTTCAAAGTAATCACCATTGGGGAATGATCTGATACCCCTCTTGGCAAATACACAATCTTTTCTGTAATCTGCAACGCTCTATCATTTCCCAAGGCCATATCTATCCTGGAGGGGGTGGAATAAGAGCTTGAATAGCAAGAATATTGCTGGACGCCCGGGTTCCCTAAAGGATAAAGTTGGTGAATCGTTTGCTCATAAGTTTTTAACTTCACTCACTTGCCATGGCAATCACCAGGAGGTTAGCCTTTAAAGGCAAACAACTGTGTATTTTCAATAAATATGTTAATAGGGTAGCTTTATCCTGCAATGAATTTTGATACAACTTGCACAATTTTATGCGTATGCTATTAATCTTAGTTAATATGCCTGATCTGATCCATAGGTCTCCATTGATAGAGAAAGAAACAGTGAAGCAGAGTAAGCGGTTTATTTGCTAAAGTAGTCAGGAATTTTCAAGTCATCTCCTGCAAGGCAGCACCCAGACTGGGAGAAGGAGGGGGAGCCCTTGGAGTCGATTCTTACAGCAGAATGCCAGGATTTACCCCACCCCTGCCTCTCCCTTAAATATATATATTTTTATTTAAAAAAAAAAATGTTAGTACCTTTATCCTGCAGTCGTCTAGCCAGTCCAGTGATATGCTTTCTCTTCTTCCTCTAGAAGTGGTGGTGGAGGAGAGAGGGTGGACATTCTTCCAGGACTGAGCAGTGCTCATGTCATGTAAGTGTCACTGGAGTTCTGTTAGCCCAGACTGTGTGCTGATGAGCCCCTTAAGGCGCATAGAATCAACAGGCTGGGCTCATAGGAAATGTGAAAAATTACATGACTGTTGTTTTGCTGAAGAGGAATGTTGGCACTAGACCACAGAGGAAGCCAGGGACAGCACTAGAGCATCAGGAGGGTTGAGCCGACCCCTTGAGAATGTCCCAACGAATGAAATGCATCAGGATGGAGCTTGTACTGACTAGTGGCAGTTAGAGCCGCCGATAGGGGTGTACCACTGGTCCTCCTGTATTGGGCCTGGCACACAACAGAGGGAGATAGATGCAGCAGCAGAACAATGCCCTGTGCAGCGCTCTGCAGCAGATAAAAGCCTGTTTCTCCCCCTCCCACCAGCTTTCATTTTTTTAGCAGGGACCCTAGGGAATAAAATGGAGATCGTTGCAATTTTTTACGTCACACCAGTGCACAAAGCAAGGTCCATAAAGACATGGATGAGTGAGTTTGGGGTGGAGGAACTTGACTGGCCTGACCTCAACCTAATAGAACACCTTTGGGATGAATTAGAGCGGAGACTGCGAGCCAGGCCTTCCTGACCAACATCAGTGCCTAACCCAGTGTTTCTCAACTCCAGTCCTCAAGGCGCACCAACAGGTCATGTTTTCAGGCTTTCCATTATTTTGCACAGGTGATTTGATCAGTTTCACTGCCTTAGTAATTAACACAGCCATTTCATCTGAGGGAAATCCTGAAAACATGACCTGTTGGGGCGCCTTGACTGGAGTTGAGAAACACTGGCCTAACCTCACAAATGCACTTCTGGAAGAATGGTCAAACATTCCCATAGACACACTCCTAAACCTGGTGGACAGCCTTCCCAGAAGAGTTGAAGCTGCAAAGGGTGGGCCAACTCAATATTGAACCCTACAGACTAAGACTGGGGTGCCATTAAAGTTCATGTGAGTGTAAAGGCAGGTGTCCCAATACTTTTGGTAATATAGTGTATTACTGTCTGGATCACAGGATGAAAATAAAGGAAACAAGCCTAAAGAAGAAAACAAATGCAGCCATCACATCTAAGAACTGGTATGCAGCAATATTATAAATATTTGTTTTTGGATTTAATAACACTTTTAGATAAACCAGGGATATGCAATTAGCGGACCTCCAGCTGTTGCAAAACTACAAGTCCATTCATGCCTCTGCCTCTGGGTGTCATTCTTGTGGCTGTCAGAGTCTTGCTATGCCTCATGGGACTTGTAGTTCTGCAACAGCTGGAGGTCCGCTAATTGCCTATCCCTGAGATAAACCAATAGAAAGGAGTATAAAAGGAGAATGCAATTCCTTTTCCTTTTATATTTTGTTCTCATTGAGGTGATTTTAGTGGCATCCAATATGCAGGTGTTTTCCACAACACAAAGTTGATTTTATATACAGTGGAACCTCTGATTGCGAGTAACACGGTTAACAAGCGTTTCGCAATAAGAGCACTGTATTTGCTAAAATCCTAACTCGGTTTGCGAGTGTTGTCCTGCAAAACTAGCAGGATTCAGGCCAAAGCGGGTGCAGTACTGTGTTTTGCCTGAGGTAGGGGGGCGCCGGCGCCAACTGGCGCCGATCGGTGGCGTTCGGAAACAGCCAGAGAGGCCCGAGGACAGTTCGGCTGACCTCGGCAAACCTCGGAAAGGCTCGTGAACGAAGTCTTTCGGAGGTTTGCCGTGGTCAGCCGAACTGCCCTCGGGCCTTTACGTCCGTTTCCAAGGCTCTCCGGTGCCCCCCCGCCTCTGACTGCATGCAGTATTGAATACCATTGAAGTCAATGCGGAACGAATTATTTTCGTTTCCATTGACTTCAATGGGGAAACTTTCTTTGATATGCGAGAACTTTAGATTACGAGCATTCTCCTGGAACGGATTATGCTCGTAATCCAAGGTTCCGCTGTACAAGTTATTTTCATGAAAACAGTGACTAATGTAATTTAAAAATAAAAAAGTAAAGGCTTGGTCTTTATCTGTGCAAAAAAACTAAATTTGTCAAAAATGTTATTGTTAGAGCTCACAATGTTGTTGATAGAATATTTAGTGCAGGATATTTATATCAGTATACTTTTATATAAAATTAAATTCAAATTCAAAACTAGAATTACAATTAAAGAAAATTATTCCGTTCTGCTAAATTTCTATGACTTCTAAATACACATAAGTAAATTTTGTTAATGTTTTGGGATGACTTTAGCGGCGTCCAACAGACTGGTGCTTTCACTCACGTCGTACCTGTATGGACTGCAGTCACTCACTGGATTCTTGAAATTCACACTGACACTTCGTTAACAACACAAACAGAAAGGCCGTATTAATAATGAGCCAGCCTCTGTCAAGCTTTTTTTCTTTTTTTGATTTTTTTTTTCTTTAATAAAACCTTTATGTCAGCTTCTATTCAACATCTGTCAAAATTATTGGTCTGAAATAGCAAACAAAGTATTAATCAAGTCGGCCCAGTGTGGCTATCTAATCTCAATTACAAGCTCTTCCTGACAATAAGGAAACCTCTCACGACACCCTCATAGTTAATATCTCGCCACCGGTTTGGCATTAGAGATCTGTAACACTTTCCGCTTTTCTTACACTATTTAGCAAAGCAATATTGTATTGTTCACCTTTTGTTAATGATACTATAAGAGGTTTAACAGAAATCAAGATAATTTGTGTAATTTCTTTTTTTGAAGGGTGGTGAGACGTTACTTTGTTTAATTTGTAATAATGATTTAAAATGTAAAAAAAAAATGAGTGAAAAATTGAAAAAAAAAAAATCAGCAAGAATGGAAATCATTTCTTAACATGTGTTTTTTTTTTTCCCCAAGACAAAGTCTCAAAAATGGTTTAGTAATAATAAGAGGTTTAATGAGTATAGAGGGTCATAATGACACCTAACGTATTTAATTAGTTTTAAGTGTATTGTAAGCTAGCACTTTAATATCGTCTACTGGGATTGTATGTTTTTTGGGGGTTTTTTCTTTTTTTTTCAAGCGTTCCTCTTCTGGTTAAATCTACAGCCTGGGCAGACAGCTTACCTGTAGTGAAAGAAAAATTGAGTACCAATTAGAAGGCTTTCAGGCTAGCACCCATGAAAAAAAAGCCAAAAGCTTATAAAGGTCAGCATAAAATTTGAATGACAGGGCTAAAGTCTTTTACTCATAATTTTGTGTTTGCAATAGAATTCAGAGCAATTCACTGCCTTAAAGGCCTTAAGTGAGAACAGCAATTAATTGTAATGAATAATCTGACAAATCTGGTTGACATATGGCAGCTAATGCCCTCCTTTCTAGTGGGAGCAGTGGAGGGATTAGATTAACTCAAATCAAGTCTGGGTTTGCCGTGCCATCTGCATGTTCGCTCAGAAATGGTACACGTTAAGTGGTGAGTGGGTAGATATTGAGCGCCGAGCCGGCCCTCCCTGAGCCTGTGGTAGATGGGGGAATAGGAGGTTTATTATTACACCAGCTGCCTGTCATTCTGACAATACCAGAAAATCATATCCTACAAACTTAGGAAGCTAATATCAGCGAAGGCTGAGAAAACTAATCCAGTGGCATTAGCATAAATTGTTTTTACAAAAAATAAGGTATCCATAATATAAGGTACCCCACCATCTGTGTGTGTGACAGGTATGGACAATAACTGGGCACAAAGGATGAAGAAGACAACTACAGCTGTATTTTCTATGTTACCTATAGATATAATCTAGCTAGTGGGAACATTATAGCCAACTGAAATCTCACATCATTTTATCTCTTTAGATCACTATAACCCCCCCCCCCCCCGCTAGCATTTGTAATTGATTTATTTTTTATAGGAAATTCCTCATAATACAATTTTCTTCCAGTAAATACTTTACTTTCTGCCCTTGCACTGCAGTACTTTGTGCTGGCATAGCTGAGTAACAGCCACACCCCTCAGCACAAGCAGTAAGTTTGTTTGTTTTGCAAGGAGGTGGACGTGTCTAATCATATCTGTTACATTGAAGCTTAAAACTGAGCTTATTTGCCTCCTCCCCCTTCCGCTGCCACATTTGGCACCTTTCGGGGGGGGCGGGTACCTGGTTTTGACAGGTACCCGCTCCCACTTCCAGCTGACTTTGCTGCGGCAAACTCATCTGGGAGTTCGGTCCCCCTCCTCCTTCCCCCACCACTGGGCCATTCACAAACCGCAGTGCACTTCACGCATGCGCAGTAGGGAACCAGATGTGAAGCCGCAAGGCTTCACTGCTGGTTTCTCTTACCCAACATGGCAGCACCTGTTCAAAAAAATTACCGCTCCAGGTTATAGCCCTGTGTTCACACCATCCTTGCATTCAGGAGATGAAGGGCGCCGGCTCAGCAAAGGCAATGACAAGAGAAATGAAATAGGACGGCTGCACTCGGATATAATGCCTTTATTATCAAAACTTAGTCCATACACCAACAGAGGCACAGGTACAGATGATAGCAGACGCGTTTCGCACCATTAGTGTCGCTTAGTCATGTGCTGCCAACATGGCAGCACCCGAGAGCCAATTGAAAAATCGGCTCGGGTGAAGACACCGTTGGATTTGGTAAGTATCCTTTTTTTTTTTTTTAACAATTTCTTTTTATTGCTTATTTGAAATTTTTACATGACATCCATACACACACAGCTGACCTGGCTAAAACCGCCAGGTCAGTACTGGACCAAACAGGGCCCAGGACCACTTTATACAGGCATCAAACGAAAAAAACCTGAGTATCTAGCATTGCATCTACCGAACTAATACAACACTTACATATATAACCCTCCCCCCCCTTTTTTTTTTTTGCTCAGTTCCCCCCCCCCCCCCAGTCCAGGAGATTGTGATCAACCAGGAAGGAAAAACACTTAATATCGCCCCACCACCCCCTCCCAACCACCCGACATTATATAGTTATACATTTACACCTTCATACATTAAGACATTAAGACATGCCCCACATAGTTCTGAGAAAGCCCCTTTCCTCTAAACAGGATAGTTAAACAAGCTCCCCCTTGCTACCCATCTTTCTTTAACCCACAGTCTTGTCCGAGTTATACCAGGCCTGCCACACCCTGTCAAATTTCTTTCCACATCCCCTAGATAAGTAAGTGGCTTTGTAATATGGCATTATAGCATTTATCTGGCTTTTCCAGAAGCACACATCCGGTGCCCCTGGCTTGCGCCAGCGTATCAATATGGATTTCCTCCCATAGAATAGGAGAATGCTCAGTAAAGTTCTATGTGCCCTGGACGGAACGACCTCCTCCACCAGTCCCAGGAGACATACTCTAACTGTTATTGGGATCGGGACCATCAATACCTCTGAAATGCATGAGGTGACCTCCTGCCAAAAATGTTTGACCAGAGGGCAGCTCCAGAACACATGCTCAGCATCCGCCGGAGCATAGGTACATCTCCAACACTCTGCCGACACCATCGGGTAAATGGAGGCCAGTCTAGCCGGCGTATAATATATCTTGTGTAAAAACTTGAAGTGGATCAGTCTATCTCTCGCTGCTACCAGGTGTTGAAAAGGGTGAGACCACATGTCCTCCCAATCCTCCCCCTGAATATCTGGAACCTCGGCCTCCCACCATTCCCTGCACTTACGCATCCTCACAGGGCTCGTCACAAATAGTTTTTTATAAGAAACCGAGAGCGTCTTTGGAAGGTCCTCAGTTGTTAGTAATTTTTCCAGGTCTGACGGGACAGATTCAATCGTCATATGTTTAAATTGCGTGAGAAATGCGTGTTTCAATTGAATATACCGAAAGAAATGAAAATTCGATAGGTCATGTCGGGCTTTTAACTGGTCAAAAGTCATCAACTCTCCAAACACCGTGATGTCTCTAAGATTTTTTATCCCCATAGACACCCACCCCATTGGGTCATCAAAGGAGTAGAAATGCAACAATTTAGGATTCATCCAAATTGGGGTGGACGGGGAAAAACCCTTGTAATGGGGACACGCCAAACCCACCACCTCCCCCCACGCTTTAACCGTGGCCTTCATAGATGCTGTCAGCGGAAGGTCCATCCTGACCCCCCTATGAATGGCAACCCGCAGGGACTCATACGAGCCCAATTGAGCTGCCTCTAGAACCGTTGCGGAGTCTCCATTGTCTTCAGTAAGCCACCTATGCACAAAAACCATTTGCCCCGCCAGATAATATCTGCGCCAATCAGGCAGGGCTAAACCCCCCTCCCCCCACGGTTCCTGCAAAACTTTCAGCCCTATCCTCGGTTGTTTAGGTGCCCACAAGAAAGTACTGGTAAGGCTATCCAATTTTTTGAAGAAAGACCCAGGGATCCAGACGGGAGCATTCCGCAAAAAATACAGGATTACTGGGAGTATTTTCATTTTCAGAAGATTAATACGCCCTATAAGAGACAACGGTAGCTTCTGCCAAGCCACAACCCGCTGCTTAAAAAAGACAAGAAGCGGAGTCAGATTCAGAGGCATGTAATCACTTACATTCGCTGTAATTTTAACACCCAGATATGTAATTTGACTGACCCACTGCAACGGAAGAGCCGGGTCTGCTACAGCCCTGGCCCCAGCATCCAGTGCCAAGATAGAAGATTTAGACCAATTGACTCTCAAGCCAGAAAATTTTGAGAAGGTGTTCAATACGCCCAACGCTGCCTCTAGCGACTCTCTAGGGTCCTGCAGAAATAGCAGCATGTCATCCGCATATAATGCCAACTTTTCGTCAATATTTCCCACCCGTATCGCTTTAACCTCTCCATTTGTTCTCAGAGCTATCGCCACAGGTTCCATCATCAGGGCAAATAGGAAAGGCGACAGTGGACAGCCCTGTCTAGTGCCCCTACCAAGCTGAAAGAAAGGGGAGGTATGAGTACCCATACGAATCGCCGTTCTAGGAGCCCTATACAATAACGAAATCCACGTTCGAAAAGTCGGGCCAAAGCCCATCCTCTCCAGGACTGCCAACATGAATTGCCAGTCAATGGAGTCGAACGCCTTTTCAATATCTATTGAAACCACCACCCTAGTGGTGGCGGACAGATTTGGAATTTGAAGGTGGGTAAATAAACGTCTGAGGTTGGTGTCTGTAGATTTACCAGGCATGAACCCCGTCTGATCAATATCCACTAGGGAAGCTACTACTCCCGCCAGCCGCCTAGCCAGAACTTTTGTAAGGATTTTCAGATCCATATTTAGTAGGGCAATCGGCCGATAAGAAGCACATTCCATAGGGTCTTTACCCGGTTTGGGAAGCAAGATCATATATGCCTCCATCATAGACTGCGGCAGCTGCCGTGTCTCTAAACAATGTGCCAAGAGGGATGTAAGCCTAGGCGCCAATTGATCTACGTACGCTTTGTAAAAGTCTGCTGGAAAACCATCCGGACCCGGGGCTTTATGAGGGGGAAATGAAAAAATTGCAGCTACAACTTCCTTATTTGTGATCTCAGCCTCCAACAACCCACAATCATCCTCCGAAAGTCTCGGAAGAGGAAGACCTTTTAACAGGTCCCCCATCTCTAAACTGTCATAGGGAGGGATAGGCGCATATAAAGAAGAGAAAAAATCCTGAAATTCCGTGAGTATGTCCGCGGGGTCCCTGGCCAGCACTCCATTTTTACCTCTAATAACAGGAACTACTGACAGCTGGCGAGTATCAGCCACCAACCTGGCGAGGAGCTTACCATTTTTGTCTCCCTCCGCAAACTGAGATTCAGCTCTATGTCTAGCTTCTGTATGCGCTAAATTGTTGAAGTGCAACGTTAGGTTCCTTTGGGCCTCCAACAAAGCCGTGTAAGAGGCTCCCGAGGGAGCCGTGGCATTGGCTTCTGCACATTCCCTCTCCCTGTCTTGCATTAACTGAATTTCCGCCTGTTGTTCCACCCTCACCTTTTTTATAGCAGATATACTTTCCCCTCTAACCACCGCTTTGAACGCGTCCCATACCATGCGAGGGTCAGCCGAGTCCTGGTTCTTTTCCCAATACTCAGTGACCGAAGCCTGTATATGCGTACTGACATTCTCATTCTGAAGCCACCCCGGGGAGAGTTTCCACCCCCTGCCCCCCCTCCCAGAAGAGAGGGCCAGGGAAATGGAAAGTGGGTTGTGATCAGATAAACCCCCCGCCAAATAAGTAACCTCTTTAACAAACGACATCATCACCGGACTACCAAAAGCTAGGTCTATTCTAGCCGATGAGTGATGCGCCTGGGACAGGTGAGAGAAACATTTAACATATGGATTTTTAGCTCGCCATATTTCAGACAGACCAGCCACCGCTGTCCAGGTCATCAAATCCGGGGAGCCCTGTCTTCCCACATTTGAGGAGTCCAATGCTTCCAATGTAGCATTGAAATCCCCCATAAACAACATTGGGAGATGTGTATGAGGGGCCAATTTAACCAACATGTCATACAAACATTGCACATTAAAAGGAGGGGGTATATAGACATTCACCAGTAACATTTTACAGTAATTTATATCCACCACCAGGGCCACATACCTTCCCCCCGGATCCACAAATACCTGATGAATATTGCAAGAGACAGCTTTACAGGTAAGTATCCTTAAATTAAAAGTCAGCTGCTACAGTATTTGTAGTTGCTGACTTTAAATTTAATTTTTTTCATTTCTGAAGGAGCCTGGAGCTCCGCTTTAAAGTGTTACTAAACCCACATCATAAAAAACCATCAATAAATGGTGTATTACATGCTGTTCATACTCATTCAGTCACTATAGGATTTGTTTTTTGTATTCTGCAAAAAACTTGGTTGATCCTGCTATTCTCTGTCTCCCCCTCCTGTTCATGTCCCTAATTCAGCTAGGGATTTTGCAGCTGTAGTGGCAACTCGGCACATGCTCAGTTTTAAGTGAGTTTCTATGCTGAGCATTTCCTCCCTATTACATTCGAGCAGCCCATGTGACTATAGAGTCACACATGTGGGCGTATACACAGTGGTAAATGACAGCCCACTCCCTCCCTCCTCCTCCGTGCCCACTAACCAGCTAAACACAATGGGGGCGGGATATTACTTGTAGATTAATGGAGGCTTCACCTCCTTCTTATTCCATGACACAGACTGGAGGGGTGTGACACAGCCTGTGACTGGCAGTAATCTGCCTGCATCATGTTATTTCGACAGAATATTAAAGATTTGATTTCAAATATATGTTTGTATGTCAATTTAAATGTTTATTGATATTATTTATTTATTTTTAATCTGCATTCCAAAGGCTATTTTTTTATTTGAACATGTGACCAGCAGCAGAGGACTCGAAGCTCCTCCTGCTTTTGTTTCCCTGCAGACAGTTACAGTTTGGATCGTGTGACAGCTGTATATCGATTAGGAAAAATGTACTTAGATTTTTTTTATTTTTATTAAAATAATTACAGTGCCATTATCCACATACAGAAATAAAATGTAAATGAATTAGTGTGTGTTTAGTATCACTTTAACTCAGAGAAATTTGAAGCCCCACTGCAAGGGTTAATTGCGCATTTATTCTAAGTAGTAAAAGCACTTTTACTTACCCAATCCTTTGCTCTCCCGGCAGACACTTTCCCATGCTCAATCACACTATGGACTCTGAATAAATCTTGATAATGTCAAGAATCTAAACTCCTGGAGCATGGGGGAGAAGATGCTGATGATGCCAGTC
>CM055127.1:418648156-418778156 GCA_029206835.1 Rana muscosa | reverse complement strand
AAGGGAGAAAGGGAAAGAGGGAGTGATAGAGGGAGAGAGAGGAAATGAGGGAGAGAGAGGGAATGAGGGACGAAAAAAAAGGAAAAAAGTAGAGAGAGAGAAAGAGGGAGTGATATAAGGAGAGAACGTGGAAGATAGAGGGAGAGTAAGAGGGATAGAAAGAGAGAAAGAGAGAGAGAGAGGAAAAAAGGGAGTGATAGAGAAAGAGAGATAGAGGGAATGAGGGAGGGAAACAAAGGGAAAAAGGTAGAGCAAGAGAGAGAAAGGGAGAAAGGGAAAGAGGGAGTGATAGAGGGAGAGAGAGGAAATGAGGGAGAGAGAGAATGATGGAGGGAAAAAAAGGTAGAGAAAGGGAGAAAGGAAAAGAGGGAGTGATAAAGGGAAAGAGAGGAAATGAGGGAGAGAGAGGGAATGAGGGACGAAAAAAAAAGAAAAAAGTAGAGGGAGAGAGAGAAAGAGAGAAAGGGAAAGAGGGAGTGATAGAGGGAGAGAGAGGAAATGAGGGAGAGAGAGAGAGAGAGAATGAGGGAGGAAAAAAAAGGAAAAAAGTAGAGGGAGAAAGAGAGAAAGAGGGAGTGATATAAGGAGAGAAAGTGGAATATAGAGGGAGAGTAAGAGGGATAGAAATAGAGAAAGAGAGAGAGAAAAAAAGAGAGAATGATAGAGAAAGAGGGATAGAGGGAGAGAAAGAGGGAATGAGGGAGAGAGAGAGGGAATGAGGGAGGAAAAAAAAAAGGGAAAAAGGTAGAGCAAGAGAGAGTAAGAGAGATAGAGTGAGAGAAAGAGGGATAGATGGATAAAGAAAGGGAATGAAGGAGAAATAAAAAAATAAAAATTAAAAAACACAAAATATACCAAGAGTACTAATAAGATATTCTTGCATGGGTTTGAAAAATTCTAATCAACTTGTCTTGTGTAATCTAGGAAATAAAAAAAATAATGTTGTATTAAACAAATTTTTTTTGTGTTTTTATAAGATGTGATATATAATATATGTGTTATATTAGAAGCAAAGTGAGACGTGTATATACATAAATATATATACACATACACACACACACACATATTTTGATTTATATATATATATATATATATATATATATAAACACACACAAAAACACACACACACACAAAATATACCTTCTAAAACTACACACATTCTCCACATGACAAACACGTACAAAATTTATATAAAATTTTTAATAAAAAAAAAATTATAAATTTGATCTATAAGAAGAATAGTATATATATATATATTTTTTTAAATTATTAAAAGAATATGATTTTTTTTTTATTTCTTGATAAAATATATATATATATTTGTTTTTTAAAGATAAACTAGAAAAAAATGATTTAATGTAAACGCACGCACACACACACACACAAAATATTTTAAATATACATACATGGGTAATCACAACAACACATACAGTATATATATATATATATACATACATGATAAAAAAATATATATTATCTTACCTGATTAAAAAGCGTATGATAAAGTAATATGAGAAATCGAAGTTGTAATACCAGTTAAACAATCTAGAAAAAAATATATATTTATAGATTTTATTTTAATAAGCTATTAATATATATATTATCAATAATATTTAAAATATTATAGTCAAGAAAACAGCAATAAAATATATAAATATAACAATTTATAACATTTAATACATTTTAAAGTAGATATTTATATAAATGGGATCAATATACATACCTGTAAATATATGCAAGAAAACGTGGAAAAAACTGATTATCTGTTCCTTTCTTTACAAACGAACGAATAAAAATTACCTTAAAAAAAAAAGTAAAATATATTAAAATGAATGAAAATATATATATATACATTGAACATATATGTATAAAATTAAAATTGCTTACCTTATCAAGTAATTTGCAACAGATATCTATAATCAAATTTTTCGTTCAGAGGATTTGTATGCCGTCCTTTACCTCGTGTCTGCAGATGTATAATGGCAAAATACACCTGCGTTCCCTTATCTAAAATGGCGGAATTAGATCCGCCCCCGTCACATGACCGGCTAGACGAGTCACGTGACGATACACTTATCGTGAGATCTGACTCTAAGGAGGGTACATTGTAGTCCTCGGAAGCAGGACAATTTGCTCCCAGGATCCACTGCGAGAATAGGAGCATAGTAAAGGACACGCCTACTCCCGCGGGAGTAAATCCGGAAGTAAGAATAAATATATAAGATAAAGGCAAAACTACTTAAAAAAAAAAAAAAAGGTTAGTGCTATTATTTTTTAGGTGATAAGAGGAAATAATGATCTTAAAGTTAAATATGTGGGTGAACCTCCGCTTTAAGAACACTTTAAGAACAACTTTAAGAACAAGTGAAATAGATGCATGTCCATTATCACCCGGTTGCCCATAGATTCGGCATGATTTTGCAAAGGTCTGGTTGCAAAAATGTAAGAAAAACTGAACAGGCCTCATATTTACACCCTCTCGTTTTTCCTTTATCACGACTCAGTCTTGTAGTACATCATGCATACGCTAGACGGCGCTCTACAAAAAGAAATCTCCACAATGAATTATCATTGGTATTCACTGAGCACGATAGATGCATCCAAGCTGGTAAAATGAGCCCACGGTGCAGCTGGTAAGTAGAGAGGTTATACCTCTTTAATGTAAAATTTATGGAAACTCTTAAGCACCAAAGGGAGCTCTGCCTGGTATTTGAGGCTAATAGCTTCAAACTGCTGTGAGTTACACCACTTAACAGTAATGAGGTCAAAATGTGCTCAGACTTTACTCTTCTTATGTTTGTAAATTCCGATAATATTTCCTAATTTCTTCACCTATCTCAATAATATACTTGTACCGCCAACTCACATTTTCACAAAGGTCTCAAAAGGGAGATAGAGTTCACAATAACTAATGTACCCTTTGCACTGTACCGGTGATGGACAAATGACCATTGATCGTGGTATATACCATGTCATAGCTTTAATTCTTTTCATAGCAATTGAACCTTTTTTAATAGGGGCCCTAACGTCTAAATGTCTTTATTGGCTTGTATTTATCAGAAATGATAGATAAAACTAGGTTTGCCATAATTTATCTCATGTATCTATATAGCAAAGTAATACTTCACATATAGTACATAGAGCTAGTTACAAAAGTTCCTACCCCAGAGTCCAATGCCCCTCCAATTAGTTTAAATTTGAGTTTTGTACAGTCCACGTGGGCTTTTGCTGCTTCTGAATCTGTAGAGCGGAAACAGGAACTTTTATTATACAGGGAAAAGACATAACCATAGAGCAGCTACAAACTTATAAATACTGCCATCTACTGGTTGATGTAGTTGTTGCACAAAATATATGAACAATGTATTCCAACACCCCCACTCAACCACTACTACTTATATTTGTCCCATATAGGGGCGGACTGACCATTCAGGGACTCGGGTAGTGCCAGTAAGGGGCCCCATGGGAGGCCAGGTACCTTTGTTGGGTCGCCAGACCGAGTAATCAGTAAACCACTGCCGAGTAATCAGTAAACCGCTGCATCATCTCCCAGGGCATTTTTTTGCCTGCGAACTAGGGGGTGGTGCACTGTGCGTGGTCGATCTTGTAATATCTCACTCACAGGAATCCTATGAGTGAGATCTTAAAGGGGTTGTAAAGGTTTGTTTTTTATTTTCTAAATAGGTTCCTTTAAGCTAGTGCATTGTTGGTTCACTTACTTTTTCCTTCTATTTCCCTTCTAAATGTTTTTTTTTCTTTGTTTTCTTTGTCTGAATTTGTCACTTCCTGTTCCTCCTCAGTAAGCTGTTCAGTAAGCTGTTCTGGCTGACTCCACACCACTCGGATGATGGTGTGAAGTTTACTGAGTAGAAACAGGAAGTGAGAAATTCAGACAAAGAAAAAAAATTTTTAGAAGGGAAATCGAAGGAAAAGGTAAGTGAACCAACAATGCACTAGCTTAAAGGAACCTATTTAGAAAATTAAAAAAACGAACCTTTACAACCCCTTTAAGACAAAGGATGGGCAGTACCCAATAGCAGAGAAGAAAGTCAGACCCCACAGGAGGGACATGGAGAGGAGTGCTGGGAGCGGAACGCAGACCGTCAGATACGAGTGCTAGAGAGCTGCACAGATAAGGAGCTGGAGGTGGGGGGACAAGTGAAGAGAGGGGGATGTGTGGGGAGTAGCGGTGGGAGTAGCATAGTCGAGGACACAGATTTCCAGGTTCTGTGGACAGCACTGGACAGATCACTGTACACCCTTTCCAGGAGATCTGGGATATGTTATTCTGTGTATGTGCCAGGAAAATTACCAAACTCTTTGTTTTTGTTGTAAGACTCTACAGAATACAACCAGCTCATGATAAAATGGTCTGCTGGGGGTTTTATGTAATTAGATCTTCATGTGTGGGTCACAAGTAGGCATAACACCCTACGGGAGAGCAGCCTAGGGCCATAATTAATGAGTAGTAGACACACTGAACACTCACCCCCTCTATCTCTCACCCCCTCGCTCTCTTTCGCCCCCTCCCTTTCTCCCACACCCTTCCCTCTCTCTCACCCCCCTCTCTCACCTACTTCTCTCTCTTACCCCCTCTCTTTCTCACACCCCCTTCTCTGTCTCTCCCCCTCCTTCTCACCCCTCTCTCCTTCTCAGCCCCTTCTCTCTCTCTCATCCCCTCTCTTCCTATCTCTCACCCCTTCCCTCTCTCACCCCTATCTCTCTCATCTTTCTCTCTCTCACCCCCTCTTTTTCTCTCGCTCTCTCATTCAAACCTCCCCTCTCTCTCCCCGTTTTCACTTTTTCTCTCACCCTCTCGTACTCCCCCTCCATCATCTCCCTCTCTCTCTTGCTCTCTCTCCTCCTACTCTCCCATTCCTCTATCTCAGTGGTTCTCAACTCCCGTCCTCAGGACCCACTAACAGGCCAGATTTTAAGTATTACCTTGGGGAGATGCAGACTAGAATACTGCAATCACTGAGCAGCAAATTATATCACCTGTGATGTTTTATAGTTATCTTGCAAACCTGGCCTGTTGGTGGGTCCTGAGGACAGGAGTTGAGAACCACTGCTCTATCTCTCTTACTACTTTCCCATCTCCCCCTCTATTTCCTCTCACTCTCCCCTTCCTTCATCTCTCTCCTAATTTCCCATCTCCCTCTCTCTCTTCTCTCACTCTCCCCTTCCTCCATCTCTCTCCTACTTTCCCATCTCCCCCTCTCTCTCCTCTAACTCTCCCCTTCCTCTATCTCTCTCCTACTTTCTAATTTCTCTCTCTTTCCCTCCCATTTCTATCTCTCCCCCCCCCCTTCTGTCTCTATCCCTCCACCCATTCCTCTCTAAGATTTCAATAGGAGTCTCTGTCATATTTCAGGCTCTCAGCAAAAAATGCTTTCTGTCAGTAGATCTTCCATGTTTTCTCAGTTAAAAAAAAAAAATATGTGGGGGGGGGGGGGCCGGTGGCAATCCTGTCAAGAAACAGCTGAGTGGGATCCGAACGGCCGCACAAGGGAATTACCGGTAACCCACCTTTACTGTACTATGTATGCAACAGGTGCTACCTATAGCCCCGAAAAGCACACCCAATTTCAACTGTGGCGCGGTGTGCACGTTCACTTTTTTCTGGCATTACGGCCCAAATTATGATCTTGCACACAGACCCGTTGCTTTCATAAAACGCCCCTGGTTGCGTCATAAAAATGGCTGCTGCTAGGCGTCCTTCTTTAAACTTGGAAGTGCCTAGAAAGAAGCCAGAAACTTCCATGCAGGCTATGCTGCGGTAGATATTTAAACGCCCCCTCTATGCAGCTGAGCTGCAATGTGTAGGTCGGGCTTTGTGTGGGTGTGGCCTGAGTGTGGGCAGGGACACACACAGGGGGTCCTATGATCTCCTATTGCCCGGGGGCCCAATGAGTGGTCAGTCTGCCCCTGGTCCGATTTCGAATCTTAGTTCCTTTAAATATGTTTCTTGTATGCGGTTTTGTCAAAGTAGCTTATTTACTTTTGTTTCTCATGGGTTTTAAGTCTTTGAATTTCATCCCATGAATCTGGCTCTGGTTTTAACACTATACAAGCATCATAGGACAGATGTTTGGCTGGGATGCCGTTATTACTTCTGGTGCATTCCAATTTGAAGCCTCTTGTGGCCTGGTTTCTTTGTTTACAACATTTGGATTGTCTGTGTTAATTTGTATTTCTGTGTCACTTCGTTGCTTATCTTCATGTGACACTGATGTGGAATTTCCCTCAGTTTGAAGAGTTTTTGCTAGTTCATGAAATTTTTAACATACTGAAGTTTCATTGACAATTACACTTCTACTGATGGTTACTTTGTTTGGGTCTTGATGTAGAATTCTGTATCCCTTTTCAGATTCACTGTACCCCACAAGTACACCTTTCCTTGCATATCTGCATCAAACAGCATGGTTCTTTTACTCTAACGTGGTTTATTCTTTCTGCAACCCTGTTTTGTTCTGGGTTGTATTGTACAGTAATTTTAAATATTATGTCATGCTTTCTGAGAATCACCTGTGTGTTATCCATTACCTGTATATTCAGTTCCATTGCCTGTGCGCAATATTCAGCATTTTTCCAAATGTGTTGCTTAACTTGAGCCAAATACTGTTCAAGTTTCCCTGGTACTTCACTTTTATTGTGTAACAGATATAGTGTTCAGTAGTATACCAGGAGTATTTATCTATAAAAGCGAGAAAATGGGGGTGTGGCCAGAAGAGAGGATTTGAGAAGCTGTTTCCCTGAGCCCCAGCACCAAAATTCTTTACTTCTCCAGAAGAAGCCTCTAACTGGCTTGATACCCTGAAATGAACCACTCTTGGCTTCCTACTCTGACATTGCCTTGTGGATATTGCCACCTTAGTCCAACGCTGTTCAAGAGGGATATTAACTTTGTATAACTTCTTTGTTTAGAACACTTCCCCGCTTTTGTGGTGTAGCTCATGTTTTTCCAGGTTTGCCAACTTTTAGTGGTCTTTTGTGGGCTTCCATGGACACGCCCCTCAAGGATTATCATTGTTTAGGGAGAAAGCCTGTTATTGGTTTGACAGATGGGCCAGATGGGGGGGGGGGGTTGCGGATCTTTTTTGTTTTCTGCATTTCTTTCGTTTGTGGTTAACGCTCATCTGTCTGATTATTATCGTACTTTGGTTGGCTTGTACACCTATTGTTAGCACATCTCAGTTGTGCATGGCTCTCTGATTATCCCATCTTTTACTCTACTGTCAGTATGACTCTTAGCCTTATGTCTTGAAATGTTAGGGGCCTAAACTTCATGATCAAGCGGTCACTAGTGTTTGGCCAAATTAAACGATACAGACCTCAGATTATATTTCTCCAAGAAACACACCTCCTTGGCTCTGGGGTGATGGCGTTAAAGTGTCCTATGATCTTACACGCCTTTAATGCCGCCTATTCTACCCACTCCTAAGGTGTTTCGATTTTGATTACCAAGTCAATCTCGGTTCAAATTGAGGAGACTGTCATTGACCCACACGGTTGTCATTTAATTGTAGTACTCTGTTATTTGGATACTTACTATACGCTGACAAAAATCTATTTACCCTCTCTTTTTGATCTTACTAGATTGCTGCAATGAACTCACAGAATTCTTAAGATTGCTAAGGGAGTACTCCTCATAGCTGTTGACATTAATAATATTTTACATCCTGCTCCAGATAGGTTAGGGGGCACTTGTGCCCCCATCTACTGCATTAAAAGATTGGGCGGAGAGCTATGAGTTGATTGAAATATGGCTCTGGAGACACCCTGATCACATAGAATTTTGCTGTCACTCTGAGTCTCATAAGACTCTGTCCGGGCTCGACATACTCTTTACCAAAGCGGACATGTTGAGCAGAGTTCTGAAGGGGCCGCCCGTCCAATAGGGGCACCCGGGCACCGCCCCCTCTTTCCTCGCCACCCACCTATATGCAATGAATAGATTCATGCATAGCATGAATCTATCCATGGCCGCGGCGGCCGCCCCCTATTTATGCGTCCGGCCCCTTTCGAGTCACCTGGCGCATGAATTACAGCTGCCAGGGTTTTTTTTTAAGCACCTGGTTTGAGCCATAGGCTCTAATAAACTTCGAAATAGGGTGGGCTGAGGATGCGTCCGGAGCCCACCCAGGTGTGTTGCAACAGCGAATGAATATTCGCTATTGCAACACTGATTCTTCTCCTGGCCAATCAGGAAGCGGGTCTGAAACCCGTCACCTGATTGACTAAAAGGATAGACGATCCTATTGGACGCCTAGGAGGAGGGGAGGAGACGCACAGCGGAAGCGAGGAGGAGAAGAGCACAAGAATTTCGGAAATTTCAATTACGGAAATTTGGAAACTAGGTAATTCGAAATTCCAAAATCGGAGATTAGAAATTTTTAAATTCCAAAATTCCAAGATCCGAAAATTCTGAAATTCGAAAATTCAAAATTCGGAAAATCTGAAAATTTTGATTTTTGAATTTCTGAATTTTCGATTTTCCGAATTTCCAAACTTCCGAAATTCAGAATTTTCGAATATCTGAATTTCCGAATTACCCAATTCCGAATTTTCGAATATCTGAATTTCCGAATTTTCGAATATCTGAATTTCCGAATTTTCGAATATCTGAATTTCCGAATTTCTGAATTTTCGAATTTCAGAATTTTCGAATTTCAGAAATTGCGAATTTTAGAATATCTGAATTTCCGAATTTCTGAATTCCCCAATTCCGAATTTTAGAATATCTGAATTTCCGAATTTTAGAATATCTGAATTTCCGAATTCCGAATTTTCGAATTTACAGAATTTCTTAAAAAATGCAAAAAAATGCAAAAAAAAATGCAAAAAAACGAATGTAACGAAAATGAACAAATTTTTCTGCAGTGCACATGTCTAATAAAAACTTTTTATTATTATTATTCATTATTCATTTGATCTGTTCCATTTTTTTTAGATGCGGCATTCGTTATTTCGGATAATTAGTAACTTCGGATAAATTCATACTCATTACGTTAACTAACAGCCAAATTTGACAGCAAATTCCAATACCTATAATTTAATAGTTAGTTATTATGAGTTAGTTAGTTAGTTATTAAAAAAATTAGGATTTAAATTTTTTAGAATTTTCAGATTTTCTTTTTTCTTTTTGGATTTTCGAATTTACGAATTGCGATCATAATGAATGACCAGAAAAACGAAAGAAAAAAAACCAAATGAAAACAAACACATTTTTCGGCAGTGCACAAGTCTAATATCTGGACAGTCCTATAACTACAGAGGGAATTGAAAAGACCCTAGGACGTAAGTAGTGCCCGCTTACACAGCCTTTATAAATCTATTTTGGAAGCAAAAGCCCTACCAGCTTCTATGTTGGAGGCACTAATTGTATTGATTTATAACCCCAATAAGGACCTTCAGTATTGTGAAGCGTTCCACCCAATATCTCTGATCAACACTGATCTCAAGATGCTCTCTAAAATCCTTGCCTCTCGATTCAATTCTATTGTACTCTCCCTGGTAAAATCTGACCACACCGGTTTTATTCCTTGTAGATCACCTGTAGCCATGCCCCTGTAGGGTTTGGTGAATGTTGTGGTTCACCTGTCAACCTGCCCAACCTGGCATCCATGTTTAAGGCAATCAGAGACACAGAACAGTCCATAAGCTTTGTTGTTTTTATTTTGTTATTTGAGGGGATTGAACTTGGATGGGAAGAGGAAATTATGGGGTTCCCAGAAGATTCAGTGTAACTTGCTTGGGACTACTATATACACTCCTGTATATACACTCCAGTCTTCTCTCCAGCACAAACACTTGCTTAAGACCTCTTTTCCTTCCCTCCTCCAGCACTTCACTTGTTGCATAACGTTACTTAGTTATAGTTCAGGTGCTAACTGTCCTCTATTCAGCTACCAATCCCAGATAGCTCTCTTCAGGCCACCAGCTAGGCCTGCCTAAATTGTCCTACTCTGCTAGAAAACTCCTCACTCTAGCACCTACCTAACTAGAGGGTGCTACACACCCATATTAATCTGTGGAGGCTGTTCATCACTTTGCGGGTACCCATTTCCTTTGGTGTCCCTAGTGTCTTGATGGCCTTAGGTACCCACAAGGCATTTGACTCCATAAAATGGCTATACTTATTTCAGGTGCTGCAGACATTTGTGTTCGGGTACACTTTTATTACGTGGGTGCAGATAATATATACTCAACCCCAGGCATATGTAAGGATTATGATTGTATTTCTCCTCCCTTCCCTATACAGAGGGGCAATTGGCAGGGGGGCCACTTTCACCCCTGCTATTCAAGTTGTCATTGAACCATTAGCGGAGATTCTCCAGATTTTACCTTTGATAGGAGGTATTCAGATGGGCTCGTTGGAGGAAAGAGTGTCCTTATACGCGGACGATATGTTGTTGTATCTTTCTGACCTACAGCCAGGGCTGGCCAAAGACATTGTGCTGCCTGGGCCCAAGAATGAAATGCTGCCCCCCCCAAAAAAAATCCTATGCCCATCCAGCAAAGAGACGTTTCCATAAAGCAAAGAGACAGCCCAATATATTCAGCAAGAGACATCCCATATATTCAGCAAAGAGACATGCCCCTTCTAGGGTGACCACGCATTTTGCAGGTCTGTCCCGGGCACATTCATTCCAGGACAATACAGTGTCCCGGAATGAAACTGACACAGCCACCCCCCTAGGCCAATCTGATGCCCCCAAAAAAGGCCGCCACATCACCTCTTTACTCACTGACAGTACTTGTCCTGGCCGGGAATGCCTGGAGGAGCACAATCCCCGCCCCCTGCATGTGATTGGAGAAATCATAAATCCCACCTCTTGTGTCCAATCACTGTGCTGTGATTCGTTACAGAACAAGCTGATGTTTGGGAAGGGGGGGTGTCCGTGAATAGTAGTTTAAAAATGTGGTCACCCTAGCTCCTTCCTGCAAAGAGTATTGTGTAGCACCACGAAAGCTCCCCCCTTTCTCTCCACTTCCACCGACCAGCTACGCTCTGATCCCAGCTCAGTGATGCAACATGCTGCATGCAACAGCGCTGCATTGACCACATTTCCAAACTGCCATTCAGGGATACCGCCCTTCCTTCCCAAAAAAAGATGAGGGGGGGGGGTGTAGTCTCGCTGACAGGGAATTTGGCAGCGGGTGATTTGTCGGGCGAATGGCTGGTGTTAGCACTTAAATCATCCTAACATTATGATTGATATGGTGTCAGGATGATCAAATCACATTATTTCTATTACTACATTGTAATATATAATGAAATAGTTTAACTCACCATAATGCAGAATCAGTGGGAACCCTGAGCTTGTCATTTGCCACCATTGCTTGCCACCAGATGTAGCTTATTGCTTGCCACCGTTGCCTGCCACCAGATGCAGCTGTGCCACTTGCCACCCATAGCCTGCCACAACATGCAGCCTGTCACTTGTTACCAATGCCTGTCACCAGATGCAGCCTGTCACTTGTCACCAATGCCTGTCACCAGATGCAGCCTGTCACTTGTCACCAATGCCTGTCACCAGATGCAGCCTGTCACTTGTCACCAATGCCTGTCACCAGATGCAGCCTGTCACTTGTTACCAATGCCTGTCACCAGATGCAGCCTGTCACTTGTCACCAATGCCTGTCACCAGATGCAGCCTGTCACTTGTTACCAATGCCTGTCACCAGATGCAGCCTGTCACTTGTCACCAATGCCTGTCACCAGATGCAGCCTGTCACTTGTCACCAATGCCTGTCACCAGATGCAGCCTGTCACTTGTCACCAATGCCTGTCACCAGATGCAGCCTGTCACTTGTCACCAATGCCTGTCACCAGATGCAGCCTGTCACTTGTCACCAATGCCTGTCACCAGATGCAGCCTGTCACTTGTCACCAATGCCTGTCACCAGATGCAGCCTGTCACTTGTTACCAATGCCTGTCACCAGATGCAGCCTGTCACTTGTCACCAATGCCTGTCACCAGATGCAGCCTGTCACTTGTTACCAATGCCTGTCACCAGATGCAGCCTGTCACTTGTCACCAATGCCTGTCACCAGATGCAGCCTGTCACTTGTTACCAATGCCTGTCACCAGATGCAGCCTGTCACTTGTCACCGATGCCTGTCACCAGATGCAGCCTGTCACTTGTCACCGATGCCTGTCACCAGATGCAGCCTGTCACTTGTCACTGATGCCTGTCACCAGATGCAGCCTGTCACTCAGCCTGGCTCTCTCTCCCTTCCCTTCAGATGGGCATGCTGGGGGCTGCAGTTTCCCCCCTAGAATTGCAATGGGCCAGCCATTTGCACTACATATCCCATAATCCTCTTTTCTCCTTTTAGTTTTTTTCCCTGGCCAATGGGAGGAAAAGGGGGAAGAAACATAGCGGTGGCTGTCCTAGGAACAGCAGCATGAGGAGGAGAAGGAGGGGGGAGAAGAGCCCGCAGCTGCTCTCTCTCCACACACACAGCCGCTCCGATCTCATGCTGTTACATACAGGGAGGAGGTGGGTGGAGCTAGCGGAGGAGGAGGAAGTGAAATACTCTCTGCAATGAATGATGGGCCTCTCTCTCCTTACGTCACTGGTTGCTAGACACAAAGCGGGCCGCAGCTAGCAACAAGTTTGGGCAGTGAAGCAGGGGCCGCTGGAGAGACCCTTGAAGTGCGTCTTGCCACTGCGGCCAGTGACAGCGGCGCCGGCGATGCAGTACAGTATGACATTGACAATGCACACTAGATGGAGGGAAACCCAGGTCCTCAGGCAGGCCCGGATTTATTCCCTTTGCCGCCCCAAGGCCGGGTCCTCCCTTTTGCCGCCCCAATGCCGCGGGTTGACGGGTTGAGAACTGGGGGGGGGGAGATGTGCTGGCCGGAAAAGTCCAAGTGACCTCTCCTCTCATCTCTCCCCTCCTCTTCTGCCCCTCGAATTGAGAAGTGGGGGGGGGTTGCTGGGTTGCTGCCAAAGGTCCAAATTACATCAGAGCCCCCCTTACATCAGAGTCCGCACAGAGGCCCCCCTTACATCAGAGTCTGCACAGAGCCCCCCCTTACATTACATCAGAGTCTTCACAGAGCCCCCTCTTACATCAGAGTCCGCACAGAGCCCCCCCTTACATCAGAGTCCGCACAGAGCCCCCCTTACATCAGAGTCCGCACAGAGCCCCCCTTACATCAGAGTCCGCACAGAGCCCCCCCTTACATCAGAGTCCGCACAGAGCCCCCCCTTACATCAGAGTCCGCACAGAGCCCCCCCTTACATCAGAGTCCGCACAGAGCCCCCCCTTACATCAGAGTCCGCACAGAGGTCCCCCTTACATCAGAGTCCGCACAGAGGTCCCCCTTACATCAGAGTCCGCACAGAGGTCCCCCTTACATCAGAGTCCGCACAGAGGTCCCTCTTACATCAGAGTCCGCACAGAGACCCCCCTTACATCAGAGTCCGTACAGAGCCCCCCCCTTACAACAGAGTCCGCACAGAGGCCCCCTCTTACATCAGAGTCCGCACAGAGGCCCCCTCTTACATCAGAGTCCACACAGAGCCCCTCTTACATCAGAGTCTGCACAGAGCCCCCCTTACATCAGAGTCTGTACAGAGCCCCCCCTTACATCAGAGTCCGCACAGAGGCCCCCTTACATTAGAGTCTGCAGAGAGGCCCCCCTTACATCAGAGTCTGCACAGAGGCCCCCCTTACATCAGAGTCCGCACAGAGGCCCCCCTTACATCAGAGTCCGCACAGAATTTCCACTTACACTGTAAGGGGGAGCTCTGTGGACTCTAATGTAAACGGGAACCCTAATTTAAGGGGTGTTCTGGGAAACTTGATTTAAGGGGGCATGCTGTGGACTCTGGTGTAAAGGGGGTCTCTGCTCACCAAAGCCTGCCCCCCTCCCCTTTAACAAAGTCCACAGAGCACCCCTTTTTATACACTGGGAGGCAGGAGAGAGGGTGAGCTTACCAGGATGGAGGCTGAGGTGCTGGCTGTCTGACACTTTTCTGGGTTCAAACTTCCTGCCCAGTGCCCTCACATGGGAGTGTGGGTGGGGCAGACTCAGAAGGAGGAGGATCAGAGCTCTATCTCTCCTCTGTCTGTGCAGAGAGAGGGATGTCAGCGCCAGTGTGCTCTGAGGCTAAGCTATGTGTGAGACGAGACATAGCTCAGTCCTGCAGCCCTCCCCCTGGAGCTGACAACAGGCACGGCTGCACAACGGGAAGTGAGTGGCGGCCGTGACCTGTGTTAACAGAGTTCCAGCAGCCTGTGTAGAGACATCTCACCTCTTTCCCTCCCTTCCTCTGCCATGCGGATTGGATTGAGGAGGGGGGGGGGGGGTTTCTACCGAAAGTCCTGACACATCTCACCTCTCCCCCCTCCTCTGCAGCGGAAGAGGGGGGGGGGGGTGCCGCGGCGCCGCCCCTGCATTCACTGCCGCCCCGAGGCCTGGCCTCTGTGGCCTTGTGGGGAATCCGGCCCTGTCCTCAGGCAGTGCGCCCCTGTTGCCGCCCCTCTTAAAGTGCCGCCTGGGACCATGGTCCCATCGGGTCCCATGGTAGGGCCGGCCCTGCCTACAGCATAGTGTTCCGGTGGTGTTGGACTTGGTCCAGCATTTTGGACAGTATTCAGGGTTCAAGGTCAATTGGACAATATCCTGTATATTGCCCATGGATGCAGACCTTCCTCTCCATATACCACCTGCTTTCCCATTGCAGATCTCTTCTAAGTTCAAGTATCTGAGTATAGAGGTCCAGTTACCATTATCTCAGTTTTATCATAATATGTTGTTATTGAAAGGAAAACCCCAGAACTCAAGAGATTTCAAGAAAATGTTGACTGCTGAAGCCACATTAAACAAAGATGTATTTAATATACAAGCCTGTAGTTTTAGACATAAGCATGAAGAGCTGCACAGCCCAGCACAATACATAGTGTTGATTTGAAAAACATTGCTCCCGTGCCTAGCACAGCTGATACAAATTTATATGTTTTACAAAAAGGGTGGGAACTAGCTAGCTAAAGGGTCTTTGAAGTCAAATCTTGATTGAAATGCAAAATACTTGTTTACATAGTTGTTGATTCCAAGGCTTGTTGGCTGACCAGGCCTTCAAAGGTCGAGATGGCATTCTTTGCAAATAAAGGTGTAAATGGTCTTTGGACACAATCAAGAAAATTGTTACAGAATATATAAGTCTGGTTACAGCACCAATTCCATACATGGGATAACAAGTTTGTCTATGTGCTGTTAAGTAATTTGAGCTTACAAAATCTATTGACAGAGAGAAGTCATATGTTGAAATCAGCACCATTTATATTCACTATCTGCTGAGCCACTGATAAGCTCTGAATCATTTTAAAGGTAATTACTCAGTTTTGTTACATTGATATTTTAAACAAGATCCTGTGATTATTTCCTCATTATCTGTATCATACACATTATTGAAATGTTGATCTATGCTCCCTCCGGCGTATCGCCAGGCAGTTGGACCATGTTTAGCACACTCTTTGAAATGATGGGATTCAGTTAAATATTATGCGGGTCTGATCTCCCCCCACCTCCCTCTTTTAAGACTTCTTTATTGCCAATTATTCCCCCCAGGTTGCAACAACCCGGCCCAATGTTCCCAGTGGACCGCGAATGGCTTCACAGATATCCATATTACCTGTTTACTCCTACTAGGATCCTAACTTTTGATGCCCTACGCTCCTCTCACAATATCCCTTTGCAAGAACATTATAGATATCTTCAACTTAGACATTTTCTTCAGCAACTTATTAAATCTCGCCCTACTCCATATACTCTGACTACTTTTGAGAGAATATGCAGGGCTAGACCCCACTCCCCGGGGCAATATATCTCTGGTATACTCCTCTAAAATTTCGACAAGAAAATCCCTGTTGAGGCCATATCAACTCCAATGGGAAAAAGAACTAGGGAGGCAGTTAGACCCAGAGGACTGGCAAATAATGACCATAGCTTTTTCAAAGTGTTCTCAAAACGTTCTTATCTTAGAGAATGCATATAAAGTATTGTATAGGTGGTACTACACGCCGGCTAGATTGGCCTGGTTTATCCCAACCTACTCTCCTCTCTGCTTTCGGGGCTGTTCACAAGAAGGGACAATGGCACATATTTGGTGGTCTTGCCCTGGGGCATGCAGGTTGTGGGTCAGAACCTATACCCTTTTACGCAATCTATTTCATGTTAACCTCAAAAGAGATCCTTATGAAGCCCTACTAGGCAAGCCAATTGTTGAACTGCTTCCTCTGGAAAGGCAACTGGCCCAACATCTGTTTGCTGTGACTAAATTAACGATTGCCAGGGCATGGAAGACTCCTAAGCTTAGCTTTGAGTCTGTCAAAAACCGCATAAATGACATCATTGTAAATGAGAAACAAACAGCCATTCTCTTGGATACACATGATAAATTTCTCAGAGTTTGGCAACCGTGGATCACATGTTTTCATCCCCCTCATTTCGACAGTACGCTCCTCTCAATTTAACGCTTCCCCGACACATTCCCCGTGGACTTTTCTCTCTCCTCTTTCTTTCTTTCCTTTTTGGCCTTTTCTTCTTCTTTTAGTTTCTTCTCTTCCCTTCATTTCTTCTTTTTCACCTTTTCCGGTCAATATGCTTTATGCATTAAGTTAATATGGATATCGGGCCGACAGGTATTGCCCTGGTTCGATGGTTATTTTGATAATATTGCTCTTCATGTTATCTTTGGATCTCCCCACCCCCCTTTTTTTTGTTGTTGTTCTACCCTCTCCAACTGAGAGACACTAGACTATGCATGCCTTCGTTCAGATATCTCAGATTCAACATTTGTTTTTGACCTCATGTCTGTTTATTACAAACTGTGACCGTATATGTTGGATTGTCTATTAATAAAACTTTTGTGAAAGAAATGTTGATCCATATTCTTTGCTTGTCACCAGTTATATTTTGATATTGTTGTGCACTGATTTTTAGTAAATAAATATATATATTTTTGCACATCCTTTTGTACTCCTTTTGTCTTCAGGTTAGAGCGAATAAACGAATTTGAGTTATTTTGTGGAAATAGGTGGGAATCTCCTTAATCATATATCCTTACCTACAGTATATACTCGAGTATAAGCCGACCCGAGTATAAGCCGAGGACCTAATTTTACCCCAAAAAACTGGGAAAACGTATTGACTCGAGTATAAGCCGAGGGTGAGAATGCAGAGGGTCAACAATGCTCATTTGCAACCTCACTGTGCCCATACTCACTGTGCCCATACTCACTGTGCCCATACTCGCTGTGCCCATACTCGCTGTGCCCATTGTCAATGTGCCCGTCGTCACTGTACCTTGAAATTGAGAGGCTGCGGGTATCCATTCATTGTTTAAAACTCGCGGTCTCCTCCTGGTCCCTTCCGTGATAGGCGTTTCTCAGCTGACACAGTTCAGCCTATCACGGACGTTCTCGTAACCTCTGACTCATTTTCCCAGCAGACAGTGTGATCAGTGTTCTGCCAATCACGGACGTCCTCTTGTCCAAGGATGAAAAGGCATCCGTGATTGGCGGAACACTGAACACAGTGTTTGCTGGGATGGGTGAGGATGAGAGAACGTTCGTGATAGGCGATTCTCAGCAGACAGAGTTCTGCCTATCACGGAAGAGACAGGAGGAGACCGCAAGTTTTAAATGATGGACGCCCGCAGCCTCTCAATATTTCCAGGTACACTGACTCAAGTATAAGCCGAGGGGGGCACTTTCAGCCCAAAAAAAGGGTTGAAAATCTTGGCTTATACTCGAGAATATACAGTATTTTCATGAATTTAAAACTGTTAAATATTTCAGTATAAACATTCTGACATAATTTTTCCTTTTATACAGCTGGTGCATTTCAATGTTTGATCACTTGGACTCATTTTTATTCCACTTGCATAGTCATTTTCAGTTAATTTCTTTAATATGTCAGGACTTCTGTGCCCAAGTCATCTGTACCATGTGTGAATGCAGTTTGAATGTTTTTCCTCCTTGGCAGTATTAACCACCTCATTGCAGTTTAGGTTATACAGTTCATCTGTAATTTTAGCATTTGCAAGTAAGATATCCACTTAACGTATGGTACCACTTGTAAAGCTTCACCCTGAGTTACAAATGCCAAGGCCATGACATCTGTACAGCCCTTGCATTGTGCACTGGTCCAAATCATTTGGTGGAGGTGGATTATGGTGTGGGGTTGTTTTTCAGAGGTTGGGCTTGGCCCCTTAGTTTCAGTGAAGGGAACTCTTAAGGCAACAACATACAAAGACATTTTTGACAATTTCATGCTTCCATCTTTGTGGGAACAGTTTGGGGTTGGGCCCTTCCTATTCCAACATGACTGCACACCAGTGCACAAAGCAAGGTCCATAAAGGCATAGATGAGTGAGTTTGGGGTGGATAAACTTGACTGGCCTGCACAGAGTTCTGACCTCAACCCGATAGAACACCTTTGGGGTGAATTAGTGTGGAGACTATGAGCTAGGCCCTCTCTCCAACATCAGTGCGTAACCTCACAAATGCGCTTCTGGAAGAAGGGTCAAACATTCCCATAGACACATTCCTAAACCTTGTGGACAACCTTCCCAGAAGAGTTGAAGCTTTTATAGCTGCAAAGGGTGGGCCAACTCATTATTGAACCCTACGGACTATTCTTCTAGTGAGATGTCTTCACGAGAATCCCAGTTATTTTCTCCATCCACTGCCATTATGGAGGTTCCATTATTTTATTTTATAAAAGGAGAATGCTGTAAATTACTTACTGAATCTGGAAGGTGCAAAATCTGGTGCAGCTGTGCATGGTAGCCAATCAGCTTCTAACTTCAGCTTGCTCAATTAAGCTTTGATAAAAAAAAACTGGAAGCTGATTGGTCTCTATGGAGAGCTGCACCAGATTTTGCGCTCTCCAGTTTTAGTAAACCAACCCCTGTGTGACACAGAAGGATGTACCTGAGAAATACAGTCATTAGATGAAACAGCTCACGAAAGTTCATTATTTTCAACAAATGGTCTAAAAAACAGAAGTGGCACCTAGGGAGACTGCGGGGCTCGGCAGATGAGAGAAAGGTTCCCAGGTCCATCCACCTCTCTGTTCTACTGCTGCTAGTTTGTTTGTACCATGACATAATGGGTAAGTCAGTACAACTTGAAACACACTATTTGATCTTCAGTAATTATTACTTACTCTATCACTGTGTACACAAAGCCAAGCCCTTGACTTTATTTTCTCTTTCATAATATTATTTACTCCACATTCTGCTACTGTTTTTTTTACTTTCTATTATATAAGTGTAATGCTACCCTCCGAGGGGTCAATTGATAGTCGGGTTCTTCTGTCTTCCCCCAGTAATGACCCGACCTGCCTGAACCCAAATCACTGACACAATTAGTAAGGCACCATTCACACCCGAGCACCCCTACTTCAAAAACACTCCAAAGAAGCTCATGTAGCAAATCTTGGCACAGAGCAAGGAGTGTTTGGCATTGCGATTTTTGCTCAATTTTGGCGCGTTTTGTTGCTCGACAATCATGGCAAAATCGCTCCACTTTTGGGGTGTCATTAGGAAACAATGGCATCACAAACGCGTCCCGTGTTTTTGCCGCAATTCTGGAATTGTGGGCAGAATCGCTCGATTCCAGTACGCTTAGGTGTAAACGGAAATAAAAAGTGAACTTTATTAAACAGGCAAAGCTCCGCAGAAAAGGATCGGTTAGACAGCCGGAAAGCAATAAATCAGCAACAACAAGTTGACAGTGTTAACAGTGTGACAGTGTTAACAGTAAAGCCTTATTCACAGTGGCAATAGAAACAGGCATTTTGGATGTGTTTTTGCCGCTCCCCAAACACCTAGCAAAACAGCCTACAGTGGCTAATATGGACAGCAGATAGAGCTGTCCACATTT
This sequence comes from Rana muscosa, assembly GCA_029206835.1. Classification (NCBI taxonomy): domain Eukaryota; kingdom Metazoa; phylum Chordata; class Amphibia; order Anura; family Ranidae; genus Rana; species Rana muscosa. Next base: position 418,758,241 of record CM055127.1, on the reverse strand, counting down.
GAAAAACGTAGAGTCTTGGAGGAGTTGAATCTTGTCAACAACTTCCATTCAAGTCCATGGTAATGCGCCGTAAATGGGCATTTAGATCAAGTTTACCGCAGTTTCTGCCATCTGGGGGCAGGGCCAAGTAGCAGGCAGTGGCTGCAGCCAACAGAGATTCTGCCCTCCATGGTGTCAAGTGTGGGTTCAGAATCCAGCATCCAATGGAGCTAATCACACTCTTCCTTCAGCCTTAATCTCCTTCAAAATGGCCACTGTTCCTCTGGTATTGAGGACATGTTCTTCCTCTAGCACTGTCCACCGATTGCATGGAGGGAATAACAAGCTGCAACAGCGAAGAACATTCTGGGCCAGGCTACATTTGTGCCATTCTGTTGCAGTACTGAGTACATAGAAGAGTGGGGAAGCTGAAGGGACCGACATACAATATACAGTATTATCTGGTGTAATTTTGGAAGGATAGTCTGTGCTATGATAAGTGGTAGTGACCTGTGTTATGAGTTTATCATGACGAGTAGTGTAGCTCCCCTCTAGACTGTGGTAGCATTGTGCACATTTAAATTTATACTAAGCAGAAAAGTGTCAATTGCCATAATTCATTTACATATGTAGCAAGGGCCCCGACCCCTAGAGGCCTAATGGTGACCTCCAGAGTCAGGGAGAGTTGACATCCTTCTTTGTAGAGTGGGTTACTAAGCATAGTGGGTGTAATGCAAGATAGAATGATTGGGCGCCAGTCACTTTGAATGCGAACAAAAGAGATTTATTGTCTCTTAACAAGAACTGGGGGAGAGAGGGTTAGGGCCTGAACACCCTTAGGCAGATGCAATAGCAATTGGCAGACTCCAAGATAAAACAGGCAGACAGCTATACAGGTTGAGGGCCTTTAAGCTGGTTGCAGCACTGTATTTGTAGAACTGCTGTCTCCTATGGCAACTGAACTTGAAGGTTGACTTCAACACAGATCTGTACACATACCAGACTTGGTATCCCCGTTGTGTAGGACCTGGCCTCCATATCACAGCCTCCCGCTGTAGCTTTTCTCACTGAGCTCCCAGACTTTTTACCAGACCTTCAGACCCCAGTCGCCCGCTGGATCCCCTGAGCTAATCCGCTGTATACTCCAAGCATCACCCACGCTCACCCGCTGGGTCCCTGACTTGAACACTGAAGCTTTCCCAACTTGTTCGTCATCCACGGCTAGTGAAAAAGGCTGCTATGGTACTTCTTCAGACTTCACAAACCTGGCCTCTGAAACAGGAGTAGTTGTCCCTTACTGGCGACGATGTCCTCTTTATCTCTGACCTCTGGTTCTCACTTTCCTCTGGTAACAAGTGTGGTTGTCCCATGTGGCAACTGATTCTCCTTCACCTCTGGCAACACTCGGTTTACTGTCCGGCTGAACCTCTGCAATGTCACGGCTCCTCTCGGGCTGAGCCTCTTCAAATGTGGCTAGGCCTCAGGCTTAGGTCTAACCTTCAGTTGCTGCTTCACATACAGCCCCCAGGCCTCAGCCTGGGGCTAAAAGAACACTGACTACCTGACTCATTCCCCTTAAATAGACTCTCCCAGCATGCTTAGCCACAAATATGATTGGCTGAGAAATTATGTCTAATCACAACCTGAACTCACTGTGGTCTTGTCATTCTAATGCCAAAGGCAGCAGTGCCACCTATTGACAGAAGAGAGAAATGCAGCAGATTCAGGCTTAAGGCAAAAAAAGTCAGAGGCTACAATTACCAATTAGCCAGGCTAATTACTGCCTAGCATAACTAAATTTGTTAGCAACCCTGCCTAATACCAGTGTGCTACACATATATCATATACAGTGGGTACGTAAAGTATTCAGACCCCCTTACATTTTTCACTCTTTGTTATATTGCACCCATTCGCTAAAATCATTTAAGTTCATTTTTTTCCCTCATTAATGTACACACAGCACCCCATATTGACAGAAAAACACAGAATTTTGGACATTTTTGCAGATTTATTAAAAAAGAAAAACTGAAATATCACATGGTTCTAAGTATTCAGACCCTTTGCTGTGACACTCATATTTAACTCAGGTGCTGTCCATTTCTTCTGATCTTCCTTGAGATGGTTCTACACCTTAATTTGAGTCCAGCTTACAGCTCACAGTGCACATCAGAGCAAATGAGAATCATGAGGTCAAAGGAACTGCCTGAAGAGCTCAGAGACAGAATTGTGGCAAGGCACAGATCTGGCCAAGGTTACAAAAAATTTCTGCTGCACTTAAGGTTCCTAAGAGCACAGTGGCCTCCATAATCCTTAAATGGAAGATGTTTGGGACGACTAGAACCCTTGCTAGAGCTGGCCGTCCGGCCAAACTGAGCTATCAGGGGAGAAGAGCCTTGGTGAGAGAGGTAAAGAAGAACCCAAAGATCACTGTGGCTGAGCTCCAGAGATGCAGTCGGGAGATGGGAGAAAGTTGTAGAAAGACAACCATCACTGCAGCCCTCCACCAGTCGGGGCTCTATGGCAGAGTGGCCTGACGGAAGCCTCTCCTCAGTGCAAGACACATGACAGCCCTCATGGAGTTTGCTAAAAAAAAAACACTTGAAGGACTCCAAGATGGTGAGAAATAAGATTCTCTGGTCTGATGAGACCAAGATAGAACTTTTTGGCCTAAATTCTAAGCGGTATGTGTGGAGAAAACCAGGCACTGCTCATCACCTGTCCAATACAGTCCCAACAGTGAAGCATGGTGGTGGCAGCATCATGCTGTGGGGGTGTTTTGCAGTTGCAGGGACAGGACGACTGGTTGCAATTGAGGGAAAGATGAATGCGGCCAAGTACAGGGATATCCTGGACGAAAACCTTCTCCAGAGTGCTCAGGACCTCAGACTGGGCCGAAGGTTTACTTTCCAACAAGACAATGACCCTAAGCACACAGCTAAAATAACAAAGGAGTGGCTTCACAACAACTCCGTGACTGTTCTTGAATGGCCCAGCCAGAGCCCTGACTTAAACCCAATTGAGCATCTCTGGAGAGACCTAAAAATGGCTGTCCACCAACGTTTACCATCCAACCTGACAGAACTGGAGAGGATCTGCAAGGAGGAGTGGCAGAGGAACCCCAAATCCAGGTGTGAAAAACTTGTTGCATCTTTCCCAAAAAGACTCATGGCTGTATTAGATCAAAAGGGTGCTTCTACTAAATACTGAGCAAAGGGTCTGAATACTTAGGAGCAAGTGATATTTCAGTTTTTCTTTTTTAATAAATCTGCAAAAATGTCAACAATTCTGTGTTTTTCTGTCAATATGGGGTGCTGTGTGTACATTAATGAGGAAAAGAATGAACTTAAATGATTATAGAAAATGGCTGCAATATAACAAAGAGTGAAAAATTTAAGGGGGTCTGAATAATTTACGTACCCACTGTATATCATGACACTGTATTTTGCTTTTTTTTATTTTTTTTAAATCCTCTAAGTACCCTATTTCTGCAGCACTGTTGTGTGATCACATAATCTGTCCTTGTTCTTTAGCATCTGCAGGGAAAGATCTTTGGGAGGGGCTTCTATTACTCTGCTGATGTATACTCTCTACAATGTAAGTCTGTGTCTGGTCAGTCCTGATTGGTGCTTTGCCAGTCACATGACAAAAAAAACGGTTTCAGAAGAGCAATTGAAAATAGATTATAACTATCAAATAACTTTTTTACAACTCCCTATAATTCTTTATTGAACATCTAATATGTATTTTTTTGTGCAGTAATATGGTGTACGCAGAGACAGAGATGACTGACACTAGCTTTAACTTTGTTCAGGTGGCATCTGCATCCACATGTTTTATCAATTACCTTATATACTCGAGTATAAGCCGACCCGAATATAAGCCGAGGCACCTAATTTTACCACAAAAAAATGGGAAAACGTATTGACTCGAGTATAAGCCTAGGGTGTCCATTTGCATGCCTCACTGTGCCTCACTGTGTCCATGTGTATGCCTCACTGTGTCCATGACTAGACTGACGTTTAACATGGGAGTCTAAGGAAGGGGTGCCCAGATTTAAAAAATTGGTGCTCCCCGGCTGTAGGTCCCCCAGACAAAAAACTTTGCACACTTGTAGAGGAGAAATGGGGCTACATGTGTGCCAAGTTTTGGGTCCAGGGGGCCTACGACCGGCTGGTACTGGGTCCCCAAATTCACTGGAGAAATTACCGTTTAACATGGGAGTCTATGGAAGGGGTGCCCGGAGTTGGAAAAATCGGTGCTCCCCGGCCGTAGGTCTCCCGGACAACAAACTTTGCACACTTGTAAAGAAAGAGTGGGGCTACATGTGTGCCAAGTTTGGGGTCCAGGGGATCGGGTCCTCAAAGTCCAGGAGATTAGGCGCAAAAAGGTGACTCGAGTATAAGCCGAAGGGGGCATTTTCAGCACGGGCATGTGCTGAAAAACTCGACTTATACTCGAGTATATACGGTACATTAGATATATTTAAAACCGATTTATATTAAAACTAAACATTTTTTTTTGTAGTAAGACACTCACGTCTTGGTGGCTAAATGAGAATATTTAGCCACTAATATTTGAGTCGCAGCTGTCCAGTATTGACCCCACTAGTGGGGCAAGGAAAATATAAATGAAAAATGAGACAGTGCCTGCTCCTCCTTAAAGCGGAGCTCTGCCGGAAAAAAATATATTAAAAGCCAGCAGCTACAGCTACAGCAGCTGCTGGCTTTTAATATTTGGACACTTACCTGTCCTGGAGTCCAGCGACGTCCGCAGCAGAGGACGAGCGATCGCTCGTCACTCTGCTGCTCCCTCCACCATCCTCGCTGAGGAAACCAGGAAGTGAAGCCCTGCGGCTTCATGCCCGGTTCCCTACGGCGCATGCGCGAGTCGCGCTGCGCCGTTCTGATTTGTCCTCCTGTGTTCTGGGAGCCGAGTGTCTCCCAGAACACTACGGGAAGTCTGGGGGAAGTGACGTCACTCCCGCAGATTCCCGGAGAGAGGACTCCCGGATGTGGGTGAAAATACCTGTCTTAGACAGGTATCTTCACCCCCCTCCCCCCTGAAAGGTGTCAATTGTGACACCGGAGGGGGGGAGGAATCCGATTAGCATAAGTTTAAAATTAGGGTGGAGCTCTACTTTAACACTAATTCCTCTTATAAATGTACCCAGTTGGTATATTTATATGTGATATTGACATAGGATGATTGGATACAACATGTGGCTATATATCGACATGATTGATCCATAACTAACATGAATGCATAATTTGTATGAACCAAATGACCATTATAAATAAAATGCCAATATGAATTAATTGTTGAAAAGTGACAATAATAATTGATTAAAGGTGGCAATAATAAAATTAATTAAAGTGCATAATGTGATAAAAGTGCAAAATAGTCCTTTTCTTTGGGCAAGAAAGTGCTATAGGGCTCCATGTCCCAAAGGAGTTAGTGATTCTCCTCCTGGGGATGATATAAATTTCCAAACTCACCAGATGGGTTGGACTCTTTTGCCTTAGAGCAAAACTGAGTCCAACATGCCTGTAGGTCATTTACTAGGGACCAAACCCAAAGCTGTAACCTCCGGTTGCTTCCTGTGTCTCCTCTGTGGTGTATCTCCTCCAATTGTGGCTCTGGAACTTCAGGGGTAAACCATATGCAGTCCGTGATAAAGGAAAGAGAGTGCTCCTCATAGAGTAAAATCCTTAGGTTTATTGGTTAAAACAGCTTACAAAATATTAAAAACTGTCATATTAACAGGACCAGTGTCCCTAGTGAAACCCTCGGCCCATGCAGTTGTGGAGACGTGGTATCTATTTAGCACATAGCGTGCGTTCCACTCTCCTGGTCGGAAGTGACGTTAGAGAGAGTTATTCTGACGCGTTTCGTCATAGAGATCTCTCTCTTGCGTTCCAGTCCTTTTATTTGACTCGTCATGACAAATACCTTCCTCCCCCTCCAATCACAGAGCAGAGCACAAGGAAGTACATCCCTCCTGGTGTTGGTGTGAGCATTTGTGTATTGTCCTAGACCATTTAGATCAGGGGTCTCAAACTCAAATTGCCTGAGGGCCACATGACAAGTTTTCATATCCCATGGGGGCCGCATGCAAACTTTTAAAACTTCCAAAACAATAAACTATACCAGCAATAATATACTATACCCAGCACTGATGTCAGCAAATGCATTATTAACCCCCATCACTGGTGTCAGCAAACACATTATTAACCCCCAGCACTGATGTCAGCAAACGCATTATTAACCCCCATCACTGATGTCAGCAAACGCATTATTAACCCCCATCACTGGTGTCAGCAAACGCATTATTAACCCCCAGCACTGGTGTCAGCAAATTGATTATTAACCCCCAGCACTGGTGTCAGCAAACGCATTATTAACCCCCATCACTGGTGTCAAACGCATTATTAACCCCCATCACTGGTGTCAGCAAACGCATTATTAACCCCCAGCATTACCCCCCCCACACTGCACAAATACCCTCCACACTCCATAATTACCCCCAAAAATCGATAAAATACCCCCCACACTGCACAAATCCCCCCACACTGCACAAATCCCCCCACACTCCACAAATCCCCCCACACTACACAAATCCCCCCACACTACACAAATACCCCCCACACTGCACAAATCCCCCCACACTGCATAAAATACCCCCACACTCCATAAAATACCCCCCACACTGCACAAATACCCCCACACTCCATAAATACCCCCCACACTGCACAAATAGCCCCCACACTGCACAAATAGCCCCCACACTCCATAAAATAGCCCCCACACTCCATAAAATACCCCCACACTGCACAAATAGCCCCACACTACACAATTAACCCCCACACTACACAAGTACCCCCACACTCCATGAGATACCCCCCCACACTCCATAAGATACCCCCCACACTCCATAAGATACCCCCCCACACTCCATAAGATACCCCCCCACACTCCATAAGATACCCCCCCCACACTCCATAAAATAGCCCCCACACTGCACAATTAACCCCCACACTACACAAATCCCCCCACACTCCATAAAATACCCCCCACACTACACAATTACCCCCCCCACACTCCATAAAATACTCCATTCACCCCACTAAGGACTTTGCCTTACTCACCTCTCCTGGCAGTCAGGATCGTCTGGCTTCCGAGTCCTCTCCTCCTGGCTTCCACAGAGGCCTAGTGACAGGGCACCCAGAGAACACAATCTCCCGCTCTGAGCAGCAGGACCCTGGATCGGGGCTCTGATCGTCAGTGCCTAGGTGGGCGGGGCGATGGGCGGATCCTTCCTCCGCTCTGTTCTCTCTCTGGGCTGCGGCAGTGTGCAGCGGAGAGGACAGAGCTGATGGAGAGGTAAAGCTCTTCGGCACCTCCCCCTCTGCGGTGCCTGTGAAAAAAGACGTCCTGGATCGGGCCTGCGGGCCATTTTTAACCAGTCCGCGGGCCGCAAATGGCCCGCGGGCTGGTACTTTGAGACCCCTGATTTAGATAGTCCGGCTATTGACGGCCTTATCAGTGACATCTTGTGTCCGTTATTCTAATCACACCTTGGCCAGTGAAACAAATATGATGTGTTTATAAACTATACCTAATGTTGTTGGTAATTATGTTTAAAAAAAAAAAATCTAATGAAATTACAAAAATACTGAAAATAAATAAAATGTAAAATAAATGAAAATAAAATAAAATAAAAGTCAAAATAAATAAAAAATCTATAAATTAAAAATAAAATTAAAAATAAAATTAAAAATAAAATTAAAAATGAAAATAAATATACAAATAATGAAAATAAAGATAGAAATATGATTAAAAATAAATAAAATAAAATAATTTAATCATATGTATGTTTTTCTATGATATGCCTCCTCTATGTGAGAGTGGACTCTATAGTGCTCTGCTCCTCACAGATAGACAGTTACATTTATTATTAAAAATGAGAAATAAAGCAGTTAATATCAATATCTATGTTAAGTCCCGCTGGACTGAGGCTACCCAGTTCATGTATCCAGCGGGTTTCATTCTGGGATACAGCTCGTGTCATTTTGATTCCCCTCCAATGACCTTCTATTTTTTTTTTTAAATATATATATATATATATATATTTTTTAAGTTATCCATTATACATAGGACAGTCATTCCATTTGATCTGATACATCCAGTAATTAACACAACACAATTTTATACAAATTCAAATATATAGCATCAGTCCAAAATCATAAACTTATATATACTGTCAGACAGAACGACCCTTATCCTACCCATATCAAAACATAGACTTTAAATAGAGCTGTCTATACTCTGAATTCGACCCCTTACTATCCTAAATATACAAACAATCCACTTTACTTTAGTCACCTTCATAATCAAAAGTAAAAACAGGAAAAAAAAAAGAAAAAAAAAAAAAACCCCACCAGTAGGAAGAATGGAGGATCAGCACATCACCAGTATTAAGTCAATCACGATACAAATAGGGTCTTTCCTTCCTCCAAAAATGTAAATATATTCCAAGAAGCCCAGGTTTGGGAGTAAGTTTCATATCGATTTTGTCCCAAAAATACCAACTCTTCCATCTTATTTACCTCTTCAATTCTTGTAAGCCATGAAGATATTGTAGGAGGTCTCACATCTCTCCATTGCCGTGCAATACACGATCTAGCAGCATTAAAAAGATGGCATAAAATTGATTTATTATATACTTTCCCCGGTACACTAGAAACATGTAACAAAAAAAGGGCTGGGTCTTTGGGGAGGGTATAATCTGTAAATTTCTGCGAAATTCGATAAACCTCCTTCCAGAAGTGTTCCAACTTCGGGCATGCCCAAAAAATATGAAGTAGAGTCCCCCTCTCTATTTGGCATCTCCAACATTTATCCGAGATCAAGGGCGAATATTTATGAAGTAGCGAGGGTGTACGATACCATCTCGTCATAAGTTTAAAATTAGTTTCCTGTGCCCGGGTACATATTGATGATTTTAAAGCATTGTATATAATTTGCCTTTGCTGTAAAAGGGAGAAGGACCTTTCTAATACCGTTTCCCATTTCTTTAGAAAGGGGGGAACATACTCGTCTGGGGGAGCCACCAATAACGCATATATTTGTGAAAGTGTATGGGAACATGGACCCGTCTTCACATAATTTTTCTAAGGTAGCCATTGGTCATTGAAATCTGTCCGGGGGTGGTAGTGTTTTAAAAAAATGTCGTAACTGAACTCCACTCCAGAAGACCAGACCAAAACGGTCATTTACTGAGGTCAGGGCAGCGAGTGAAGGCCACGTCGCAGATTGTGCAAAATGCGAAGCCTGATAGCATTGTGACTCTAACAGTTTCCTAAAAGGTCCATCTTGTAGTCCCGGTGGAAAGCAAGGGTTCCCCACTATAGGGTAAAGAGGGGAATATGCGGATGATAATCGAGTAGTCGTGCATATCCGGGAGCATATCGGCAAGGTAGGCCCCAAGGTTGGGTGTTTTTTGAGAGCCACCTCAAGATCTCTAAAACACTAAACCGCCCGTTGCAATGGGACCCTACATTGTGATTGCTCAATCTTAGGCCATAGTTTAAACTCTGTATGCCTGCACCAATCTATTACTCTCCCCATATGAGCCGCCTGATAATATTTCTGCATATCCGGTACTGCTAAACCGCCGTGTTGCTTGGGCATGGTCATTAATCTTCGTTGTAGTCTAGGCCTCTTATAGTTCCAGATAAATTTGGTTATCAGCGCATTAATCTGTTTGAAAAATTCGAAGGGAATATGAATCGGTAATGTTTGAAAAAGATAGGTGAATTTGGGCAAAATTGACATTTTGATTATATTGCATCTCCCAAACCAAGAAAAAAGACCATGTTGCCACTTTTCAAATAAAATCTTTACTCTACTAAGTAAAGGTGGGAAGTTCCTCTCATACACTTGATTTAATTTGAGAGGAATATATGTACCCAAATATTTAAGGGCCGTGGGGGTCCATCTGAAATTAAAGTTTGTTTTTAAAGTATTTATCTGCAGCCCCGACATTGATACCCCCATTGCCTCTGATTTGGACATATTTATTTTAAAGGTAAGATAATTCACTGTACTGATGTAATTCTTTCAGGAGGTTTGGTACAGATATAGACGGTTTAGTCAGTGAGAATAGAAGATCATCTGCATATGCAGATACCTTATAGTCTACTCCTCCAGCTTGTATCCCCGTTATGTCTTATTCTGCACAGGAATGGCTCCAATGAGAGGGCAAAAAGGAGAGGTGATAGGGGACACCCTTGCCGGGTTCCATTGGAGATCGAGAAGGGCTCTGATAAATGCCCATTTGCTTTGATTTGTGCCGTAGGTCTCGAGTAAATACTCGAAATCCAACCCATCATCTTCTCTCCAAAGCCTACATATCTTGGGACCGAGAACATAAAGGGCCAATTGACCCGATCAAACGCCTTTTCGGCATCCGTACTCAGAAACACAGACGGGGTATTAGAAGAGTCAGCCATGTGAAAAAGATTCAATACTTTAATAGTATTATCTCGCGCTTCACGAGTTGGTATAAAACCAACCTGGTCGAGATGTATTAAAGCTGTCAGATGTGGTTGGATACGTGTAGCTAGATTTTTTGTAAATAGTTTAAGATCCACATTTAATAAGGAAATAGGCCGGTAACTACCACAAGCTGATGGATCCTTATCAGTGGCGGCTGGTGCTCAAAATTTTTGGGGGGGCGCAAACAAACTGAAAAAAAAAATCAATTGCCGCCACTGTGCCCATAAAACGCAGCCACTGTGCCCAAACGCCACCAGTTTGCCCCCTCAAATACAGCCAGTTTGTTTCCATATACAGCCAGTGTGCCCCCATATACAGCCAGTGTGCCCCCATATACAGCCAGTTCCCCCCAAATGCAGCCAGTGTGCCCACATATACAGCCAGTTCCCCCCAAATGCAGCCAGTTTGTCCCCCATAATACAGCCAGTTCCCCCCATATTCAGCCAGTTTGTCCCCCATATACAGCCAGTTCCCCCCATATTCAGCCAGTTTGTCCCCCATATACAGCCAGTTCCCCCCAAATGCAGCCAGTTTGTCCCCCATATACAGCCAGTTCCCCCCAAATGCAGCCAGTGTGCCCCCATATACAGCCAGTGTGCCCCCATATACAGCCAGTTCCCCCCAAATGCAGCCAGTGTGCCCCCATATACAGCCAGTTCCCCCCAAATGCAGCCAGTTTGTCCCCCATAATACAGCCAGTTCCCCCCATATTCAGCCAGTTTGTCCCCCATATACAGCCAGTTCCCCCCATATTCAGCCAGTTTGTCCCCCATATACAGCCAGTTCCCCCCCAAATGCAGCCTGTCCCCCCCCCCCAGCCCTGCACTTACCTTCCTCGGTCCGCGCCGTCCTCGATGTGTTCTCCCGCCCTCGATGTCATTTCAGCCAATCAGGTCACCGGTAACCAGATCCAGTGAACCTGATTGGCTGAAACCTCCACAGTCTTCTCCAAGGAACGCACCCCCGTGCGTACCTGGAAGGAGTTTTTGGAAGCCGAATATAGCGTGAGAGCTGTATTCGGAAAGCCTATCAGAGCCGCTGGCTCTGATAGACACTTCCAAGCCACACCCACCGCCGGCCACCGCTCTAATTCATATGGCCGGCGCTCACCAGGAGGCCGGCCATATGAATAGTGGGCAGCGCGGCAGCGGTGACAATACACAGATTCATGCAATGCATAAATCTATGTATTGTCTTTCAGTGGCGGTGCGAGAGCGAGAGGGGGCGGCGCTCCGGCGCCCTCTATGGACGCACCGCCACTGATCCTTATCCTCCTTGGGTATAAGAGTAACATGTGCCTTCAACGTCTCCGAAGAGAAAACTGTGTCATATCCTAATGCATTGAATGTTTGGATCATCTGCTTGCCAAGTTGGGGAAAAAACACCTGATAATATTTGTGTGTAAAGCTGTCTGGGCCTGGTGATTTTCCAGGTTTAAGTGTCCTAACTGCCTCTTGCAGCTCTTCAGGAGTAATAGCAGCTTCCAGATCCTCACGTATCTGGTCTGATAACTGGGGGATACTTGATGATGATATATAATCTTCCATCTTATTATGTGGTTGAGATCTATTGGATAAGTTATACAGGGATTGATAGAACTCACGAAAGGTCGATACAATCTTATTGGGGATATGCACCTTTCTACCCCCTGAGTCCACTAAATAAGGTATATAGGATTGGGCTCTCTGATCCTGTAGGGCTCTGGCTAATTGACGCCCACACTTATCTACAGCTTCATAGTAATATTTCTGGCATGACTGTAATGCTGCCTTAGCTCTATAATGAAGGAGAGATGTCACCTGTCTCCGTAAGTTAGAGAGTTCCGCCTCCACCAGAGATCCGGGGTTCTGTTCATGTTGGATCTCTAATGTATGTATATCCGTCAATAACTTAGTCAGTTATGACCTTCTATTTTAGCTATCCCACATATTTTCACCAGACTTGGGTCTTTACTGTGGTGTACCCTGTAATGTTGTGACAAACTGTGGTATCTGTATCCCTTTTTATATCATTAAGAAGTTCTCTTATTCTTAAACACAATTGCCTGGTTGTCTGGTTGTCCTGCCCATGTATTGCAACCCGCATGGGCAGGTTATTTGGTAAGTGACATGTATACTTTGGCATGTAATCAACTTTTTGATCTTATACTCTTTGTTAACAGTGGACGTAAATGCCATACACTTTCTGGGTCTTTCCCTAATTGTCCTGTACATTTTGCACCTCCCACTGTCAATTGCTTCCACCTCCCCATCTATAGCTCTTATTTTCTGTTCTTGATATCCCTTAGCCACAGATCTTTTTATCAGGACTTCTGCTTGTACTCTGTATTCCTTCATATCTTTGCAGTTTCTTCGTATTCGCATCAATTGACCTATGGATATACCGCTAGCTGGGATGGTTGCAGCTATGTATGGGGATATACCCATTGTGGTCTGTTTCCTTGAAGAAAGTGGGTGTATACAGTTGTTCCTCATGATTTGTAGACCACCAGATCCCAAAAATTGACCTGCTGTTTACTCTATTCTCCTGAAAAGGAGGTATGATATTTATTCTGATTTATCTCTTTTAGAAATTCCTGCAGGTCAGCCTTGTTCCCTTCCATATAATTATGACATCGTCAATGTACCCTTTATATAATACTATATCTGGTCTACTTTTCCCATATATATCATCTTGTTCCCACTTGCTTAGGAATATATTTGCCACACTGGGTTCATATTTGGCACCCATGGCGACCCCTTTGTGTTGCCTATACGTTTTATCATGCGAAAAGTAGTTATTCTTCATTGCTAATTCTAAAGCTTCACTTATAAATTTCTGTTGTGGGTCTTTTAATTCTGATGATTCTTTGAGGGCCCACACCACAGCCTCCAAGGCATGATCCTGTCTTATATTTGTATATAGGAAATCCACATAAATTGTGGCTAAAATAAGATTTGTTTCTAGCAGCATTTCTTCCAAAATGTTGATTAGTTGTTTGCTATCTCTTAGATGGGATGGGAATTGCTGTGCTATTGGCTGCAGGTAGTGAGCAATATATTCTCCCATTCTAGAGAAGAGGGAGTCAACTCCACTAATTATGGGTCTCCCCGGTGGATTAAGCTGATTTTTGTGGACTTAGGCACCTGGTATATAACTGGTAGCATAGGTGCGTCCGGTACCTATATTCCCTCTTATCCAGAATGTCTTGCCTATGTGCTTTTTTGTTTAATTTTTTAAGTTGTGACCTATATCTATTAATAGGATTAGATTAAAAAAAATGTATACGTGGTGGAATTTTCCACCAGTCTGTTAAGTTCCTTATAATAATTTTCTTTGCTAAGTATCACAAGACCTCCTCCTTTATCCGCTGGGCGGATTAACACATCCTTTCTTTCTTCTAAAGATTTTATGTCTGCCCATATTGTATTACTTGATTTCTTTCTGAAGGGGTTTCATCTGTTTTAAATCTTTCTCCACCATGGTTTTAAATTCCTCTATATATTGGTGGTTGGAACGCTTAGGGTTAAAGATTGAGCTATTCCTCAAGCCACTATGTTGATATTGTGTATGAAGTTCTTTATTTAGATTTTTATCAGCTGCATAGTATTTTTTAATAATAATTTTTTGTAAAAATCTTTGTATGATCTATATACGCCCTAAACTGTTTAAATTGTTGGTCAGGTGCAAACTTAGGTCCCTGATCCAACTGCCTCATTTCGGCTTCTGTGAACTCTTTACCACTTAAGTTGAAAATACCCCAGTCTTTTACTGTATTTTCCTTTTTGCGGCGCCCACCTCTACATCCTATGTGAATCTTTCTCCTTTTTCCCCTCTTATGTCTGGGTATGATGTTGTGATAGTGGGTGCCCATGGGTGTTGTGTGTGTAAGGGTTGTGTTGTGCCCATGGTGGTGGTGCCCAATATGGGGGCTAGTGCCAATGTGTGCCTCTCCCCCTCCCCCCCCGGGGACTTGTCTGCCCCTCCCCTTGGTCCCCTGTGTGAGTATGTGTATCCCTGTGTTTTTCCCTGGTTGGAATTACCCGGTGGTCCTTGAGGTGTTTGTGAATACAAATACTGTCTTTAAAAAAAACCTTCTTGTTGTGTCGGTGTATTGTTTACTATATGCTGGTGTTCTATTGGTGTAAACCTACTATGCATGGGTACATATTATTGTCACTTTTAAACAATTAATTAATATTGTCATTTTAACTTATAATGGTCATTTGGTTCATACAAATTATGCATTCATGTTAGTTATGGATCAATCATGTTGATTTATAGCCACATGTTGTATCCAATCAATCTAGGTCAATATCACATATAAATATACCAACTGGGTACATTTATAAGAGGAATTAGGAGGAGCAGGCACTGTCTATTTTTTCAATTTATGATTTTTTTTTGTTGCTTAGTGAATGTAATCAATCAGCATACTATATCCCGCCCCCATAGGGTTTAGCAATTGGAGGACACGGAGGAGGGGGGGGGAGGGGGAGTGTCAATTTAGCATTATGTGTATGCCTGCATGTGGGACACCATAGTCATTTGGGCTGCAAAAATAATAAAAAAGAGGAAGTGAAGAGCTTAGAAGGGAACTGAACTTGAGCATGCTCTATAGAGGACACCAGCTGGTCTACACCAGTGGTTCTCAACCTCAGTCCTCAAGTACCCCCAACGGTCCATGTTTTGGGAACTTCCCTTAGATAAAATAGCTCTTATCAATGCCATGTCATTGATATTGATTTAAAGCAGCCGTGCAAAGTAAAGGAAAACCTGAAAACATGGCCCCTTGGGGGTACTTGAGGACTGAGGTTGAGAACCACTTGTCTACACAATCTCAGGCTGCAATGGGGACACAAAGAAGATGGAAGAGACAGCTGAACACAGGATCAACCAGGTATATTTCACTCTACACAAAACAAATGCTTTAGTGGCTTTGTGAGTATGCATACTCTGTTATGCAATATGTAATGAGAGTTTTTCATAGTCTGGGTTTATTGACACTTTAAAAAAGTTGTAAACCCTCAAGGTTTTTCATCTTAATGCATTCTATGCCCCCATGGAAAACGTCTCTCTGTGGGGGCACCTGATAAGGAGAAGGAGCCAGGAGCGCCACCAGGATGCCCCAGAAAAGGAGGATTGGAGCCGCTCTGTGAAAAACCCTTGCACAGAGCAGGTAAGTATGACATGTTTGTTATTTTACAAAAAAAAAATTACCTTTACAATCACTGGTGATAAGGAGGCTAAAAATGACTGTGGTTCCTAGGCTGTCATCCTGATTCTATGGTTTACAGAAGAAGTAAACCTTTTGCTGAATTATGTTTAAAGGGGTGTTCCAGGCAACCCCGGGCAAAAAAATAATAATTAAAAGCCAGCAGCTACACATATTGCAGCTGCTGGCTTTTAATAAATGGAGACTTACCTGTCCTGGTGTCCCTCGATGTCGGCACCGCAGCTGATGTTTCAGATCAGCTGTCGGTGCTTCCGTCGCCATTGCGGGTAAGGGAAACCGGCAGTGAAGACTTTCAGCTTCACGCCGGGAACCCTACTGCGCATGCACGAGGCCCCGCTCCTCTCTCCTATTAGCCCAGCGGCCAGGGGAGGAGGAGGAGGGAGCCACGCGCAACTTCACCGCCATGGCCGGAATCCAGTACGTGGGTAAGGATACCTGTCTTTGACAGGTATCCTGTCCCCCCTCCCCTCCGAAAAGTGCCAATTGTGGCACCGGAGGGGGGGAGGAATCCGATGAGCGGAAGTTCCACTTTAGGGTGGAGCTCCGCTTTAAGCTGCTAAAGCATTGTGTATCGTGAATACTGAAATATTTTTTTAAATCAATACTGTATCTGCTTTTACCTCTTTTTTATTGCACCTCAGTGCTGAAATTCTCCTGCAACCAGTTTCTGTCTACGTGCATTCACTCCAGTAATGGCAGCATTAGGTTGGTTTCCTGATGGTAACAACAGCACACCATACCCGAGTAACGTGTGTTGAAACGACCACAGGTAATCTTTATCAGAAACCTCCAGATAGAATAGAATACATGCAAGCATACAATTAAACATGAACTGGAAGAAAGAAACTAGCAATATAAAATGTATAACTGCCAAACAAAAAGCAAAGCAAAGGGTGTGAGACTTGTTAAAATATTCTCAGATTTTGGAAAAAACTATGTTAACTGTGTTGTTAAAGGCTAAGTTCACCTTTTTTCAGAATTTCACTTTTCATAATAAATTTCTAATGTCTTTTCTGTCCAAGTCATCCCAATGTGCTTATCTCTCACTTACCTAATCCATGGAAGCTTTGAATGTTCACCTCTCTTTTAAAAAATAAAAATGTTTTCTGAGCCCATCACAAAATGTGTTCTTCTGCATTTCTGGTGCCGTTACCTATTAATGGCACCGAAAGTGCGACTAGTTAATTTTAACTATATAAAGGTGTACACTGTACAGTCTTTTTTTTATTTTCCTAAATTATATGATAAGAGGACACGCCTATCTATCCAATCACTCTGTATCCAACCAAACAGGCCCTTGCACTACATAGTTGATGGTAGATCTGAAGGCGATTGTATGTGTATAGTGAGCTTTACAGACTTCGAGGGACACACTTCTCCTGTTTTTAGTACTACAGCTTTGTTCCACATAGGCTGTTATGTGATTGCTGAGCTCCTGCACACTCTGCCAAATGAAGGATCTATGCAGGGAGAAGGAGAGGAACAAAATAATCCGTTAGAAAAGAAAGACATTGGCTGTCTATGACTGAATTGGAGAAGCATTGACCTACAGATGTGGGCGGGTGCAATATCCGAGAGGGGGAGGGAAGGTGCAGTGAGTGTAATGAGGTCAGCTGCTGAACTACTTCCTCACTCTACTAATGGTTTTCCTGTCCTGTAGGACGTATACCCAGGGCCAGTGCTAGACTATTTTGCACCCTAGGCAAGAGCAGCTACTTGCACTACCCCCCCACCCCAAAAAATAAAACTTCAAATTTTTTTAAAACAGTAGAAAATATTAAAACATGTAAACATGAAACTGCTAAATAATCTTTAATTTGCAAAAAATACGTGCCATAAGATGCCAAAAAGACAGCTCAATCCATAAAAAAAAACAGCCCAATCCAGCAAAGAGACAGCCAAATCCAGCAAAGAGACAGCCCAATCCAGCAAAGAGATGTCCTCATATAGCAAAGGGACGGCCAAATCCAGCAAAGAGGCATCGAAATCCAGCAAACAGACAGCCCAATCCAGCAAAGAGACATCCCCATATAGCAAAATGTGACAGGTGGGGGGCAGTGTGACAGGTGGGGGGGGCAATGTGATAGGTGGGGAGCAGGGTGACAGGTGGGGGGGCCAGTGTGAGAGGGGAGGTGACAGGTGGGGAAACCAATGTGACAGGCGGGCGAAGAGTGTGACAGGTGGGGGGAGCAAATTGACAGGTGGAGGGCCAGTATGACAGGTGGGGGGCAGTGTGAAAGGTGCGGGGACCTGTGTTACAGATGGGGGAGAGTGTGACAGGTGGGGAGACCAGTGTGACAGGTGGGGGAGTCAGTGTGACAGGTGGGGGAGAATGTAACAGGTAGGGAGACCAGTGTGACAGGTGGGGGAGTCAGTGTGACAGGTGGGGGAGAGTGTGACAGGTGGGGGGGCAGTGTGACAGGTGGGGGGGCAGTGTGACAGGTGGGGGAGCGTGTGACAGGTGCCAGAACTTCATTCACAGAGTTGGGCTCTTGTGCCAGCTTCTCAGGGCTGCCCTTAGAGAATAATAAGAAGGAGAGAGCTGAGGCAGGCACATTGCATGGAATCCTATATGAGAAGAGTTCTATCACAGGAGAATACAATAAGCGGTCCGTCAGAGCAGCCAATCACTGAGTCATGCGCTTGTTGTCCCGTGGCCAATAAATAGCAGGGGTGGACGTTCCATGTGGTGGAGGGCGGGACCAATGGCTACCTTTGTATTGTACTGTACAGTGAGAGCTGAGTAGAGGCAGGAAGGTATGTGCAAGGAGTGCGATCACCTATCAAGTGTTCCTCGCCCTGGGCTGGGGGAGTGAGGGGGACGGCCTCCCCCCATTATTAGGAAGGGATTTCCACACTTCCCTCACTCCTCCCCATCAATAAACTCTGACAAACGGCCACGGGGGACGGAGCAGAACGCCCACGAACACCGCGCTCTGTGTGTGTGTGTGTGTGTGTGTGTGTGTGGGAGCAGAGCTGAGGCGGCCGGCAGTGGTCAAGTGCTGTGCTGTGCACACCCTCTGCACCCCGGACTATGGAGAAAGAGGCACTGACAAGCTCCTGGCATCCCCTCCACCCTGCAGACTCTAATGGTCGTGGCGGCGCCCTAGGCGGCTGCCTAGTTTGCCTAGTGGTAGCGCCAGCCCTGCGTATACCAGGATGTCACATAGGATTTTTCTATAGAAGAAACTGGAGGCTAAGGTGATGCCTGCCCTAGAACATGGGGAAAGCCTTTTCTATTCTGCAACAGAAGTACATTAATAGTATATTGGTACATAGAGAAGCTGTACTTTAGGAAAATAAAAAATTAACATGGCCTTTAAGGTGGATAGAAAAACTTATTTTTTGGATAGTGTGGGAAAAAAGAGCCTCTGCTGGGTATTTGTTGCTGTATTTGTTTCTACTGGGGAGCATTCAGTCCTGTCTTAGTAGCTGGAAATGGGGCAAAATTACTCTAACAAGGGCAACAAACAGGTTCAAACACTTAGAGCTGGGCCTTAACGCAAGGCACCAGCCAAAAGTAACAAGATAAAATAACAAAACCAATGTTTACTGCAATATGCGGCTTCAATCCAGAGCTTTCTCTGCAGTTCTTTTATCTGCCTCTAGATGTCCACTTGGCTACTTCCAATGAGCCAATGTGACTGGACAGTGAAAAGAGAAGCAGCACAGTGATGAACTCATCTCTCTGTCACTATTCTCTCTCCACCTATCAGCATACTTCTTGTCAGTACATGAACTGATTGGATCCTCGGGCTGCTTCTTTCTCTCACACTGCAGCCCTGCTTTAAAGTGGCTGCATGGGATGGATATCAGATGCTTACACAGCTTGCATTTAAAAATACATTTAATGATGTAGCAATGATTACAAAGCTGCATTAATTAGTGTTTTTTTAAATCTGATTAGAGTTCAGCTATAAAGTAAGCCTTTACTTAGCACAGGTATAATTAGCTAATCATCAGGCTTTATAAGAGGCATTCTGAAGTGTTTGCTTTTAACTTAAGCACCCAAACTCTAATCCACTGCCAAAGCCCAGAGGAATGCTCCATATACTGTACATATGAGTGTGGGGCAAACATAAAGGGAGCAGGGTGGGGGGATTTTGGCACTTTCAGAAAGTTAATAGTGGGATAGTTTTTTCAGGGCTCTACAGCTGTAGATTGGGGGTGGTGGTTAAGCAAGGTAAAAATTGAAACATTTTAGTGACTGCTACAAATTATGGGAATTAGTAAAATGAATTTATGATCACATCATGCAATTTCATTTTTATAATATCAGCATTGTAATAGTAATGCTAATTATAGTTATAGTGGATAATGCAATATAAACTGACTTGAAAAATCTCCTTCACGTTGTGAGTTCTGCCTGTCTGCTGGCCATGTCTTTCCACAGCTTCCTGGATTCCCAGCATGCTTTGCAGCTTCTCTGCTGCTGTTTACTTTCAGTTTCTAAGGATTACATATCCCATGGTCTCTTACTGTCTGCAAACAGTGATTCCTGTACTGACTCCACCTCCTGAAACTTTTCTCAGCACCTCTGTAGGTCAGAAGACAGGCTCTGTGAAATGTGTGACACAGCAGTGCCTCATACAGGGCATAGTGATTACGTGTCCCAGAATTCAAGTAAATGCGTGGGGATCTTCACATACTATGTTCGCAATCTTCAGGATTGTTCAGAGTATTAGGCAAAGGCAACCCATCTATGCAGTGTGCAGGGGCACCGCCCCCCCAATCCATGTGCCCGACCCCTAATCTACATGCAGGGCATCAGACGCATTGATTTCATGTTTTTTTTTTTTTTTAAAGCACATGCTTAGAGTCTCAGGCCTCGTTCACACGACCGAGTTTCTCGGCAAGAACCAGCAAGAAACTTGCTGGCAGAGATGTCTTGCCGAGAAACTCATTCGTGTGTATGGTTTCTCGTCAAGAAAACCGACAAGTAATCTCGACGAGAAAATAGAGAACCTGCTCTCTATTTTCTCGTCGAGATTCTCGTCGGCATGTTTCTCGACGAGAAAAGTGAGTGTGTGTACACTTACCTGTCCTCCGGGAAGCCCGCGCATGTTCGAAATGAATTCGACGCATGCGCAGTAGCTTCCTAGGCATAGGTAGGGTATACCAAGATGTCGGCGACGGCATCGAATGTGACGAGCGCATGCTCGTCGTAGTCGATGACGTCACCGCGTACGCTCCATTCAAAGAACCGCGGGTTCTTTGAATCGAACGTCTGTACACTCGGCCGGGACAAGTTTCTTGTCCAAGAATCTCGTTGAAAAAAACGACATGTTTTTTTTGACGAGAATCTCGGCCGTGTGTACGAGGCTTCAGGCTCTAATTGGCTTAAAAAAAGGGAGGGCTTGGGGTGCAGAGTACTGCGCCCTGAGCCCACCCAGTTGTGTGACAATAGCAAATTAAAATTCGCTATTGTCTTCCTGATTCTCCTCCCGGCCAATCAATCAGGAAGCGGGTCCTGAGTCCCGA
This sequence comes from Rana muscosa, assembly GCA_029206835.1. Classification (NCBI taxonomy): domain Eukaryota; kingdom Metazoa; phylum Chordata; class Amphibia; order Anura; family Ranidae; genus Rana; species Rana muscosa. The sequence goes on along the minus strand of CM055127.1, from coordinate 418,737,009 downwards.
TTGGCCAGGGAGTCTCAGGACACACTTACTGTTTGGCCAGGAGGAAAAGCATGTCTCTTCGGCCGGGAGGAGAAGTCCCAGCTCTTCCCTCTGCTGGAGCGAGGAGCAGCAGCCCTACCCCTCCTCATCTCCAAAGGTAAGGCCGTCCTCCCGTCTGTCACCCATGGGGGGGGGCTGGCAGTGGCTGTGTGAGTGAGGGGTGGTGGGGGTTGATGGCGGCGGCGGGTGGGACGGTGTGAGTGAGGGGGGGAGGTTTGTTTGCTACCCCCCAAAATATTGAGCACCAGCCACCACTGGTATTAGAATTAGGATAGAAGTAACTAAAATACAAGGTGGAAATGAATATATGATTTTACATAACCATGGTAGATAAGAGCTTACCTCCATACTTGACCTCTTACCCAAAACTGCACACAACTACACCTTCCTATAACCCCTAGGAAAAAACACACTACCAGTAATTTGAGTTAAATGGCCGAATCGGCCCGAGGAATTTATATGCTTATTAAACATAAGCTTATAATTAACAAAACATAATAAACATATCAATCCAGGTCCTTGACTGTACCATATAACTAAATTTTGTGCCTGTGGCACCAGTTAGCCAAGTTATAACCCCAGTCGCCAAACATCGCTTCTGGGATTAACCCTGCTGACCTCAGACACCCACTGGTCTTACCACTACCCGGTCACTATGAATTGAACCGTACCAACTAGAGGACACCATACCTAAGATGGGTCCCCACCGTTTTACCAATAATACCGGGTTTAGACCCTGGTCAAGGATCCCAAACTGCCAAAGAACAACAAAAGAAGCATAACAGTACTACCCAAAAAAATAGGGTGGGTAAGAGTGACGTTCTTCTGCCGATTTTCTTCTCTGCAAGTGAACCGAAACCGCTCCTACCTAGCACTATATTCTCCTGCTCCTCCCACCTCATATACTTGACCAATTGGGTAAGCATCTGTACTGACTACACCACTTAATATAGTTAGCACCTTCTGCCTGGATCCTCTTCTACCCATTAATGTATGCCCTCTGCCTATTTCGTTCCTTTTCAGCTCCTGGCATACTTTTTCGACCATAGATACGGTTTATTAAACATGAACTATGTAGACATTTTAATATTGGTCTGCTTTACAGCTGAACTCTAGGCAGATATATACGATTTAAAAGACATACAGCCATGGCCAAAAGTCTTGAGAATGGCACAATATTAATTTTTGCAGTCTGCTGCCTCAATTTTTATGATGCCAATTTGCATATACTCCAGAATGTTATGAAGAGTGATTAGATAATTGGAATTAATTGCAAAGTCCCTCTTTGTCATAAAAATTAACTTAACCCCATAAAAAACATTTCCACTGCATTTGTAAAGTAATCTTCAGGGTGCCCAAGAAAGCCCAGCAAGCGCCAGGACCGTCTCCTACAGTTGATTCAGCTGCGGAATCGGGGCACCACCAGTGCAGAGCTTGCTCAGGAAGAGCAGCAGGCAGGTGTGAGTGCATCTACATTCTGCACACACAGTGAGAAGAAGACTATTGGAGGATGGCCCGGTGTCAGGAAGGGCAGCAGGCAGGTGTGAGTGCATCTACATTCTGCACACACAGTGAGAAGAAGACTATTGGAGGATGGCCCGGTGTCAGGAAGAGCAGCAGGCAGGTGTGAGTGCATCTACATTCTGCACACACAGTGAGAAGAAGACTATTGGAGGATGGCCCAGTGTCAGGAAGGGCAGCAGAGAAGCCACTTCTCTCCAAGTAAGACATCAGGGACAGACTGTTTTTCTGCAAAAGAAACAGGGATTGGACTGCTGAGTAGTGATGAGCCGAACACCCCCGGGTTCGGTTCGCACCAGAACCCGCGAACGGACCGAAAGTTCGCGCGAACATTAGAACCCTATTAAATACAATGGATGCGAACGTTCGGATTCTAAAGTGCTAATTATAACGACTATTATCCATGTTATTGTCCGAAACAGAGTTTGGGAACCCGGCTTCTGCACCAGGGGACATGTATCAATGCAAAAAGAAGTTTTAAAAACGGACGTTTTCCGGGAGCAGTCATTTTAATGATGCATAAAGTGAAAAAAAAAGTCAAATATTCCTTTAAATATTGTACCTGGGGGGTGTCTAAAGTATGCCTGTGAAGTGCCACGTGTTTCCCGTGTTTAGAACTGTCCCTGCACAAAATAACATTTCTAAAGGGAAAAAAGTCATTTAAAACTGCTTGCGGCTTTAATGCAATGTCTGGTCCCGGTAATATGGATGAAAATCTTTAGGAAAAATGGCATAGCTACCCCATCAACCCCCCCCCCCCTACCCCAGCCCATTACCAGCCCCTTTGGGTCTTGTATGGATATTAAGGGGAACCCCGCACACAAAATAAAAAAGGACCTATATACTCTGAACAGCCGTATACAGGCGGTGCATACAAGACAGGGACTGTAGGTTTGTTCTTATGTAGAATCTGTTTATAATTTTGAACAGCTGCATTGTTTAAGTGGAGCTCCATGGCAAATTCCTTTTTTTTAGTTTTTTGTAAAACATAGGGAACGGTTATCACCCCTGTCACATTTTTTTTGCTGTCTGTGCCCCTGTTCAGAACATTTCACCTCACTTTCCGTCCCAATGACAACTGTTTTTGAAATGTGGTGTTTTTATTGAAACAAGGATTGGTGATAAAGCATCAGTAGAGAGGAGACACCTTTCTCCCATATTAATTCTTACAGGAGAGAATTTTCCTTCCAAGGGGTAGATTTCCTCTCACTTCCTGTTGTCTTCTTCCGTTTGCAAGTAGTAGTAGTTTGTAAGTTGGATGTTTGAAAGTAGGGACCTTCCGTATATACTCTGCAGAAATTGGCCCCTTAGGTGTTGGTGTTGGCACAACACTGAAAGCACTCACAGTTATTCTTGGTGGGTGCTGGAACGCCCTTCTGTCAAGTATAATATCAGGAATTGTAATAACATATAATTGTTGATCAGTGGTAGTAAAAATTGGGCCTTTGATGGTGGTGCTGGTGCCCCAACACTGTAAGCCCTGACAGTTACTCTTGGTGGGCGCAGCAATGGTCCCTGCTGTGAATTATTAGATCAATAATTATAATTGCATGCCCCTGTTGAACAGGGGCTGAAAAATTGGGCCTTTGGTGGTGGTGGTGGTGGTGATGGTGGTGCTGGTGCCACAACACTGTAAGGCCTGACAGTTACTCTTGGTGGGCGCAGCAATGCTCCCTGCTGTGAATTATTAGATCAATAATTATAATTGCATGCCCCTGTTGAACAGGGGCTGAAAAATTGGGCCTTTGGTGGTGGTGGTGGTGGTGATGGTGGTGCTGGTGCCACAACACTGTAAGGCCTGACAGTTACTCTTGGTGGGCGCAGCAATGCTCCCTGCTGTGAATTATTAGATCAATAATTATAATTGCATGCCCCTGTTGAACAGGGGCTGAAAAATTGGGCCTTTGGTGGTGGTGGTGGTGGTGGTGATGGTGGTGCTGGTGCCACAACACTGTAAGGCCTGACAGTTACTCTTGGTGGGCGCAGCAATGCTCCCTGCTGTGAATTATTAGATCAATAATTATAATTGCATGCCCCTGTTGAACAGGGGCTGAAAAATTGGGCCTTAGGCACTGGTGGCACAACACTGCAACCCCTCACAGATACTGTACTTGGAGCACAGCAATGAGGCCTGTTGCAAAGTATTGCATCAAAAATTTTAATTACACGCCCCTGTTAAACAGGGGCTGAAAAATTGGGCCTTAGCCACTGGTGGCGTTACCCATAAACCAAAATGATCTTCCAAGCTATCATCGTTAATCGTATCATTGAGGAGGAGGAGGAGGATAGCCAGTCAACATAACAGCACAGGCACTCAGCATCAGCATCAGTCTTGAAGGGATGTGACATTTTAAAATCAATTAGTCTGTTATATCAGCATCTGGTGTGTGGTAGCTGGTGGTGATCCAAGACTGGTTCATCTTGATGAAAGTCAGTCGATCAACCGAGTTGGTGGACAGGTGCACCCTGTGATCCGTGACAAATCCTCCAGCAGCACTGAATGTGCGTTCTGAAAGAACGCTGGATGCAGGACAGGCCAGTAGCTCAATTGCATACTGTGCAAGCTCTGGCCAGTGATCCATCCTCAAGACCCAGTAAGCCAGAGGATTTTCGGTGGGGAAGGTGTCCAAGTCTGACCTTGCCCCTAGGTATGCCTGCACCATGTATATCAGACGCTGGCGATGGTTGCTGGAACCGATCATACTTTGGGGCTGCGGACTAAAGAATTGTCTGAACGCATCGGTCAGACGGCCACCTTCCCCACCGCTCCTTCTTTGACTGTCCGAAGCCTCAGCAACTCGTTGTCCAGGACCAGGAGTTTGTAACCTCCCAGTCTCTGGGAACGCGTTGCACAGACCTTTCTGCAAGGCCTCCCGGAGTTGTCTCATCCTCTGCTCCCTCTGCGACGGTACGATAAGGTCCGCAACCTTACCCTTGTACCGTGGATCAAGGAGAGTGGCCAGCCAGTAATGGTCCCTCTCCTTGATCCGAAGAATACGAGGATCCTTCCGCAGACTTTGCAGGATCAGGGAGGCCATGCAGCGTAGGTTAGCTGAGGCATTCAGTCCGGAGTCCTCTGGGTCACTAAGGACGACATGATCCGCAGCCACCTCCTCCCAGCCACGTACAAGTCCACTGGTTTCTTGGGACTGTAAATCATCCCTAAAAGACTGCTGCTGATGATGCTGAGTGCCAGCCTCCACCTCCATGCTGACACAATCCTCCTCCTCCTCCTCCTCCTCCTCTTCCTGTGCGATGGGTGGGACAGAAGGAACACTGTCTGGGTAAAGGGGGCCTTGAGAGGCAAGGAAGTCCTCCTCTTCCTGCCTCTGTTCTGCCTCAAGTGCCCTGTCCATTATTCCACGCAGCGTGTGCTCCAACAGGTGGACAAGAGGTACAGTGTCACTGATGCATGCACTGTCACTGCTCACCATCCTCGTGGCCTCCTCAAATGGTGCCAGGACAGTGCATGCATCCCTGATCATGCCCCACTGGCGTGGTGAAAAAAACCCGAGCTCCCCTGACCCTGTCCTGGTGCCGTAGTCGCACAGGTACTCATTGATGGCCCTCTGCTGCGTGTGCAGCCGCTGCAGCATGGCCAACGTTGAGTTCCACCTGGTGGGCATGTCACATATAAGGCGGTTCTTGGGCAGGTTCAACTCCTTTTGAAGCTCAGCCAGGCGAGCACTGGCATTATAAGATCTGCGGAAATGCACACAGACTTTCCTGGCCTGCCTCAGGACATCCTGTAAGCCCGGGTACCTGCCCAAGAACCGCTGCACCACCAGGTTAAGGACGTGAGCCATACAGGGCACATGGGTCAGTTGTCCCTGTCGGAGGGCGGAGAGGAGGTTGGTGCCATTGTCGCAAACCACCATTCCTGGCTTAAGCTGGTGTGGCGTCAACCACCTCTCGGCCTGCCCCTGCAGAGCAGACAGGACCTCTGCCCCAGTGTGGCTCCTGTCCCCCAAACACACCAGCGCAAGCACGGCATGGCATCTTTTTGCCTGCGTACTTGCGTAGCCCCTTGAACGCCTACGGAGCACCGCTGGTTCCGAGGACAAACCACAGGAAGAGGCCATGGAGGAAGAAGAAGAGGAGGGGGTGGAGGAGAGAGGTGTGTCACAACCAGTAGTAGGATTTTGGAGGCGTGGCGGTGGAACAACCTCCAACACTACTGCACCTTGTCCTGCATCCTTCCCAGCTGCCAAAAGAGTGACCCAATGGGCCGTGAAAGAAAGGTAACGTCCCTGTCCATGCCTGCTGGACCAAGAGTCAGCGGTAATATGCACCTTACCGCTGACCGCCCTGTCCAGCGAGGCCAAGACATTGCCTTCCACATGCCTGTAGAGAGCCGGAATAGCCTTCCGTGTGAAAAAGTGTCGTTTGGGAACCTGCCACTGAGGAACCGCACATTGCACAAACTCACGGAAGGGGGCCGAGTCTACCAACTGAAAAGGCAGCAGTTGAAGCGCTAGCAATTTAGCCAAGCTAGCATTCAACCGCTGGGCATGTGGATGGCTGGGAGTGAACTTCTTTCGACGGTCCAGCAGCTGGGGCAGGGAAATTTGCCTGCTAGAATCGGACGTTGGTGTACTGCTAGCAGAGTGCCCGCAAGTACTTGCCTGTGACACACCTAATTCTACACCTTCATTCCTCTCAGAGCAGGTTTCAGAGAGGAGTGAAGGTATAGTGGGGTTGGAGATCCCAGCTGATGCGGTGCAAGAAGAGGTCAGCTTTGTTCTTTGGTGTGGGTCTTTAAGGTAGGCTTGCCAACGAGCTGCATGTCAACATATGTCTGATCAAGCATGTGGTGCCCAAGCGGCTGATGTTTTGGCCACGCGATATACGCTTGAGACATATGTTGCAAACAGCAGCTGTGCGATCTGATGCACTCGCCTCAAAAAAGGCCCACACCAAAGAACTTTTTGAATGACGGGCAGAGACAGCGCCCTGCACAGGCGGAGCTCTGCGGTGTGATTCCGTCGGTGTGCTGCCCATACGCTGGCCACTCAAGGGCATCCTGCCTCGTTGGAGATATGCCTCCTCCTCATCCTCCTCCTCCTCCTCTCTCCTATTAGGCACCCATGTGGAGTCAGTGACCTCATCATCCCCTCCCTCCTCATCACTGGAGCCAATCTGGCAGTATGCTGCAGCTGCTGGAACATGACTGCCAGATTGGTGTCCTTCTTGAGCATCCCCTCTCTCTGCTCTCACGCTGCTGCCTTCCTCTAGCTGAGTATCATCATCAGATCCTTCCAAACGCTGGGCATCCTCCTGGAGCATGTACCCAACACTGTGCTCAAACAGTTCGGGGGACTCCTCAGGAGGAGGGCATGGTGGGTCTAGGGAAGGATTGACTAATGAAGATAATGATACCAGAGAAGAGGACGCTTTGGCAGCTGCTTTGCCAGTACCCTGAGCCTGGGTGAGAGAGGATGAGGAGGATGAGGAGGGCTTGGTCATCCACTCTACCAAGTCTTCGGCATGATGTGGCTCAACATGTCCAGCTGCCGAAAACAAGGACAAGCGTGTCCCATGGCCATGTGCTGATGACAATGCACCGCGTACATGACCAGCACTGTTGCCCCCAGACACAGAGCCTGCTTGCCCTCTTTTTTTGCCTCCTGACTGTCTGCCTCTCCTTGGTTGCCTTCCAGACATTTTAATGGATGGCCTGCAGGGAGATGGGAAAAACAGCAATAAGGGCTACCTTCAGGTGTATATTGTGCAGGAGGCTTAGCAACAATGACACTGACACTGTCCCCTGCCTATCCTTCTCTGTCCCTAAACACAAGGATTGAAAATATGGTTCAGCAAAAAAGTTTTAGAACAGAATAGCACACTGACACTTTCCCTTACTGTCCTACTCTGTCCCTCCCTACAAACAAGATTTAGCACAGAATAGCACACTGATAATTTCTACGAGTGTCCTTCTCTGTCCCTCAACTCAAGGATTGAAAATATGGAACAGCAAAATTGGTTTAGAACAGAATAGCACACTGTCAGTTTCACTCACTGTCCTACTCTGTCCCTCCCTACAAACAAGATTTAGCACAGAATAGCACACTGATAATTTCTACGAGTGTCCTTCTCTGTCCCTCAACTCAAGGATTGAAAATATGGTTCAGCAAAATAGTTTTAGAACACAATAGCACACTGACACTTTCCCTCACTGTACCTCTCTGTCCCTCAACTCAAGGATTTAAAATATGGAACAGCAAAATTGATTTAGAACAGAATAGCACACTGTCAGTTTCCCTCACTGTACCTCTCTGTCCCTCAACTCAAGGATTGAAAATATGGTTCAGCAAAATAGTTTTAGAACACAATAGCACACTGACACTTTCCCTCACTGTACCTCTCTGTCCCTCAACTCAAGGATTGAAAATATGGAACAGCAAAATTGGTTTAGAACAGAATAGCACACTGTCAGTTTCACTCACTGTACCTCTCTGTCCCTCAACTCAAGGATTGAAAATATGGAACAGCAAAATTGGTTTAGAACAGAATAGCACACTGACACTTTCCCTCACTGTACCTCTCTGTCCCTCAACTCAAGGATTGAAAATATGGTTCAGTAAAATAGTTTTAGAACACAATAGCACACTGACACTTTCCCTCACTGTACCTCTCTGTCCCTCAACTCAAGGATTGAAAATATGGTTCAGCAAAATAGTTTTAGAACAGAATAGCACACTGTCAGTTTCCCTCACTGTACCTCTCTGTCCCTCAACTCAAGGATTGAAAATATGGAACAGCAAAATTGGTTTAGAACAGAATAGCACACTGTCAGTTTCACTCACTGTACCTCTCTGTCCCTCAACTCAAGGATTGAAAATATGGTTCAGCAAAATAGTTTTAGAACACAATAGCACACTGACACTTTCCCTCACTGTACCTCTCTGTCCCTCAACTCAAGGATTGAAAATATGGTTCAGCAAAATAGTTTTAGAACACAATAGCACACTGACACTTTCCCTCACTGTACCTCTCTGTCCCTCAACTCAAGGATTGAAAATATGGAACATCAAAATTGGTTTAGAACAGAATAGCACACTGTCAGTTTCACTCACTGTACCTCTCTGTCCCTCAACTCAAGGATTGAAAATATGGAACAGCAAAATTGGTTTAGAACAGAATAGCACACTGACACTTTCCCTCACTGTACCTCTCTGTCCCTCAACTCAAGGATTGAAAATATGGTTCAGTAAAATAGTTTTAGAACACAATAGCACACTGACACTTTCCCTCACTGTACCTCTCTGTCCCTCAACTCAAGGATTGAAAATATGGTTCAGCAAAATAGTTTTAGAACAGAATAGCACACTGTCAGTTTCCCTCACTGTACCTCTCTGTCCCTCAACTCAAGGATTGAAAATATGGAACAGCAAAATTGGTTTAGAACAGAATAGCACACTGTCAGTTTCACTCACTGTACCTCTCTGTCCCTCAACTCAAGGATTGAAAATATGGTTCAGCAAAATAGTTTTAGAACACAATAGCACACTGACACTTTCCCTCACTGTACCTCTCTGTCCCTCAACTCAAGGATTGAAAATATGGAACAGCAAAATTGGTTTAGAACAGAATAGCACACTGTCAGTTTCACTCACTGTACCTCTCTTTCCCTCAACTCAAGGATTGAAAATATGGTTCAGCAAAATAGTTTTAGAACACAATAGCACACTGACACTTTCCCTCACTGTACCTCTCTGTCCCTCAAATCTAGGATTGAAAATATGGTTCAGCAAAATAGTTTTAGAACAGAATAGCACACTGTCAGTTTCACTCACTGTACCTCTCTGTCCCTCAACTCAAGGATTGAAAATATGGTTCAGCAAAATAGTTTTAGAACACAATAGCACACTGACACTTTCCCTCACTGTACCTCTCTGTCCCTCAACTCAAGGATTGAAAATATGGTTCAGCAAAATAGTTTTAGAACACAATAGCACACTGACACTTTCCCTCACTGTACCTCTCTGTCCCTCAACTCAAGGATTGAAAATATGGTTCAGCAAAATAGTTTTAGAACACAATAGCACACTGACACTTTCCCTCACTGTACCTCTCTGTCCCTCAACTCAAGGATTGAAAATATGGTTCAGCAAAATAGTTTTAGAACAGAATAGCACACTGTCAGTTTCCCTCACTGTACCTCTCTGCCCCTACAAACAAGGATTAGCACAGAATAGCACACTGTCACTGACACTCTCCCTACCTATCCTTATTTGTCCCTAAACACAAGGAATCCAGGATTAGTAAAGGAAAAAAAATGACACTGTCCCTGCCTATGCTTCTCTTTCCCTGCTCCGGAACACACTACACAAGGCCGCCGCGCTGGCGGCCTTTTATAGTGTCGGGCGTGTACTAAACCCCATCAGCAATAATTGGCCACAGGCATCCTGCCTGTGGCCAATCATTGCTCTCCTCGCTGCCGGCGCTGTGATTGGCCAAGCATGCGGGGTCACAGTGCATGCTTGGCCAATCACAGCGCCTGGATGACACTGCGATGGCGTAGTGCATTGTGGGCCGTTCGCGTCACTCGAATTTGGCGCGAACGGCCCAAATCGTTCGATCTTCGTCGAACGATCGAACAGCCGATGTTCGACTCGAACGTATGTTCGACTCGAACACGAAGCTCATCCCTACTGCTGAGGACTGGGGTAAAGTAATTTTCACTGATGAACCCCATTTCCGATTGTTTGGGGCATCCGGAAAAAACCTTGTCCGGAGAAGAAAAGGTGAGCACTACCATCAGTCCTGTGTCATGCCAACAGTAAAGCATCCTGTACCTTTCATGTGTGGGATTGCTTCTCAGCCAAGAGAGTGGGCTCACTCACAATTTTGCCTAAGAACACAGCTAGAAATAAAGAATGGTACAAAAACATCCTCCGAGAGCAACTTCTCCCAACCATCCAAGAACAGTTTGGTGACGAACAATGCCTTTTCCAGCATGATGAAGCACCTTGCCATAAGGCAAAAGTAATAATTAAGTGGCTTGGGGAACAAAACCTCAAAATCTTTGGTCCATGGCCAGGAAACTTCACAGACCTTAATCCCATTGAGAACTTGTGGTCAATCTTCAAGAGGCGGGTGAACAAAATAAACCCCACAAATTCTGACAAACTCCAAACATTGATTATGCAAGAATGGGCTGCCATCCGTCAGGATGTGGCCCAGAAGTTGATTGACAGCATGCCAGGGCGAATTGCCCTGGAAAAAAGCTTGAAAAAGAAAAGGTCAAAGCTGCAAATATTGACTCTCTGCATAAACTTAAAGGAGTTGTAAAGGTAGAAGGTTTTTTATCTTAATGCATTCTATGCATTAGGATAAAAAGCCTTCCGTGTGCAGCAGCCCCCCCCCCAACCCCAAGGCCCCCTAATACTTACCTGAGTTCCCTCTCTGTCCAGCGATGTCCACGAGTGTCTCAGCCGTCCGAGATTCTCCTTCCTGATTTGCTGAGACACAGCAGGGGCATCATTGGCTCCCGCTGCTGTCAATCAAAGTCAGCTAGACAATCATAGGAGAGATGGGGTGGGGCCGGGTCGGAGCTCCATATCTGAATGGACACAGGGAGCTGTGACTGGGCTCCGGTGCCCCCATAGAAAGCTGCTTGCTGTTGGGGCACTGAAGAGGAGGGAGGGGCCAGAAGCACAGAAGAGGGACCCATAAAGAGGAGGATCTGGGCTGCTCTGTGCAAATCCACTGCAACAGAGCAGGTAAGTATACCATTTTTATTTATTTTTATAGGAAAAAAACTAGACTTTACAATCACTTTAATGCAATTGTCAATAAAAGCCTTTGACACTTATCAAATGCTTGTAATTATACTTCAGTATACCATAGTAACATCTGACAAAAAGATCTAAAAACACTGAAGCAGCAGACTTTGTGAAAATGTATTTTTGTGTAATTCTCAAAACTTTTGGATACAGCTGTACATTCATGCAGCTGTACAATCATTCTTTCATTGAAAGTATATTTCAAATACAAGCAAAGTACCTACATTTGACCTAGAATCAGCCTTTTGCAGCCACTGTACAGCAGAAATTGAGTGTGAGAGGAAGAAGCAGTATAATGAGCCAATCAGTTCATGTGCTGACCAGAAGCATTCTTATAGGAAAGCAAAGTGAAAGTGAAATTGTGCTGCTTCTCTTTTCACTGTCCAGTCACAGGCTGGGTTGGGTCCATGACGACCAAGGCTCAGAGAAGTGGATTGAATGATGATGGTCATTAGACATCTAGTGGCATAAAGAGTACTGCAGGGAATTGCTGGATTGAAGGTGTATACTGCAGCAAAAGCTAGTTTTGTTATTTTCAATTTAGTACTTTTGTCTGTAAACAGCAATTTAAAGGAAATCTCCACAATTCCCCAAATTAGACAGTTGTCTACCTAACAGGTGTACCCATTAAAAGATTTCCTGTAACTTTTTTTTTCCAGGGACAAATTTATTTGTTAGAATTCCTCTTTTACCCTAAGAAATAAGAAGAAGTACTACTCCAAGCACAAACATGCAACAGCCTGGTGGTCTCAATGCTGCTGAGTGTTGGCATCCAACAGGGCTTGTCCAGCTTGTCAAAAATGAGCATTTAAAACTATGGGGAGCCACACACCAGTTACCAGCCCACTCAGATTGTAAGCATTTATGCTGCAAGTTTGAAAATGACTTAATAAGCTATTGCTAGACTTGCCAGGCTTCAAAAGTTTTCTGCACAATTGCAGCAAGTCTGCATTGCATGACTCCAGATCAACTTTCTTTGCAAACATTCTGCAAGTCTGCTGCAAGTTCTGGTTCAGTTATGTTGTGCAATAGTCATCCCACCACAGGGGGTCACTGGGGCTGAATTTTCATGCTGTAGACTTGCAGAACTTTTGATGCAGACTCATCACTGCAACTTTGCTCTTGCTAGAGACTTGCCACGCAAATTTGCTACAAACTGGAAAAGGGTCAACTAAAACGTGTGCTTCAAGTGCTCTGCAAGTGTACAACTTGCCAGGGAAAATGTGCAGCAAGTTAACAGACTTAGGCCTCGTACACACGACCGATTTTCTCGGCAAGAACCAGCAAGAAACTTGCTGGCAGAGAGGTCTTGCCGAGTAAATCGGTCGTGTGTACGCTGCTAGCGTGTTTCTCGTCGAGAAAACCGACAAGAAACCTCGACGAGAAAATAGAGAACCTGCTCTCTATTTTCTCGTCGAGATTCTCCTCGGCGTGTTTCTCGACGAGAAAAGTGAGTGTGTGTACACTTACCTGTCCGCCCGGAAGCCCGCGCATGTTCGAAATGAATTTGACGCATGCGCGGTAGCTTCCTAGGCATACGTAGGGTATACCAAGATGGCGGCGACGGCATCGAATGTGACGAGCGCATGCTCGACATAGTCGATGACGTCACCGCGTACACTCCTTTCAAAGAACCGCGGGTTCTTTGAAACGAGCGTGTGTACACTCGGCCGGGACAAGTTTCTTGTCCAAGAATCTCGTCGAAAAAAACGACATGTTTTTCTCAACGAGAATCTCGGCCGTGTGTACGAGGCCTCACAATTAAACACTGCCATAAATTTGGGGCAAGTTATCCTTGCTAACTGGGCCAATCACCATTTGTAGAAAAACTGCTTCAGCTTGTCTCCTCCCAAAAGGAGGAGACAAGTTGAAGCCATTTTTTGCACATGGTGTTTGGGCTGGCAGCTGGTGTGTGCCGCTTGTCTAGACTCTAGAGTGGTGTGGCTTGGGAGGAGAAACGTTGAAGCTGTTTCTCTGCACATGGTGTTTGGGCTGGCAGCTGGTGTGTGCCGCTTGTCTAGACTCTAGAGTGGTGTGGCTTGGGAGGAGAAACGTTGAAGCTGTTTCTCTGCACATGGTGTTTGGGCTGGAAGCTGGTGTGTGGCTCCCTATCCTTTTTGATACTTACCGTAGTTTCCCCCTTTCTTTCTCGGTGACAATGGTCACCAATACAAAGGGGTGGGGTGATGGGTGAGCCTACTCAATGGGGACAGAAAAAAAACTTTAGCATCTAACTTTTTGCCACTCTATCCAAAACTAAAACACGTTTCGCCTAGACATACACTTTAATAACTCAAACCTTTGGGAATACTTCAAACAACGGCCACAAAAACAAAATATAGATGAATAGCTATTAATATAGCATATTTATTGGAGTTTTGTGATAGGATTTTTATTTTAAGGAGACAGAGCGCTCCCCCGACTCTACATTGCTTTCTACACATCGGCAAGCAACTAGTGAATCATTTTTTTTTTCCCTTCAATTTTACAAATGATGTTTCTGCCCCATGAGGACATCAAGCATTCAACACAACATTTATTTTGTGATGTAGTAGTTATATCGTCTTTCCAAATGTTAATGCTCGATTTAACATGCAAGTGAATGGATTAACATAACCAGAGAAACGAATGTTACTGATTTAACCGTTCTTTGCGCTATAAAACCTGCCAGGCTGCTGTATAAGTAATAAAAAAATATCTTTAGAGCTAATTGCTTTTAATTCATGCACATACGTTCTGATTATTTGCACAGTGATGAGTAGTTTAGATACTAATTAAAATTGCAAACTACAAATTCAGAGAAAAACATACAAGAGTTCAACAACATTCCAAGGATTGGCTAATCATGCATTTGTTCATTTTTCGTTTCCTACTTTTCTTTGTCAACTGGTCTAGTTAGACTCACTCCCTTGCCCATTTTGGGTGGTAGTATACTATACCATCCTTTTACTACCTTACTACTCAACTTTCACCCTTGATATAAGGCTTCCATCTCACTCACTTCCCTTGGTCATTGTTCACAAACTTTGTCACTTTCACTTAGTTACCCCATTTTCACTTCACACAATATCTTACACACCATTTTTGTTTATTCATCCAATCATTTTACAGATGTCTATGATGATACAACTCTAACATGGGAATCTACTTTTGGGAATTACTGGTTCTGGCTGTCCAAATCTCTATCTTCTGCCATGGGGTGTGCCGCCACTGTGGTTCTGCAGGTATGATCGGATGTATATATATACCTACATAGTTTCCATCTTTGCTTACTTAGATGGACATACTATAATTACCCCCCATTATGATTCTATATATATATTTTAATATTGTACATCATTCTTTTATATAGACTCCTGCTCCCTTTTTCTACTCCTGATGAGTGGCGGTAGCCACGAAACGCGTAGAGCTATCAGATGCCCTTCCTACCCAGATTACCACTGCTACCTACACTAGGCATACTGGAGTATACCAACGAACCACAAGTCTACAATACAATAATTTTATTTGGCGATACACGCCTATGAGTCTGGTTCCAATGATGCCTACAATATGAACTCACATGTTACCATGCTATGCTACTATTATGTTATCAACTTGCTTGAAACAAATTATATATTATTTATTACTAGCTATGCATTGGGCTACTATGTAACATATGTGGTTCATATCAATAATGTATTACCTACCAGACACATTCCATCGTGCTTTTCCTTTTGAGACAATTTTGTTCTTCCCTAACACCATTTAGACTCTTACTCTACCATCATTACACTTATTGGGACCATTGGAGGTTACCAATGAATCCCAATTCTACTGTTTCCCTTTAATATGGAGTGACACATCAGTGAGTTTGGTTTTTATTTTTACCTACAATATGAACCTATGTGTTACTATTCTATGTTAACTATATGCTATCATTATGCATAAAATCAATCATATGTATTTTCTCTACTGTGCTGACATGTGACGTGTGCGGTCCCTGGTGGCAATGAGCCCATATGTTATCATGTTATGTCATTACTATGTTTTTAATATATATATGCAATAAATTCTATTTTTTATATTAGCTATGTACTGTACTATTATGCAACATATATGGTTCTTGTCTATTATGTACTACCCACCAGACACACTCTGACGTGTTTTCTCCTTGGCTGCATGATTCATTCAAAGTCCCACCTTTCTTTCCCTCTTTCAATCCAACAGGGATGGAGGCTATTGTCCATACATGTTCATAGCCTCATTTAAAGTCCCATCTAGCTTAGCTTAGGTATTTAGCAATTATCAACTTATTCAGGGATGGAATCATGCACCCACAATGTTATCCCCATTCTTTGGTATTATCCATTGCCAGTTTTAGTTCAGACGTCTATCTCAAAAGAATACAATTATTAATTTATTATACCGTATATACTCGAGTATAAGCCGAGTTTTTCAGCAATTTTTTTTGTGCTGAAAATGCTTCCCTCTACTTATACTTGAGTCACCTTTTTGCGCCTGATCTCCCGGACTTTGGGGACCCGTTACCGGCCGGCCGAAGATCCCCTGGACCCCAAACTTGGAACACATGTAGCCTCACTCTTCCTCTACAGGTGTGCAAAGTTTGTTGTCGGGGGGACCTACGCCTCACTGTGTCCATGTGCATGCCTCACTGTGTCCATGCCTCACTGTGTCCATGCCTCACTGTGCCCATGCCTCACTGTGCCCATGCCTCACTGTGTCCATGACTAGACTGACATTTAACATGGGAGTCTATGGAAGGGGTGACCGGATTTGAAAAATCGGTGCTCCCCGGCCGTAGGTCCCCCAGACAAAAAACTTTGCACACTTATAGTGGAGACATGGGGCTACATGTGTGACAAGTTTCGGGCCGGTACCGGGTCCCCAAAGTCACCAGAGAAATTACCTTTTAACATGAGAGTCTATGGAAGGGGTGCCCGGGTTTGAAAAATCGGTGCTCCCTGGCCATAGGTCCCCCGGACAACAAACATTGCAAACCTATAGAGGAAGAGTGAGGCTACACGTGTGCAAAGTTTGGGGTCCAGAGGACCTACAGTAGGTGCCGCCGATATTGTATTTCTATCGCGCTCCCATCGCCGAGATTCTCGGCGACAGGAGTGCCGAGATCTCGGCAGCAGGGTGGCGACAAGTGTCGCGCTCGCTGCAATAGCGAGGAGACGCGACACTGTATTGAGCGGGGACCCGACGCTGATTCCCGCCAATACCAGGCACTGCGTTTGGTATGAAACCTGAGCGGGAACTCCACGCCAATTTTTAAGGAAAAAAACAGCGTGGGTTCCCCCTCCAGGAGCATACCAGGCCCTTGGGTCTGGTCTGGATTTGAAGGGGAAACCTACGCCGAAAAAAGGGCGTGGGGGTCCCCCTCAAGATCCAAACCAGACCCTTATCCGAGCACGCAACCTGGCAGGCCGCAGGGGAAGAGGGGGGGACGAGAGCGGCCCCCCCTCCCTCCTGAACCGTACCAGGCCACATGCCCTCAACATGGGGGGTTTGGTGCTCTGGGGCAAGGGGGCGACCTGTGGCCCCCCCACCCCAGAGCACCCTGCCCCCATGTTGATGAGGACAGGGCCTCTTCCCGACAACCCTGGCCGTTGGTTGTCGGGGTCTGCAGGCGGGGGGCTTATCGGAATCCGGGAGCCCCCTTTAAGAAGGGGGCCCCCAGATCCCGGACCCCCCACCCTATGTGAATGAGTATGGGGTACATCGTACCCCTACCCATTCACCTGATGGAAAATAAATGGAAATAAAAACACAACACAGTTTTTAAAAGTATTTTATTGCACCGCTCCGGAGGTCTTCTTCCGACTTCGGGGGTCTCCGGTGTCGTTGCCGCGTTCTCCGGTTCTTTCTTCTGCCGGGCCTCCGCTAACTTCTTTTTAGCTCTTTTGCTAGCGGAGGCCCGGTCTTCTCTGTCGCCTTTTTCTTCTCCCACTCTCCGGTTCTTCTCCCGCTCTCCGGTTCTTCTCCCGCTCTCCGGTTCTTTCTTCCGCCGGGCCTCCGCTAACTTCTTTTTAGCTCTTTTGCTAGCGGAGGCCCGGTCTTCTCCGTCGTCTCGTCCGGCTCTCCATTGTCCTTCTGCCGGCCCCTCCACTAACTTCTTGGTAGCTCTTTTGCTAGTGGAGGAGCCGGTCTTCTCTGTCGTCGCCGTCGGCGTCTTCTTCCCTCTTCTCCTCCTCGATGTTGACTCTTCGCTTCCTCTCGCAGTAATGATAATTCTTCGGTCCGCAGAGATTAATATAGGCTTCTCATGACGTCACAGTCACATGGTCCCATGACGTCACAGTCACATGCTCCTGGGCACATGTGATCCCCGCCTATCGCTGGCTCTCGCAACGGAGCTCATAGGGTGTCAATATCGCCGCTAGAAGCGGCGAGATTGACACAATATCGGCGGCACCTACTGTATGGCCGGCCGGTACCGGGTCCCCAAAGTCCGGAAGATCAAGCGCAAAAAGGTGACTCGAGTATAAGCCGAGGGGGCATTTTCAGCACAAAAAAATGTGCTGAAAACCTCGGCTTATACTCGAGTATATACGGTATATGGTTCTTGTCTATTATGTACTACCCACCAGAAACACTCTGACGTGTTTTCACCTTGGCTGCATGATTCATTCAAAGTCCCACCTTTCTTTCCTTCTTTCAAACACTTAATGCACCTACACACCTGTACTTGCGTCAAGCATTTTTTGAGCCAAAATGAGGTGGAAAGGCATCTATGAGAGCTAGTAAAATGTCCAGCGTGCATGAGGCCTTACTCACATATTGGAACTTATCTGCACACAATTATGTTATTGTTACAAAAACTGTAAATTACATTCTAATAACATAAATAAATAGATTTACTGCCAAAAACGTTACTGCAGCTGTATTTTTTTTTAAATAAAAACAAAGACCCAGTACAGGCAGTCCCCGGGTTACAAACAAAATAGGGCTGTAGGTTTGTTCTCAAGTCGAATTGATTTGTAAGTCGGAACAGGTAAATTTTTTAAATGTAGTTCCAGCCCAAATTTTTTTTTTAAAGTGATTGTTATGCCGCATACACACGACCGTTTTTCATGACGAGAAAGCTGCCATTTTTTAGATTGGTCGTGAAAACCGGTCGTGTATATGCTCCATAGCAGTTTTCTCGACGAGAACACTGACCGCAAAAAAATTAGAACCTGCTCTATTTTTTCTCGTAGTTTTTCCCATCGTTCTTTTTCTCATTGCGAAAACCGCTCATGTGTAGGCTTTTCCGAGGGGAAAAAAACGCGTATGCCCAGAATCAAGTATGAGACGGGAGCGCTCGTTCTGGTAAAACTAGCGTTTGTAATGGAGATAGCACATTCATCACGCTATAACGGACTGAAAAGCACGAGGCTGAAAAGCGCAAATCGTCTCTCACCAAACTTTACTAACACGAGATCAGCAAAAGCAACCCAATGGGTGGCACCATTCAAATGGAACTTCCCCTTTATAGTGGCGTCGTAAGTATTGTCGAACGTGTTGTACGTCACTGCGCTTTGCTCAAGCGTTTTTTTTCCTGAACGTGTGTATGCAAGGCCTGCTTGAGAGGAATCACGACGAATCACGTGGAGAAAAACGTCGTTTTTTTGCATGACAGGAAAAACGGTTGTGTGTACGCGGCATAAGGCTTTGTTTTTTAATTTTTTTTAAAATAACAAACATGTCATACTTGCCTCCACTGTGCAGTACATTTTGCACAGAGTTGCCCAGATTCTCCTCTTCTGGGGTCCCCCGGTGGCGCTATCAGCTCCTCCCCACATCGTACAAACCCCCTAGGAGAATCGCTCTCCCGGGGGTTTACCTTGCGGCTTGCGAGCAAGCTCCCGAGTCCAGCATTTGTGTCCATAGATACAGAATGCAGGACTCTGCCCCGCCCCCTGGCGCCCACGTCATTGGATTTGATTGACAGCAGCGGGAGCCAATGGCTGCGCTGCTATCAATCTATCCAATCAAGAGCCGAGAACCCCGGGCAGAGAGGCACTGTGCATCTCCCCCTAGGGATTGAAGGGCTCAGGTGAGTAAAACGGGGGGGGGGGGGGGCGGTCACTATCAGAATTTTTTTCACCTTAATGCATAGGATGCATTAGGTTAGAAAAAACACGAGGGTTTACAACCCCTTTAAGTTTTTTTGGTAACATAAGGAAGGGTTAACACTCCTGTAACATTTTTTTTGCTGTCTGTGCCCCTGTTGAGAAGATTTCACCTCACTTTCTGTACCAATGACAATTGGATCTTGAAAATTTTGGGTCAGTGTGAAAACAAGGATTGGTGATAAAGCTTCATTGGAGACACTTTTGTCCCATGATAACTCTTATGTCGCGTACACACGATCGGACATTCCGACAACAAAACCGTGGATTTTTTTCCGACGGATGTTGGCTCAAACTTGTCTTGCATACACACGGTTGCACAAATGTTGTCGGAAATTCCGATCGCCAAGAACGCGGTCACGTACGACGGCACTACAAAAGGGAAGTTCAATACCAAGTGCGCCATCCTTTGGGCTCCTTCTGCTAATCTCGTGTTAGTAGAAGTTTGGTGAGAGACGATTCGTGCTTTTCAGCCTCGTGCTTTTCAGTCCATTACTGCTCTTCAGTTTGTCAGAACTCCGTGTGAATATCAGCAGCAAAACAACTTCATTATTCAAGCATTATAAAGAAGAAGAGAATGCACTGCATTAAAAGATTTAAAAATTTGCAGCGTGACGAATGTGCTATCTCCATTACGAACGCTAGTTTTACCAGACCGAGCGCCGGAATTGTCTACACACACTCAGAACTTACAAGAACGGATTTTGTTGTCGGGAAATTCGAGAACCAGCTCTCAAATTTCTGTTGTCAGAAATTCCGACAGCAAATGTCTGATGGAGCCTACACACGGTTGGAATTTCTGACAACAAGCTCCCATCGAACATTTGTTGTCGGAAATCCCGATCGTGTGTACGCGGCATTACAGGAGTGAATTTCCCTTCCTAAGGAGAGATTTCCTCTCAATTCCTGTTGTTCCCCTCCGTTTGTAAGTATTTTTAGAAAAGGGAGCTTCAACTGAAACAACTAAATGGTTGCCAACACCCCAAATAAATGGATTATTCAAAAATGGAATACCCCCAGTGGGCGTGGGGCTTTTAGGGCAACTTGAGAAAATCACAAAATTATTTAGAAAAATTATTACATAAATTTATTAGAAAAGTTGTTAAAAGCTATGGGAACACATTACACCATATAGTGTCCACATGAAACAATAAAAGCAATGCAATTGATACAGTTTTCTTAGGCCCAACGCGTTTCAGGATAACAATCCCTTTATCAGGGTCACTTCCTTCTTTGAGAGGAAGCCAATAAAAGAAAAGGACAATCTATAACAGAGCACAAAAAAGAATTGAGCATGTAAACATAGTCAGGAATGAGCATCGTTGAGAATAGAAAGGGGGAGTTGCTCACCAGTTGACCATACTGCAGATGAATGCCACCACGATCCCCATGTATTTTGACAAGAGGAAAAGGGGGAAAAAGATCTAACCCATACCAAACATGTAATGGTCCCAAAAAGATGTCTTCAAATTCTCTCCGTTAAAATAATCAGTTTGTATGTAGGAGTCATTTGTAAGTCGGATGTTTGTAAGCCGGAGATCGCCTGTAATAGTATGAATTGTATATGAAATAACCAGTAATGTATGATGTCCAATTTAGTGGACAGATGATTAATTGGAATATCTGCCCAAGATAAAATCAATACTAGTAAAATTGAATTACAATTTGTTTCTTTAGGCGTTACCATATTTTTTTTTTTACCTCCAAGGGTCTCCTCCTATAGAAGGATTGGCGAGATATTTTCCATCAGCCATCTTGGTTTTGGAAGTTTTTTGTTGCACTTACAATGGCTTTCCAGTGGGTGGCAGAGTATGGAGTGACACAATAGCATCCACTGCAATGGGTGATATGCAACTATATAGAGTCAGAACCTATGCCTATACAAGAAACCAGCTTTTAAATAGCTGTCCACTGTAGTGACCACCATGCATGAAAGGGTTACGGTGGATGTTGGTGTTTTTACAAGTGCAATAGACTTTAAATAGCTCTTAAAACTGTGAATTTCTGCTGATGTGCTGTCTTTTTAGAAAATTCTTACTGATCTTTAATAACAGTGTTATAGCTGCACCCTGCATTAACCACTTCAGCCCCGGAAGAATTTGCCCCTTTAATGACCAGGCCATTTTTTGCGATGTGGCACTGCGTCGCTTTAACTGACAATTGCACGGCCGTGCAAAGCTATACCCAAACAAAATTGACGTCCTTTTTTACCCACAAATAGAGCTTTCTTTTGGTGGTATTTTATCACATCTGTGGTTTTTATTTTTTGCGCTATAAACAAAAAAAAAAGACCAACAATTTAAAATAAAAAACTTTTTTTTTTTTACTTTCTGCTATAATACATACGCCAAAAAAATATATAAAAAAAATGTATTTATCAGTTTAGGCCGATATATATTCTTCTACATATGTTTGGTAAAAAAATCGCAATAGGCATATATTGATTGGTTTGCGCAAAAGTTATCGCGTCTACAAACTACAGGATAGATTTAGGGGCTTTTATTTATTTTTTATAGTTTTTACTTGTAATGGCGGTGATCTGCAATTTTTAGCGAGGCTGCGACATGGCGACATACAAATCTGACCCCAAATGACACTTTTTGGGGACCAGTGACATTATTACATTGATAAGGGCTTACTGGAACATGACAGAGATCACTGTTCCTGATCACTGGGAGCAGTAGATCTCTGTCAGGTCATCTGGCAGAACGGGGAATCACCTTGTTTACATATGTAGTTCCCCATTCTGCCTCTTCTCACCGCGATCGTGGGTCGCCGGCGGCCCTTTTTAGTCCGCTAGACCCGTGGGCACGCTCCCGCGGTGTGCGGCCGGAGGCGCGCGCGTGCATGCCCGCTATCCTCCTACAGGTACGTGTCTTCTTTTTTCATCTGGTGATCCAGCCAGCAAGTGCTTGTTTTTTCAAAAGCGCAAGCTCTCCAGCAGAATGTATCAATTTACATGGATGAGACAAACCATGCAACAATGGCAGGGGTGATTATGTATTAAAGTGCATTGTATTTGTACTGTCTACCAGGCCCGGACAGGCCATAGGGCATACCGGGCAAATTCCAAGTGGCAAGTGGCCCGCGGGCCGCCGGACAGCATCTCACGTCTTCCCCATCATCTCCAATGTCTCTGGAGGCAGCTGGAGTTTGTGGGCAGAGCTGGGGGTGTGGCTGCCCCCTCCACTCCTCCCACAAACTGTTCACTCTGGCTGATCCCACAGCTGAAGGAGAAAGAAACGAGGACACAGCAGCCAGAGTGTCTTCATCTCCAGGCATGCTGTAAGTTACTGCACTGCTGCACATGTCACTACATAGAGTCCTAACCTGGCACCATACCACCCCAGCCTGCCCTATGCCACCCCAACCTGCCTTATGCCACCGCACCCTGCCCTATACAACCCCAACCTGCCCTATGCCACCGCAAACTGCTCTATACCACCCCAACCTGCCCTTTGCCACTGCAACCTGCCCTATACCACCGCAAACTGCCCTATTCCACCCCAGCCTGCCTTATGCCACCACAACCTGCCCTATGCCACCGCAAACTGCTCTATACCACCCCAACCTGCCCTATGCCACTGCAACCTGCCCTATACCACCGCAAACTGCCCTATACCACCCCAGCCTGCCTTATGCCACCGCAACCTGCCCTATGCCACCGCAAACTGATCTATACCACCCCAACCTGCCCTATGCCACCACAAACTGCTCTATACCACCCCAACCTGCCCTATGCCACCGCAACCTGCTCTATGCCACCACACCCTGCCCTATACCACCCCAACCTGCCCTATGCCACCCAGCCTGCCATATACCACCGCAAACTGCCCTATACCACCCAAACCTGCTCTATACCACCCCAGCCTGCCGTATACAACCCCCACCTGCCCTATGCCACCCCAGCCTGCCCTATATCACCGCAACCTGCCCTATATTTCCCCAACCTGCCCTATATCGCCCCAGCCGGCCCAATACCACCCTATACTTTAATTTACAGGGGTCATTTGGGGTGCGCCTCATGACCGTGCGCTGCCTGCAGGGCGCTGGGCAGGATAGACAGGAGGGGGGTGACACCATGTTTTGCCGCACCAGGTGACACCAACCCTAGTGACGCCACTGCCCCAGTGCACTCTCAGCTGCGAGTCGGAGCCGCACTCAAGTGACAGTGACACCCGTCGGCACATCAGGAGGCCGGGACCCGCAACGATCCCCTTCTCTCTGGCAAGGTGGCCGCGGCACTGATGATCTGATCAGTCTTGGCTCGGCTGTCTCACACAGCCAAGCAGAGTGAAGCCGCCTCCCCCTCCTCCTTTATGTCCACACAGGGGGAGGGGACCCAACATGCAGTCCCGCGCTGATCTTAGGTGCATTATAGGTCTGAAGGGGGGGTCTGTATTGTAGGGGGGGTTTCTGTATTGTAGGGGTGGTCTGAAATGTAGGGGGGATTCTGTATTGTAGGGGTGGTCTGTAATGTAGGGGGGGGTTCTGTATTGTAGGGGGGGTCTGAAATGTAGGGGGGTTCTGTATTGTAGGGAGGTTCTGTATTGTAGGGGGGTCTGTAATGTGGGGGGTTCTGTATTGTAGGGAGGGGGTCTAAAATGTAGGGGGGTTCTGTATTGTAGGGGGGTCTGAAATATAGGGGGGTTCTGTATTGTAGGGGGGTCTGTAATGTAGGGGGGTCTGAAATGTAGGGGGGTCTGTAATGTAGGGGGGTTCGTATTGTAGGGGGGTCTGTATTGTAGGGGGGTCTGTAATGTAGAGGGGGTCTGTATTGTAGGGGGGTTCTGTATTGTAGGGGGTCTGTAATGTAGGGGGGCTCTGTATTGAAGGGGTCTGAAATGTAGGGGGGTTCTGTATTGTAGGGGGGTCTGAAATGTAGGGGGGTTCTGTATTGTAGGCGGGTCTGAAATGTAGGGGGGTTTTGTATTGTAGGGGGATTTTGTATTGTAGGGGGGTTCTGAAATTTAGGGGGGTTCTGTATTGTAGGGGGGTCTGTAATATAGGGGGTTCTGTATTGTAGGGGGGTTCTGTATTGTAGGGGGGTCTGTATTATAGGGGGGGTCTGTATTGTAGAGGGGGTCTGTAATGTAGGGGGGTCTGTACTGTAGGGAGGGGGTCTGTACTGTAGGGAGTGGGTCTGTAATGTAGGGAGGGGGTCTGTAATATAGGGGGGTCTGTAATGTAGGGAGGGGGTCTGTACTGTAGGGAGGGGGTCTGCACTGTAGGGAGGGGGTCTGCACTGTAGGGAGGTCGGTGTAACATGCAGGGGGTCCAGAACTGTTAGAGGGTGTCTGTGTAACAAACTGTGGGGGGCTGTGTAATGTAAAGGGGTCCAGAGGTGCAGTGCTATGTAATGTAAAGGGGTCCAGAGGTGCAGGGTGCTGTGTAATGTAAAAGGGTCCAGAGGTGCAGGGTGCTGTGTAATGTAAAGGGGTCCAGAGGTGCAGGGTGCTGTGTAATGTAAAGGGGTCCAGAGGTGAAGGGTGCTGTGTAATGTAAAGGGGTCCAGAGGTGCAGGGTGCTGTGTAATGTAAAGGGGTCCAGAGGTGCAGGGTGCTGTGTAATGTAAAAGGGTCCAGAGGTGCGGTGCTATGTAATGTAAAGGGGTCCAGGGTGCTGTGTAATGTAAAGGGGTCCAGAGGTGCGGGGTGCTGTGTAATGTAAAGGGGTCCAGAGGTGCAGGGTGCTGTGTAATGTAAAGAGGCCCAGAGGTGCAGGGTGCTGTGTAATGTAAAAGGGTCCAGAGGTGCGGTGCTATGTAATGTAAAGGGGTCCAGGGTGCTGTGTAATGTAAAAGGGTCTACAGGTGCAGGGTGCTGTGTAATGTAAAGGGGTCCAGAGGTGCAGGGTGCTGTGTAATGTAAAGGGGCCCAGAGGTGCAGGGTGCTGTGTAATGTAAAAGGGTCCAGGGTGCTGTGTAATGTAAAGGGGCCCAGAGGTGCAGGGTGCTGTGTAATGTAAAGGGGTCCAGAGGTGCAAGGTGCTGTGTAATGTAAAGGTGTCCAGAGGTACAAGGTGCTGGAACCCCACATCCCATCATTAACCGCCGCGGCGAAGCGCTACCGCCGCCGCCGCGCCCCCCCCCCCCCCCCGGGCTGCTCAGTCTAAAATGCCCGGGCCTATTTTTTGTCCCAGTCCGGGCCTGCTGTCTACCCTCAAGTTGTAAAGCGCTGCGTAAACTGTTGGCGCTATATAAATTCTGTATAAAAATAATGATAATAATTAAAATGATCGGCTTTTATTTGTTCATGCAAAACATTTATCCCAAATGGAAAAAACTGATTACAGAGTGTGTGCTGGAGTTTGTCTTCAAATGTGTTAGTGCATCTAAATCTGCTAATATATTTAACACTACCCCAGCACCCTCCCTGAAGACTGATAATGCTGCTGTCTGCTGTGCCCGCTGTGCTCATTACTCCAGAGTTGTGTCTCAAGAATACATGAGGCGTGTTACTGGCCAGACCACCAGGTGAAAGGGAAAAAAGCCTGATGCCTAGTACACACGACCGGGATTCCCGACAGGAAAAGATCCGTCGGAAATCCCGAGGGGAAAACCGAGAGCCTGCTCTCTACTTTTCCCCCCGTACAGACGATCGGTTTTCCCATCTGGAAAACTCAGATGAGAGCTTTTCCTCGGAAATCCCGATCCAGTGTTTGCTCCATCACAGGAAAACTGGCAAAAATGTCAGTTTTCTGCTACACAGGGCCGGGTTTTCTGAGGGGAAAGAGTCCATCAGGAAACCCGCCGGGAAAAAAGAGAGCTGGATCTCTTTTTTTAGGCGGCCGATTTTGGCAGTTTTCCCGTCTGAAAAACTGCGATGGAGCATACACACTGCCGGGATTCCCGGCCAAAATCTTTCCTCGCAGTTACCCGTCGGGAAACCCGGTTGTGTGTACGGGGCATAAGGGTTTATATACACTAAAAAAGCATATTGGATCCCAACCTATTACAATATTCTTATTACAAAAATTAGGAAATCAAAATAAATATGTAGCACTACCCCCGTAGGAGCTGATGGATTAATTTTGGGTCCTGCCGTTACCCCACATGTCACTGTCCCAGAACTTAATAGTCTTTGCTAAGTAGTTTTGAAAGATGTGATTGCCAGTCACTTCAGTCTTTTTCTCAATTGCTTTATTAAACAAGTTGAGGTAGAAGGATAGAGGGTTAGGGGAAGTTCAGATACCTTGGTTTTGCAGATCACTAATGCGGTTCTTAAATCCAGAGGGCAACAGCTTCTGTCACTGGATACTTGCGACAACCGGATAGGCCTCTCACACCGACCTAGCAGCCGGTATGAAGCACGGACAAAGTCTCTGCCACAGACTTTAGTGATGAATGGAAACTCCTGGATAATCCCCTGCCACAGGATTGTTTAGCAAGTAGTCAGTTAGTTAGGTCAGCTGCACAGTACCTGAGCATTTAAGCCATCCAGCAGTAATGTGAGGTAGAATAACTTAGGTGCATCCCCCAAACGAGTTACCCGGGCCCTTCTGAGAGACCAGCCTTCAGACTAGCTCCCTCCAGCAAGGGTCCTCCCCCGAGTCTCCTCCGCTTGGCTTCTTCCCGCAGGCAAGACAGCTCAGGACCACCTCCAGATTAGTAGGCCCCAGACAGTCTTCTGGGCCTATTTGCAGCAAACACAGCAGCATAGCCTCAGGCCTGGAGGGCCATGAGGCAAAAAGGACCCCGAAGCACATGACACTGCTCCTTAAATATCCTTCCCCAGCATGCCCAGCTACAAAGAAGCTCCTGATTGGGCTGTTTTCTGGGGAAAGAATATCCAATGCACTTCAGCTGGCTGTATTTCTCACACTGGCCTGTGACAACAGTGACACCTACTGGCAATAGTGGGAAATGCGCACAACACAGCCAAAGCTGGAACAGAAAACCAACATTTTACATAATCACTCTGAGCTATTTACAGTTCAGATACCCCTAAATTTACACATAGCCCCTATTTAAAAGTAACAGGGCGCTACAATTATATAAGGCTACACTACAGAGGTGATTACCATTTTAAGTTTTGTAGTGAATTAGCCACTTGTTGACGATCACCTCATTTGCAGCAGATTGAAATAAATGCACTACATTAGATTATAGCCAACAAAAGGCTAAATCATTCAGCAACATAAAATTAAAACCACCTAGACTGTAATGTGTCCAGAGTGGAATTTATGCGCTCTCAGGTTATGCTATGTGTCAATTCATTTAGTTTATGTGATAATTACTATGCATCCATTTAATTAGGTATTAACTCCCATCACTATGAAACTAAGTTGTTATATTGGATCTGTCATTAAAATTTACAATTACGTTCAAATGAATCAATAGGGCACCTGTGAGCTTTATCAAGTCACATTATTATTTAGAGTACAAAATGATCTCTTCCTTGACATGAAAAAATAATAGTTTTCTTTTTTCTGGCTTTTTAACAATTTATTTTCACCAGGTGATCCTTCCAGTAACACACTTCCTGGTCCTAGGATGACAACACTGTCAGAAGAGCAGCCTTGTTAGCCTAGGACAGAGAATGTGTTAGGACTACAGAACACCACCGCTATCCTCATCTCCACACCACAGGGAGAGGGGTTCTGTAGTCCACAGATGTGAATTGGGCAGGGCTAATAATACTGTTTGTGTTGCTACAACTCTGGTTTTCTGGCAGCATTAACATGTTTTTTTCTGTACTTGTAGCTTTTAGCCAGAGCTAAAATATGGCGAAATGTGCTGCAGCAGTAAACTGTTTCTTTTCTATTTTGCCCACATATACACTGCAGATTAATGCCTTTATTTTACTTTTTAAGTTTATACTTTTTCAACTGGTGTTTCATAGCTATTTTTACTATATATACAATCTTTGTTTTATGAATGAACATTTTATATATGAGAAAGAATTACCAGAGCACAATGGGTTAGCTATAGAGAGAGAGAGAGAGAGAGCACATCAGTGGTTCTCCCCTGGCAGGGACAATGACTTTTAAAGCTTTAAACTGGCTTTACACTTGTAGAAATCTATTAAAAATGAAATGTCAGGAAAACTGGTTGTTGGTCACATAATCACTGGGATTGGCTATCACAGCAGTCAGTCAATGTACAGCCCACCCCTGTGGGCTAGAGCAGAAGATTGAAAAAAAAAAAAAAAAGTTGTGTAAAAAAAATTATATATATATATGTAGCGGGCACTTGTCCCACACTCCCAATCCCCTCTATTAAAGTTCTCGCTTGCAATGTCTCTGGTCTAGGGGTATGATGGGAAAGGGAGTGGGTCCGCTACGCCAGGCTTCCACCACAGATGTATATAGAGTTATTTCTTTACCTTCGGGCCTGTATTGTGCATCGAATCCAACCGTCTGCCAGGAAACTGAGTCTCACACCGTTGCAAGTCCAACACTCCTTTATTCAGAGACTTACTTGCTTACAAACAAAACAGGAGGTGTGAAAGTGTAGATACATAGGCCCAGACACAAGTTCTTTCCTCCACTCTCCTCCAAAGAGTGGGCTATGGTCTCCGCACGAGGGAAATTCACCTTCCGGACGGTCTCCGACAAGAGGCTCACCCTTTTACCGGCAGTATGCTGCACCGGGTCTTCAGATGAGGAGCTCTCCCCGTTCCATTACGTCCACCTCGGATTAAGGCGTCCACCTCCGAAGCACCTTAGGATCCTTCCCTCGCGGAACTCAGTGTTGGGCACTGAGTTCCGGACCTCCGTCCAAGTACCTCATCTCAGGCTAAAGGTGCCTGAGATGGAACGCGACCTCCGGTGGTCCTCCAGGCCTAGTGCCCAGAGAACGAAAAACACAAACTCCGTCCGCAGGCTAAAGGTGCCAGGGACAACGAACCCCGTGACAAAATGGCCGGCCCCTTTATACCCCTCCCCGGCATGCGTAGCGGGTTCCCCGCCCCACCACACGGCTGCCGAAGTAGGACAAAAAAGGATTCGACCCAGCAATGATTCGTCCGTCGGCCCAAAGTGACAGTGCCACCCGGTGGACCGCCGGAGATACACCACTGGTGTCACCGCAAAAATTTAAAATTACTGGCGGGAAAGTAAACACCCGCTACATATATATATATATATATATATATATATATATATATATATAAATATATTTAGCTAGATAAGGGTTTGATCTAGGTTGGAATCAAGGTTGCAGTAAAGGGTCATGGTCAGAGGCAAATATTAGGATCAAAGGTCAGGGTCACTGTGTTTTAGGTAGGAGTGAGTTTTTTGATTTAGTATTTATCCCAGTTAGTGTCAGAGTGTTTTAGGTAGGATAAAATGGTGATATGCACCCTATTGTTTCTGGGCCTTACTACAGGTACAAACAACAAATAACATACACATATGTGGTATTGCTGCATTTGTCATGAGCAAATTATATTTTTTACTATTTTGGGCTGTCAAGGTCACCTGTGGCCAGGTGACAGGTGCACACCGTAGGGGGACAGGAGTGCACCGCAAGGTAGTGAATCCTATGGCTGACTGCTGCGGATAGGAAACTGGGTGGTTGTGGAAAGCGGGACCAGAGGAGCACAACCGGGATCCTAACGGAAGCTAGAGCCAAGATTCCCCAGGGCGCAGAGTCTAAGACCCAGCAGGTCTTCTCCAGGGCCTCTAGTGGTGAGGATGTTATGCTGCAGGCTGGGACCAGCTCGCGGCCCCTGGAGTTTCCTAGCTCACGCCCCGTAGGATAAGGGGAAAAGAGGGGAAGCAGCAGCACAAGATATGAGAGAACCGAATAACAAGCTGAAGGTCAGGGACCACAAGCAGACAAGGATAACGAAAGAACGAGCCGAAGGTCAAGGGTCACGAGCAGACAGGGATAGTCGGGGACAAGCCAATAACGTAACAGAGAGACAGACGTAGCACACGGCAGGCAGGAACCTAAACACACAATGCCTAACAAACACGTTGATCAGCAAAGCAGGCTTGCAGTGCACAGGTTAATATAGTGTTCTGTGATAGGGCCTGGGGTGGAGTCAGGCTGGGAGGAGATTATAAAGGAAGCCAGGTGAAAGGGCTCAGGCCTCTAAGATGAACACATGGGAAGGAAGGTAAGCTGACAGACAAACACTACTGCATATCCATGACATGGGCCAGTTTTCCTTTTGATAATAAATTTAAAAAATAAGTAAATCATAAGATAGCAATTACTACTTACCATCAAATAAAAGGCCAATAAAAAAAAAAAAAAAACACAAGAAAGAAACACCAAGTGGTCCATTGAGTCTGCCTTTTTTTTTTTTTTACATGTTTTGTATTTAATTTTTTTCATTAACTTTTTTGTCTAACTATAGATCTGTTTGTCCCAAGTACGTTTGAAACCATTTACTGTTGACCAACTCACTACCTCTGCTGGAAGTCTATTCCAAGCATCAACTTTGACTATTGTAACTTCCTCCTCATTTTTAGACATGTGCAATTTGTTTAGTTCTGAATTCATTTAACAAATTTGGACAAATTCGTTAATTCGGAAATATCCGAACTTCCGAACTTCCGAAATTTCGAATTTCTGAAAATTTTAATTTGAGAATTCAAAAGAACGAAAATCCGAAAATAAGAATGAAAATTTGAAAACCCTAAAATTTAAAAATCAGAACGAATAACTAACAATAACTATTACTAACTATTACATTTTAGATATTGGAATTTCCTTTCAAATTTGTCTGTTAGTGAACGTAACGAATACGAATTTATCCAAAGTTACAAATTATCTGAAATTACGAATGACGTATCTAAATGAATGTAACGTAACACACTTATAATAATAAATAATAATAATAATAAAAACTTTTTATTAACATTATTATTATTTATTATTAATGTGTTCTGTTCCATTTGTTTCGATGCGGCAGTCGTTATTTCAGATAATTTGTAACTTTGGATAAAGTTGTATTTGTTACATTCACAGCCAAATTTGAAAGGAAATTCCAATACCTATAATTTAATAGTTAGTTATTATTAGTTAGTTATTGTTTTGAATTTTCAAATTTTCGTAGTTTTGAATTTTTGGATTTACTTTCTTATCTTCATATATTTGAATTGTAAGAATTTCAAATTTCAGAATTTCAGAAAATGCAAAAATTCTGAAATGTGAAAATGCTAATTTTACAATTTTACAATTTACAAATTCAGAATTTTTGAATTTCCGAAAAAAAAACAAAAAAAAAAACGAATGAAACGAAAACAAAATAATTTTTTGGCAGTGCACATGTCTACTCATTGGCCTACCTCTCTGCAAGCTATCCCCTCTTCAGTCTATCATGAATGCCGCTGCCAGACTCATCCACCTTACCAACCGCTCAGTGTCCGCCACTCCTTTCTGCCAATCCCTACACTGGCTTCCCATTGCCCAAAGAATAAAATTCAAAACACTAACAATTACCATTTACAATTCTGCCCTGAGCTACATCAGCAATCTTCTCTCCAAATATCACCCAAACCGTCCTCTCCGCTCCTCCCAAGACCTTCGGCTCTCTAGCTCCCTTGTCTCCTCCTTCTCCAGAGCCTCTCCCATGCTCTGGAACTCACTACCCCAATTTGTCCAGTTATCTCCTACTCTGTCCACTTATAGGCGATCCCTGAAAACTCATCTCTTCAGGGAGGCCTATCCTGCCTCCAGCTAACAACCAAATCTTCTACTTCCCTCATTAGTTCATCCTTCACAATCAGTACCTTTTTTTTGACCAGCCCCTCCCTCTTAACCCTCGTACACACGATCGGATTTCCATCGGACAAATCCGTAGATTTTTGTCCGAAGGGCGTTGGCCGTGAACTTGTTCTGCATACAGACGGCAGATCTTTTTCAGCCAACTTACCAGAAACTACGTGGTTTTTCAGCTCTTTAGCACCACCCTTTGTGCAACTTCTGCTATAGTTGTCTGATTATAAGCATTGGTTCGGAGCATGCGTGTTTGTACTTTGGATTTTAGTCCGACGGACTTGTGTACACACGATCGGATAATCCGACGGAACACATTTGTTGTCGGACAATTGTCGGACAATTTGAGAGCATGGCTATCCAACATTTGTTGTCGGAAATTCCGACAACAATTGTCCGATGTAGCGTACAGACGGTACAGACGGTCGGATTATCCGACAAAACCCTTCCTTCACACAATTGTTGTCGGAAAATCCGATCGTGTGTACGGGCTTTTAGATTGTAAGCTCGCAGGAGCAGGGCCCTCCTAACCCTCTTGTTTTGAATTGTACTGTTGCTGTATTGTCTCCCTTTATATTGTAAAGCGATGCGCAAACTGTTGGCGCTATATAAATCCCGTATAATAATAATATTAATAATAACTACCCTTTCAGTAAAACAATCCTTTCTAAGATTAGTTTTGAACTTTCCTCCAGGTAGTTTGAGGTCATGTCCTTCTGGTCTTGATTTTGGTTTCATATTGAAAATACTGCCCTCTTGACCCTTGTTCACCCCCTTGATGAGGTTTCAATCATGTCTCCCCTTTGCCTTCTTTCCTCCAGACTGTATTTCAAACTCTAAAACTGGGTTTAGGTATTAAAGTGGAACTTTACTCTCTCAATCAACATTAACTACGTATTTTTAATCCTTATGCTACTAGCCTTAGGAAATAGATAGGAAGGTATATTATATTTACTTGTTTTAATGTCTTTCTTTTACATTTCTTCAGTTGCTTCCTGGTTTTTGGCCTAGACTAAAATGATGTCTTATATCAGGAGTCTTCAGGAGGAGAGGATGAGTTTTTTTCAGCTAAGCATACCCTCTTGCCTGTCTTCTATCAGATTAGCGAACGGAAGTGACGTTCAGTCAGCTGCGCATGCGTTCCACAGGTTCGCTAATCTGACAGAACAGCGGCATCGGACATTTGACTACACCCAGTTACGGTTTGAATAGCTGAGTAATTTTAGCAATAAAGTGAGCGTATATAGTATATTTATTTATATACGCCCAATTTATTGCTAAAATTGCTCTAAAATTCAAGTCGTAGCTGGGTGTATCAAGATCTCCGCTTCCTCCTTCTGACTGCAAGTGTTCTGTCAGATTAGCAAACCTGTGGAATGCATGCGCAGCTGACGGAACGTCACTTCTGTTCGCTGATCTGATGGATTCACTAATCTGATAAAACACCTGCATGCTTGAGCTTAAGACAGATGGATTCCAGGAAGTAAATGCTATTTGAATCATCTGCCCTTACTCAAGATTACTTTGAATATAAAAAAATGAATGAAATACTGCTTTCGGGTTTGTGGTGCTCAGATACAGTTTAGTTTCTCTTTAAGATTTTGTTTTACCTTTGCAATGGTGTAGGTTAAGTAGATGAGGCTTTGAACAGAACACAAAAGTGCTCTAATACCGGAGTAATTAGCCAGGAATGTTGTTTATCTTTATACATCAGGTAAAGAATTTTTAAGAAAAATTGCAGAATACTGTATGACCCTGAGTCACGTTACACGATAATTGTAATGCTCCGGTGCGTGGATGCCATCGGCTCCACTATTCCCAATGTTGAGCTTTTGCCCTCCATTCATCCATCTGTCAGATAAATAGCTGCGCCATTCTGACCTTGTGATGTGCGCAGATGACTTCTTATTCCACGTTCGTTTACAAGGATTGGAAAATAATTGTGCAAATCATTCCTGCCCTGCAATTATATGGTCACAAAATGCCACCCGAACCTGACTCTGCAGAGTGACATGGTCTGCGCTGACCTCAGTACGCCGCTACCACCGATAATTGTAACAAGCTCCTTCTACCTGTCCCCTCCACCCTCCTACTGGGGTCTGTACGCACACGTATTTTTCTGTACATTTTTATTGAACAAGTATTATATAATCTGAGTACAAAATCATACAAAAACTTCATACACTATATTGCCAAAAGTATTGGGACGCCTGCCTTTAGCCGCACATGAACTCTGATGGCATCCCAGTATTAGTCCGTAGGGTTCAATATTTTCCAATGTTTTACACCCTTTGCAGCTATAACAGCTTCAACTCTTCTGGGAAGGCTGTCCACAAGGTTTAGGAGTGTGTCTATGGGAATGTTTGACCATTCTTCCAGAAGCGCATTTGTGAGGTCAGGCACTGATGTTGGACGAGAAGGCCTGGCTCACAGTTTTTGATCTAATTCATCCCATTAGGTTGAGGTCAGGACAGGTTGTGCAGGCCAGTCAACTTCCTCCACCCCAAATTGCACATCCATGTCTTTATGGACCTTGCTTTGTGCACTGGTCCAAATCATTTGGTGGAGGGGGGATTATGGTGTGGGGGTTGTTTGTCAGGGGTTGGGCTTGGCCCCTTACTTCCAGTGAAGGGAACTCTTAAGGCGTCAACATACCAAGACATTTTGGACAATTTCATGCTCCCAACTTTGTGGGAACAGTTTGGGGATGGCCCCTTCCTGTTCCAACATGACTGTGCACCAGTGCACAAAGCAAGGTCCATAAAGTCATGGATTAGCAAGTTTGGGGTGGAGAAACTTAACTGGACTGCACAGAGTCCTGACCTCAACCCGATAGAACACCTTTGGGGTGAACTGGTGCGGAAACTGCAAGCCAGACCTTCTCGTCCAACATCAGTGCCTGACCTCACAAATGCGCTTCTGGAAGAATGGTCAAATACTCTCATACACACACTCCTAAACCTTGTGGACAGCCTTCCCAGAAGAGTTGAAGCTGTTACAGCTGCAAAGAGTGGGCTATCTCAATATTAAACCCTACAGACTAAGTGGGTTATTTACGAAAGACAAATCCACTTTGCACTACAAGTGCACTGCAAGTGCAGTCGCTGTAGATCTGAGGGGGACATGCAATGAAAATAAAAAAAAGCATTTTAGCTTAATAAAATCAGCAGAGCTTCTCCTCATTTCAGATGTTCCCCTCAGATCTACAGTGACTGCACTTCCAAGTGCACTTTCAGTGCAAAGTGGATTTGCCTTTCGTAAATAACCCCCTAAGACTGGGATGCCATTAAATTTCACAGCGTCCTAATACTTGGTAATATAGTGTATGTACAGGAGTACACATCGTGACTAAAGCCTCGTACACACGACCGAGAATC
Source organism: Rana muscosa (assembly GCA_029206835.1). Lineage (NCBI taxonomy): Eukaryota > Metazoa > Chordata > Amphibia > Anura > Ranidae > Rana > Rana muscosa. Next base: position 418,701,491 of record CM055127.1, on the reverse strand, counting down.
TCGTCGTAAAAAGCTTTCCTTGCATACACACTGTCAATTCCAAATCTCGTCGCTGTAAAGCGCGGTGACGTACAACATGTACGACGGCAGTATAAAGGGGAAGTTCGATTCCAATGGCGCCACCCCTTGGGCTGCTTTTGCTGATCTTGTGTTACCGCGTGTTAGTAAAAGTTTGGGGAGAGACGATTTGCGCTTTTCAGTCTTCGTGCTTTCAGTTAGTTTTAGCGTGACGAATGTGTTATCTCCTTTATGAACGCTAGTTTTACCAGGAGCGCTCCCGTCTTATACTTGATTCTGAGCATGCGCGATTTTTTAAGACTCGGAAAAGCATACACACGACCGGTTTTCTCGTCGGGAAACAGGCCGATGAGAATCTCGATGAGAAAAACGAGAATCCAGACGAGAAATCAGAGAGCAGGTTCTCTATTTTTCTCGTTGAGATTCCCGGCAGTTTTCTCGACGAGAAACCATACACACAAAGGGTTTTCGTGTGTACGAGGCTTTAGGGTGTAAAAGGAAAGTACAGGTACAAACACATCAAATTATATGGCGTTCGTATATTTTTTGCACGCTCCTGATTGAAGAGAATTGTCAGCCTCACCTTTAAATACAGCTTGTTTACTAAATGGTGCATTTGGCATTTTCAGGGAACTTCTTGCTCCATCCAAGTGTTCTGCAAAATGTCAACAGGCTGCTTTATTTTTGAGCTGCTTAATCATTACCCGTCATAAAGAAATAGGAAAAACAAAATAACCATCGTGACTAGGGTGCAGGTTGAATGTGGACTGGACAGACTGTTACATCTCTGACTCTGACCTTCATGATCCCTTTTAAGGGGATCATAGTTTATTTTTAAGAAATTTGCTTGTTAATATAATCTTCACTTATAGTTTTCCTTTTACTTTCCATAGTTGCTTTCAGGGCTTGGATACACTTGCTGCTCCTCTGAAAAGTGTTCTGCTCTGGATCGCATTTCAGAGGCATTTGGCAGGTGGCTCGTAGGGGATGTGTCTCCTCCAGGATGCGGTTGTGGCTTGGCCCCATTCACTTGAATAGCTCATGTTTGGTGGTGGTACTACCTACCAAACGCTATCTGTGGTATCATTTTTACTACAGGTGCAATGCTTTAATTGTGTACCACCCCCTTGAGCCACCATGTTAGGGGAAGGGGCGATAAAAACGCAGATCAACCACCTGTTTTTCCTGCCTCATCGGCTGGAGCTGTTATACCTGTCGCAGGATCTATCCATTAAGGTGGATGTAAACCCTCACATATATCCAGTGAAGTTAACAGCCTCAGATGATACACAGAGATGAAACTAATTTCCCTACATAAGTTTTACATGTTTATCTGCTGTCTTCAGTTTTCTATATTCTTTAAAAAGTGCAGATCGTGTTAGAAATCTTTCTTCATCTTTCAGCAGCACATAGGTGTGGGTGGGGAGACTGGACTTATACTGTGTGAGAGCTTATTGGAGGAAAGGGACAGAACCCCCTCCCATTGGGCCCGCATGGGGGGGGGCAAGTGCCCCCCGGGAGCAAGGTGTCCGCACACGGACACTTGGGGGCTGATCCTGGGCGGGTGCTCGGGGTGCACTGTGCCTAGCGCCGCAAGCTGCCACAAAAGGGGGTGGGGGGCGAAGCTGTGGCAGTCACTTACTGTTATATTCAGCAGCAGTAACGCCGCTCCGACTCCCTAGACTCTCTTATTGCACCATCCGCTGGCCTCTCTGCAGACTCGCCTGCCGCCTGGCATCTAGCAACCAGTGATGTTACGTCATGAGGCTGAGGTAAGGCCCCATTGCTATCCTTCTAAAAATGCTCTTTACCTGCCTGTGATGCAGGCCCTTGGGTCTGAATGCTTTGTAAGCCAGAGCCTGTATGCACATCAGAAAAATTTAAGGAAAGTTAAAAATTCTTATCTGCATACCTCCTTCGGGTTTCACAATAAAAAACATTAAAAAAAACAGAGCCATGGTGCTGGCATTTTCAGGAAGAAAGTCATACCTCCCAACTTTCTGAGATGGGTATGAGGGACACCTATTAGCAAAAGTATATAGGCATAGGACACACCCCTTGCCACGCCCCCTAAAGGAGAATTGTACAAAAGAAATTGACTGTTTAAACCCACAAGTGCTTTTTTTACCACTTCTAATTCCCATTATACTGGCTTTTGGAATTTACAAATGCAGCAATTTAGAAATTGGATGAAAGGTTTAGCACTGCAAAACACTTTTTGATAGATAAATAGTGCATTTTTTATACAACTATATAGATCAGACCAAAATGAGGGACAAATGAGGCGCTATGAGGGACAGACTTTGTTCCAAATCAGGGACAGTCCCTTGAAATCAGAGACAGTTGGGAGCTATGGAAAAGTCAGTAGTGGAAACCTCTGTAAACATAAAAACAGATAAAAAATTGCCTATCAGACAATGGCAGCTTGATCCTTCTATTAAGCTTTTGCATTAGGCTTCTCAAACCTTTGCATGCCTACGCTTTATGTGATAATGAATAAGCCCCTCCCCTTCATGACATTTTCCAAAAGGGGCAGAGCATGGATGACCTTAAAATTATCCCCCCCCTGAAAAAAGTTCTGCTGACACCCATGCCAACTCTACATAGGCAGAGTTATGAATGAACATGAAGAGCTGTGCTGTGAATAGACAAGCTCTCTGCTTATCTCTTTCTAAGCTCCCTCCCCGACACAAATTTTCAGCTCATGTTATCTCATGTGTCGGAGAACTTGTCAGTGACTCATGCTGATAACAGAAGAATGGAGCACCAGAGAAAAACGACACTCATGCCTAGTAAAAAGTCAGCCGGGAATCCCGGGGGGAAAACCGAGAAACTGCTCGGTAACTTTCCCTGTGTACACACCAGAGGTTTTCCTGTCGGGAAAACTGCAGTGAGAGCTTTGGCCGGGAATCCCTGCCGTGTGTATGCTCCACCGCAGTGTTTCCCATAGGGAAACTGCCGGGAAAAAGACCGCCGGGAATCGCGGCAGGAAAATAGAGAAGAAGTTCTCCCTTTTCCCGCCACGATTCGCAGCAGTTTTCCTGCAGGAAAAGCTGCAATTTAGAATACACACGGCCGTTTTTCCTGGCGAAAAACTGTCATGGCAGTTTTCCTGCCGGGAAAACCGGTCGTTTTTGCGAAGCATTAGAGCTTTGGAGAGAGATAAGTAAACACTACAGACATATGTGCTTAGATAAACTTTCATGAATGGGGTTTACACCCACTTTAAGTCACAGTATTAACCTATTCACGCCAACCATCTCCAGGCCCTTTAAGAGTGCTACAAGCCAAGAGGCGGTGGCGGGCATTCGGGTCACATGATCGGAAAGATCGGGAGCTTACGGAGCCCCGTCGGCTACCATGCTGGAAGCGTGCAGGGAGAGTGCTCTCAACATGGTAAGTTGTTTTAGCAATGCCGCAGCCCGCTCAGCGTTTAGGCCTACCCAACAAGAGGTGGCATATATGCATACGGCCAGCGTAAAGAGGTTAACACAGCCCTGCCAAATAGCAAAGCCAGGTCAGTTTTTCTACTGCAGTTAAGCAGTACATCATTACCTTTTCTCTGCCCTCAGACTGTGATAGGACAGTGAAGGAGCAGCAGAAGGCTGATGAGTGTAAAGCTGGCCATAGATAGAATTTCAAATGAAAATTCTTAGGAAAAGTCCTAGGAAAAGTCCTAGGAAAAGTCCTAGGAAAATTCTCAGAACATTCATTTGTCATTCAATAGCTTTTACCATTTGATTGTGGAATGCATGGACTTTACCGAACCACATACTCTGTTAGAAATCTGTTTGTTCGAGAAATGTTTTGCATCCTGCTGCTTCAAATTTTCTCGTCACTGCGGTCAAAAAAACGAATGTCAATTTGACTCCACTAATGATTAGAAAAATGAATGAACGCTTTAGGCTGGCCATACATTATACAAGTTTCTTGTACAACTTTCCTTAAGACCCCCTTTCACACTGAGGTGCTCAAAAATTGCCCAGAAAACGTTGGACGTTTTTGCTGCGCTTTTGCGGCGTCAGCAGTGCGCTTTTGTTAAGGTCACGTGTCTAAAAGAAAAACATTTTGCAGCGCTTTTGAAGAGCTTTTGAAGCTCTTCCCATTAATTTCAATGGAGAGGGGCGATGTTGAGGCGCTTGTTTAAGTGCTCCAAAGATGCTGCTCACAGGACTTTTTTCACCACCCCGCCAGCGCACCGCCCCAGTGTGAAAGCATCCATTGAAATTAATGGGAAGCAGTTTTCCGGAGCTTTTCATGTGCTATTTTTTGCGCAAAAGCACCTGAAAAGCGTCTCAGTGTGAAAGGGGTCTTAGATTTACCAAACTTAAACACTTCCAATTTGTATGCAATCAGGAAGGCCCTTGCACTACATAGTTAAATGTAAAGAAAATTGCATAATGTATGGCCAGCTAGAACCTTCTTTTGCCAAGAATTTGTATTCAAAATTCTACCCATCTATGACCAGCTTAAGTAACCCATAGATAAAGCCGTTTTTTTTTTGGTTCAACCAGTGGGTTGAACAAAAAAAACTGACTCGATTCCCCCATCCACACAATTGATGTGGATGGGGGAATCCTACCTGCTGAGCTGTTGTATTTTGACAGCGAGGAGACTTCCCCACCACCAGAATACGCAGATCAGCATTGAAGGCGTAGATCTAGTGGGAGAAATCTAACAGGGGGTTATGCAGAATTAATAGACCAACTTCTGTACCACCTCCCTGCCCATACATGGATCAAAATTTGTCCCTGCTGAACTGGCCAAATTTGGAGCCATGTATGGCCGGCTTAAACATCTTCTCCTCCTCTTTCTAGCACTTGTCTTCCATCTCGCAATATGAATGCTGCTCTACAGGGAATTACAGGAGGCTGCTATAAAAACAGACTTGGGTACTTGCACTAGCTGCATTTAAAAATACATGTTCGTGGTTTTATAACAAAATACATTACTGCATTTACTGTAACATCTTAAATTGCTGCTTTAACCAGTTTCCGACCATGTCACGCAGATATACTGCCGCACAATGGCTCTCCTGGGCAAAATCACGTCCTACCCTTATTTGGACACCAGAGGGCGCGTGTGCTCACCCGCTGCACGGCGGGGGACCCCATGCACATGGCCAGCGGTCGAGTGCACGAGCGCCAGCAAGAGGGTTTTGTGTGTGTAAACACACAAATTCCTGTGCTGTCAGAGGAGAGGAGCCATATCGTTTGTTCCTACTAACATCAAGACACAGAAAACAGTCCAGGGCCAGACTGCAGCTTCTTGAATTTAGTGCAGCTGCCTCCAGGGGCAGCAGCCCCAAGGAAACTGGGACCCTCCCTGGAGGTGAAAGAATATCCTCTTCAGGCCTCCTGCAGATTTATAACCTCCCCGGTCACCTTCTGGAGACCTCCTTCCAGGGATAGGCTGGGGCATGATAAATATCGAACTGATCATTTGAATCTCCCAGTCCTATGCTCTGGAAATGCCTTTCAGAGGCAGGGGGGAGTAATCAAACTTTCAGCTTGTACAGACCAATACAATCAATCACTGCTCTATTTACTACAGGGGTGCCAAAACGAATGTAGCACCCTCGTCCTAGAATAGGGCTACAGGTAAACTTAGTTGTGCTGAGTGGTAGCCAGCCTAGCTAATTTGTAGTGTTTAGAGGTCAAATGGCTTCTCTCCTAATCCTGTTTAGCTGTGGCTTCTCCTTTTTGTCAGTAGATGGCCCTGTTGCCTTTTACATTAGTGTGATGAGCTACAGTGCATTCATTCAAGTTATGAATAAACATACCTTTCTTAGCCAATCAGACTGGCAGCTTTGCATGCTGGGAAGAAGTATTTATTTAGAGAGAGTCAGGTGATCTAGGTTCTTCCCACCCAGACTGAGGTCTGGGTGGATGTGTGTGAACCTGGCTGCTAGGCCTGAAGCCTGAGGCCTATCCAGGTGCTCTCCTGGCTGCTAGGTCTATCCAAGTGTTCAAAATTATGCTGAGAAAAGCCTGCTAAATATCTGGAAACAATTCTGAGAGGGATGGAGTTCTAAGGAAGCACCAGAGGGGACTCTTCATGAGCTGGGGACTATGAAGTGGCTGGGAGGACTTCAAGAGAGAACTCATCCAAAAGAATTCTATATGAAGCTGTGAGTAAAGTTCAGTTACTAGAAGAGACAGCCTATCCTACAAAGTACAGATGTGCCTGTTCAGCTTAACCACTTAAGCCCCGGACCATTTGCCTGGCCAAAGACCGGAGCACTTTTTGCGATTCGACGTGGCTCCAAATGAAAATTGACGTCCTTTTTTTCCCACAAATAGAGCTTTCTTTTGGTGGTATTTGATCACCTCTGCGGTTTTTATTTTTTGCGCTATAAACAAAAATAGACGAAAATTTTGACAAAAAATGCAATATTTTTTACTTTTTGCTACCCACGGCTGGGCATCTTAAAGGGGACGTACCTGTACATGCTTATGCCCAGCCGTGACATTCTGCCGACGTATATCGGCGTTAGGCGGTCCTTAAGCGACAATTTTGAAAAAAAGCAATATTTTGTACTTTTTGCTATAATATATATCCCCAAAAAATATATATAAAAACCTTTTTTTTCCCTCAGTTTAGGCCGATACGGATTCTTCTACATATTTTTGGTAAAAAAATAAATAAAATCGAAATAAGCGTTTATTGATTGGTTTACGCAAAAGTTCTAGCGTCTACAAAATAGGGGGTCGTTTTATGGCATTTTTATTAATAATTTTAATTTTTTACTAGTAATGGCGGCGATCAGCGATTTTTATTGTGACTGCCACATTTTTGCGGACACATCGGACACTTTTTATGCCATTTTGGGACCATTGTCATTGATACAGTGATCAGTGCTGATTACTGTAAAAATTACACTGGCAGTGAAGGGGTTAACAAGTAGGGGGTGCTGAAGGGGTTAAGTGTGTCCTAGGGATGTGTTCTAACTATAGGGGGGATGGGCTGTGTGTGACACGACACTGATCACCGCTCCCGATTACAGGGAGCTGTGATCAGTGTCCTGTCACTAGGAAAAATGGGAAATACTTGTTTACATCAGCATTTCCCCGTTCTTTCTCTCCGTGAGACGATCGCGGGTATCCCCGCGGACATCGAATCCGCGGGACCCGCGGACGAACTCACTGAGCTTGCGGCACACGCCCACAATGCCGCATCTTAAAGGGGATGTACAGGTACGTCTATATGCCCAGCCGTGCCATTGTGCCGACGTATATAGTCGTGCGCTGGTCCTTAAGCGGTTAAAGGCTCTTTTCCTGTATTGCTGATTAGTTTATCTCACCATTTTTGTCTAAAGGAGTCTGCCAATCTGCCTGTCTGCTAATCGTTACTATTTTTGACTAAGGGTGTCCTGTGCCTTATCCCCTCTCTCCCACATTTTTCCTGTTTGTGAGAAAAAAACTTCTCCTTGTTTAAGCCTAAAAGTGACTGGTGCCCAATCTTTCTTTCTTGTTCATCACCCCCCATGCCTAGTAACCTGCACCCTGAGGAAGTATGTAAGCCCTCCCTACCTTTGGTGGTTATCACCAGGCCCCTGCAAAGTTGGGGTAGGCGCTACACTAAATTCACCTAGCAGCCTAACTAGAGGAGGGTGATACATTGGCCATCAGACTGAGGACATCTAGTGGCAGAAAAAAAGAATGCAAGGAACATTTCTGGATTGAAGGTGAATATTACAGCAAACACTGGTTTTGTTATTGTTGTTTTTAACGGGATGTTAATTTTGCAAATTTTTGGCTGTAGTTTTTCTTTAACATACCTAAAACATAAAGTTACTCTACCTTGCCAAACTTGCCCCTCTTGAATAGTTTCCACTGTCGGAAAAATCAAACATATGTAGCACTACCCCCGTAGGAGCTGCTGGTTATATTTTTGGGTCTGCACTCTGCCTGTCAACCCCTTAAGTTTGGCTTGATCCCCTCCTTGGCACAACTGGACAATAATATGATTGTGGACCCCAATGGAAATAGGGAACCACAATAATACCACACAGATATATATATATATTTGAATGTTGTTACCTTGGTGCTTTTGAATGTTGTTACCTTGGTGCTGGTCACCTGCCCCACAGCTGCAATAGACAGAGTCCCACACAAGATGTAGCTTAACCAGTGGTAAGGTGTTTACTTGGCAAAAGAATAAAACAATGGTTACACAGACAAAATTGACTACACACAGCTCCCTGTAAAAGTCAATGTGACACTACTGGTACAGAAGGTCTCTGCTCCCAGACACACATAGGATAACCTAGGGTCAGATCTGAGTGGGTGTATGGTGGAGGAATCTCTCAATGCAATGGCACCAACACTGGGACACCTCTCCACCAAGTCCCAGACAACTCACCCAAACAGTGAAATAATCATTTGATAAAACAGTTATACGGAACATATAAAATCACAAGCTATATGGCTCCCTCTAGTGGACAATTCAACTGGTGAGTATCCCGTTGTAGAACTCCCAAGGTTCTACAACGAATGACTGTTCCTTTAAATGTCTGTCAGTTAGTCTTCTGCTAGCTTCATTGGTGCACTTATCTATTTGTATTCCAGAAAAACAGGGTGAAGAGGAATAATAATTACTTGATGCATGTAGTGTATAGGCAGAGCAAACTACTTTTCCCCAGCTTCTGTATCACTCACAGGTGTGACGTATCCCTACTTGCGCCACTACAGATGCCAGCAAGTATACGTGGAACTATGAAAACCACCTTCCTGTGACCCAGTTAACTATGTTGATAGGCAAGTGCCTTCTCACCAAATGAGGCCTTGCCTCGCCGATACACTCCGTCTGGAACCTCTCCTTGTTCTCAGTCTCTCTGTAACACAAGGCCCCTGGTCCTCCGCGCAGCCGTTTACAAGGTGCCGGTAGATAGGTAACTCTGGGTGCTGTGAATGGTAGACCGGTCCCTCTCTGGCTCGATCAGCGAGGCTGTCCACAAGGATCCCTCGTCAGGTGACCCTTTCTCTCACAGCAGGCCTCTTGCCTGTTGAAGATGGCGTCCCGAGAGAGCAGGCCTCAGCCTTAAATCAGTTCTCCCAGCAGGCTGTGCGTGGCGCACTGCATTTTGATAGCACAGTGAGATTTGTGGGAATTGTAGTCTCAATCCAACCAACGGCAATAGAGTCTCTGTCTCCCGCACTACAATGCCCACCATGCTTTGTTCTTATATGACAGAACCAAAAAACTTCCAAACTATAACACAAAACGAGCACCAGAGGGAGCCAAGTTCCTCTTTAGGCATCAATTGCAGTCTGTTAAGATACGGTCTATAATAACAGCTTGCTACACATATTAAACCCCCTTTATGGGACTTTTAAGGCAGATTTGACAATCATGTGTATTTCAATACTCTACTCAATACTTCAATATTCTTATGTCTCACTCTCTACAGCATACTATAGTTATGTAGAGGCCAGCAAATAGCCCTTACTGCAATTGACAAAGTTCATGCTGTCTGCTCCCTGCAGGTCTGACTGTCAGAGAGTAGTGATGAGCCGAACACCCCCGGGTTCGGTTCGCACCAGAACCCGCGAACGGACCGAAAGTTCGAACGAACATTAGAACCCTATTAAATACAATGGATGCGAACGTTCGAATTCTAAAGTGCTAATTATAACAACTATTATGCATGTTATTGTCATAAATAGGGTTTGGGAACCCGGGTTCTGCACCAGGGGACATGTATCAATGCAAAAAGAAGTTTTAAAAACGGTCGTTTTTCGGGAGCAGTCATTTTAATGATGCATAAAGTGAAAAAAAAAAAGTCAAATATTCCTTTAAATATCGTACCTGGGGGGTGTCTAAAGTATGCCTGTGAAGTGCCACGTGTTTCCCGTGTTTAGAACTGTCCCTGCACAAAATGACACTTCTAAAGGAAAAAAAAGCCATTTAAAACTGCTTGCGGCTTTAATGTAATGTCTGGTCCCGGTAATATGGATGAAATTCTTTAAGAAAAATGGCATAGCTACCCCATGACCCCCCCCCCTACCCCAGCCCATTACCAGCCCCTTTGGGTCTTGTATGGATATTAAGGGGAACCCCGCACATAAAATAAAAAAGGCCCTATATATTCTGAACAGCCGTATACAGGCGGTGCATACAAGACAGGGACTGTAGGTTTGTTCTTATGTAGAATCTGTTTGTAATTTTGAACAGGTACATTGTTGAAGTGTAGCTCCAACACAAAAATCTATTTTTAAACTTTTTGGGAAACATAGGTAAGGGTTATCACCCCTGTAACATTTGTTTTGCTGTCTGTGCCCCTGTTCAGAACATTTCACCTCACTTTCCGTCCCAATGACAACTGTTTTTGAAATGTGGTGTTTTTCTTGAAACAAGGATTGCTGATAAAGCATCAGTACAGATGAGACCCCTTTCTCCCATATTTATTCTTACAGGAGAGAATTTTCCTTTCTAGGGGTAGATTTCCTCTCACTTCCTGTTGTCTTCTTTCGTTTGCAAGTAGGAGTCGTTTGTAAGTTGGATGTTTGAAAGTAGGGACCTGCCGTATATACTCTGCAGAAATAGGCCCGTTAGTTGTTGGTGTTGGCACAACACTGTAAGCACTCAGTTACTCTTGGTTGGTGCTGGAACGCCCTGCTGTCAACTATTATATCAGGAATTTTAATTACATATAATTGTTGAACAGTGGTAGTAAAAATTGGGGCTTTGATGGTGGTGCTGGTGCCACAACACTGTAAGCCCTGACAGTTACTCTTGGTGGGTGCAGCAATGGGCCCTGCTGTGAATTATTAGATCAAGAATTGTAATTACATGCCCCTTTTGAACAGGGGCTGAAAAATTGGGCCTTTCGTGGTGGTGGTGGTGGTGGCGTTGCCACAAGACTGTAAGCCCTCAGAGTTACTCTTGGTGGGTGCAGCAATGGACCCTGCTGTGAATTATTAGATCAAGAATTGTAATTGCATGCCCCTGTTGAACAGGGGCTGAAAAATTGGGCCTTAGGCACTGGTGGCACAACACTACAACCCCTCACAGATACTGTACTTGGAGCACAGCAATGAGCCCTGTTGCAAAGTATTGCTTCAAAAATTGTAATGACACGCCCCTGTTAAACAGGGGCTGAAAAATTGGGCCTTAGGCACTGGTGCCACAACACTCCAACCCCTCACAGATACTGTACTTGGAGCACAGCAATGAGCCCTATGGCAAATTATTGCTAAAAAAATTGTAATTACACGCCCCTGTAAAACAGGGGCTGAAAAATTGGGCCTTAGCCACTGGTGGCGGCACCCATAAACAAAAATGATCTTCCAAGCTATCATCATCAATCGTATCATTGAGGACTCGGAGGAGGAGGATAGCCAGTCAACATAACAGCACAGGCACTCAGCATCAGCATCAGTCTTGAAGGGATGTGACATGTTAAAATCAATTAGTCTGTTATATCAGCATCAGGTGTGTGGTAGCTGGTGGTGATCCAAGACTGGTTCATCTTGATGAAAGTCAGTCGATCAACCGAGTCGGTGGACAGGCGCACCCTGTGATCCGTGACAAATCCTCCAGCAGCACTGAATGTGCGTTCCGAAAGAACGCTGGATGCAGGACAGGCCAGTAGCTCAATTGCATACTGTGCAAGCTCTGGCCAGTGATCCATCCTCAAGACCCAGTAAGCCAGAGGATTTTCGGTGGGGAAGGTGTCCAAGTCTGACCTTGCCCCTAGATATTCCTGCACCATGTTTATCAGACGCTGGCGATGGTTGCTGGAACCGATCATACTTTGGGGCTGCGGACTAAAGAATTGTCTGAACGCATCGGTCAGACGGCCACCTTCCCCACCGCTCCTTCTTTGACTGGCCGAAGCCTCAGCAACTCGTTGTCCAGGACCAGGAGTTTGTAACCTCCCAGTCTCTGGGAACGCGTTGCACAGACCTTTCTGCAAGGCCTCCCGGAGTTGTCTCATCCTCTGCTCCCTCTGCGACGGTAACATAAGGTCCGCAACCTTACCCTTGTACCGTGGATCAAGGAGAGTGGCCAGCCAGTAATGGTCCCTCTCCTTGATCCGAAGAATACGAGGATCCTTCCGCAGACTTTGCAGGATCAGGGAGGCCATGCAGCGTAGGTTTGCTGAGGCATTCGCTCCGGAGTCCTCTGGGTCACTAAGGACGACATGATCCGCAGCCACCTCCTCCCAGCCACGTACAAGTCCACTGGTTTCTTGGGACTGTAAATCATCCCTAAAAGAGTGATGCTGATGATGCTGAGTGCCAGCCTCCACCTCCATGCTGACACAATCCTCCTCCTCCTCCTCCTCCTCCTCCTCCTCTTCCTGTGCGATGGGTGGGACAGAAGGAACACTGTCTGGGTAAAGGGGGCCTTGAGAGGCAAGGAAGTCCTCCTCTTCCTGCCTCTGTTCTGCCTCAAGTGCCCTGTCCATTATTCCACGCAGCGTGTGCTCCAACAGGTGGACAAGAGGTACAGTGTCACTGATGCATGCACTGTCACTGCTCACCATCCTCGTGGCCTCCTCAAATGGTGCCAGGACAGTGCATGCATCCCTGATCATGCCCCACTGGCGTGGAGAAAAAAAACCAAGCTCCCCTGACCCTGTCCTGGTGCCGTAGTCGCACAGGTACTCATTGATGGCCCTCTGCTGCGTGTGCAGCTGCTGCAGCATGGCCAACGTTGAGTTCCACCTGGTGGGCATGTCACATATAAGGCGGTTCTTGGGCAGGTTCAACTCCTTTTGCAGCTCAGCCAGGCGAGCACTGGCATTATAAGATCTGCGGAAATGCACACAGACTTTCCTGGCCTGCCTCAGGACATCCTGTAAGCCCGGGTACCTGCCCAAGAACCGCTGCACCACCAGGTTAAGGACGTGAGCCACACAGGGCACATGGGTCAGTTGTCCCTGTCGGAGGGCGGAGAGGAGGTTGGTGCCATTGTCGCAAACCTCCATTCCTGGCTTAAGCTGGCGTGGCGTCAACCACCTCTCGGCCTGGCCCTGCAGAGCAGACAGGACCTCTGCCCCAGTGTGGCTTCTGTCCCCCAAACACACCAGCGCAAGCACGGCATGGCATCTTTTTGCCTGTGTACTTGCGTAGCCCCGTGAACGGCTACGGAGCACCGCTGGTTCATAGGACAAACCACAGGAAGAGGCCATGGAGGAAGAAGAAGAGGAGGGGGTGGAGGAGAGAGGTGTGTCACAACCAGTAGTAGCATTTTGGAGGCGTGGCGGTGGGACAACCTCCAACACTACTGCACCTTGTCCTGCATCCTTCCCAGCTGCCAAAAGAGTGACCCAATGGGCCGTGAAAGAAAGGTAACGTCCCTGTCCATGCCTGCTGGACCATGAGTCAGCGGTAATATGCACCTTACCGCTGACCGCCCTGTCCAGCGAGGCCAAGACATTGCCTTCCACATGCCGGTAGAGAGCCGGAATAGCCTTCCGTGAGAAAAAGTGGCGTTTGGGAACCTGCCACTGAGGAACCGCACATTGCACAAACTCACGGAAGGGGGCCGAGTCTACCAACTGAAAAGGCAGCAGTTGAAGCGCTAGCAATTTAGCCAAGCTAGCATTCAACCGCTGGGCATGTGGATGGCTGGGAGTGAACTTCTTTCGACGGTCCAGCAGCTGGGGCAGGGAAATTTGCCTGCTAGAATCGGACGTCGGTGTACTGCTAGCAGAGTGGCCGCAAGTACTTGGCTGTGACACACCTAATTCTACACCTTCATTCCTCTCAGTGCATGTTTCAGAGAGGACTGAAGTTATAGTGGGGTTGGAGATCCCAGCTGATGCGGTGCAAGGAGAGGTCCGCTTTGTTCTTTGGTGTGGGTCTTTGAGGTAGGCTTGCCAACGAGCTGCATGGCAGGTCAACATATGTCTGGTCAGGCATGTGGTACCCAAGCGGCTGATGTTTTGGCCACGCGATATACGCTTGAGACATATGTTGCAAACAGCAGCTGTGCGATCTGATGCACTAGCCTCAAAAAAGGCCCACACCAAAGAACTTTTTGAATGACGGGCAGAGGCAGCGCCCTGCACAGGCGGAGCTCTGCGGTGTGATTCCGTCGGTGTACTGCCCTTACGCTGGCCACCAAAGGGCATCCTGCCTCGTTGGAGATGTGCCTCCTCCTCATCCTCCTCCTCCTCCTCTCTCCTATTAGGCACCCACGTGGAGTCAGTGACCTCATCATCACCTCCCTCCTCATCACTGGAGCCAATCTGGCAGTATGCTGCAGCTGCTGGAACATGACTGCCAGATTGGTGTCCTTCTTGAGCATCCCCTCTGTCTGCTCTCACGCTACTGCCTTCCTCTAGCTGGGTTTCATCATCAGACCCTTCGAAACGCTGGGCATCCTCCTGGAGCATGTACCCAACACTGTGCTGAAACAGTTCGGGGGACTCCTCAGGAGGAGGACATGGTGGGTCTAGGGAAGGAGTGACTGATGATGAGTCTGACATTGATACCAGGGAAGAGGACGCTTTGGCAGCTGCTTTTCCAGTACCCTGAGCCTGGGTGAGAGAGGATGAGGAGGAGGAGGAGGGCTTGGTCATCCACTCTACCAAGTCTTCGGCATGATGTGGCTCAACATGTCCAGCTGCCGAAAAGAAGGACAAGCGTGTCCCATGGCCATGTGCTGATGACAATGCACCGCGTCCACGACCAGCACTGTTGCCCCCAGACACAGAGCCTGCTTGCCCTCTTTTATTGCCTCCTGACTGTCTGCCTCTCCTTGTTTGCCTTCCAGACATTCTAATAGATGGCCTGCAGGGAGATGGGAAAAAAGCAATAAGGGCTACCTTCAGGTGTCCTTCTCTGTCCCTTGAAACAAGGACTTTGACAGTGAAAGAAACTGACACACTCTCCCTACCTACAGTTTTCTGTCCCTAGAAAAAATGTTTTTTTTAAGCACAAATTAGCACAAGGAGAATTCACTCACTGTCCTTCCAGGTCCCTGGAAACAAGGACTTTGACAGTGAAAGAAACTGACACACTCTCCCTACCTACAGTTTTCTGTCCCTAGAAAAAATGTTTTTTTTAAGCACAATTTAGCACAAGGAGAATTCACTCACTGTCCTTCCAGGTCCCTGGAAACAAGGACTTTGACAGTGAAAGAAACTGACACACTCTCCCTACCTACAGTTTTCTGTCCCTAGAAAAAATGTTTTTTTTAAGCACAATTTAGCACAAGGAGAATTCACTCACTGTCCTTCCAGGTCCCTGGAAACAAGGACTTTGACAGTGAAAGAAACTGACACACTCTCCCTACCTACAGTTTTCTGTCCCTAGAAAAAATGTTTTTTTTAAGCACAATTTAGCACAAGGAGAATTCACTCACTGTCCTTCCAGGTCCCTGGAAACAAGGACTTTGACAGTGAAAGAAACTGACACACTCTCCCTACCTACAGTTTTCTGTCCCTAGAAAAAATGTTTTTTTTAAGCACAATTTAGCACAAGGAGAATTCACTCACTGTCCTTCCAGGTCCCTGGAAACAAGGACTTTGACAGTGAAAGAAACTGACACACTCTCCCTACCTACAGTTTTCTGTCCCTAGAAAAAATGTTTTTTTTAAGCACAATTTAGCACAAGGAGAATTCACTCACTGTCCTTCCAGGTCCCTGGAAACAAGGACTTTGACAGTGAAAGAAACTGACACACTCTCCCTACCTACAGTTTTCTGTCCCTAGAAAAAATGTTTTTTTTTAAGCACAATTTAGCACAAGGAGAATTCACTCACTGTCCTTCCAGGTCCCTGGAAACAAGGACTTTGACAGTGAAAGAAACTGACACACTCTCCCTACCTACAGTTTTCTGTCCCTAGAAAAAATGTTTTTTTTAAGCACAATTTAGCACAAGGAGAATTCACTCACTGTCCTTCCAGGTCCCTGGAAACAAGGACTTTGACAGTGAAAGAAACTGACACACTCTCCCTACCTACAGTTTTCTGTCCCTAGAAAAAATGTTTTTTTAAGCACAATTTAGCACAAGGAGAATTCACTCACTGTCCTTCCAGGTCCCTGGAAACAAGGACTTTGACAGTGAAAGAAACTGACACACTCTCCCTACCTACAGTTTTCTGTCCCTAGAAAAAATGATTTTTTTAAGCACAAATTAGCACAAGGAGAATTCACTCACTGTCCTTCCAGGTCCCTGGAAACAAGGACTTTGACAGTGAAAGAAACTGACACACTCTCCCTACCTACAGTTTTCTGTCCCTAGAAAAAATGTTTTTTTTAAGCACAATTTAGCACAAGGAGAATTCACTCACTGTCCTTCCAGGTCCCTGGAAACAAGGACTTTGACAGTGAAAGAAACTGACACACTCTCCCTACCTACAGTTTTCTGTCCCTAGAAAAAATGTTTTTTTAAGCACAATTTAGCACAAGGAGAATTCACTCACTGTCCTTCCAGGTCCCTGGAAACAAGGACTTTGACAGTGAAAGAAACTGACACACTCTCCCTACCTACAGTTTTCTGTCCCTAGAAAAAATGTTTTTTTTAAGCACAAATTAGCACAAGGAGAATTCACTCACTGTCCTTCCAGGTCCCTGGAAACAAGGACTTTGACAGTGAAAGAAACTGACACACTCTCCCTACCTACAGTTTTCTGTCCCTAGAAAAAATGTTTTTTTTAAGCACAATTTAGCACAAGGAGAATTCACTCACTGTCCTTCCAGGTCCCTGGAAACAAGGACTTTGACAGTGAAAGAAACTGACACACTCTCCCTACCTACAGTTTTCTGTCCCTAGAAAAAATGTTTTTTTTAAGCACAATTTAGCACAAGGAGAATTCACTCACTGTCCTTCCAGGTCCCTGGAAACAAGGACTTTGACAGTGAAAGAAACTGACACACTCTCCCTACCTACAGTTTTCTGTCCCTAGAAAAAATGTTTTTTTTAAGCACAATTTAGCACAAGGAGAATTCACTCACTGTCCTTCCAGGTCCCTGGAAACAAGGACTTTGACAGTGAAAGAAACTGACACACTCTCCCTACCTACAGTTTTCTGTCCCTAGAAAAAATGTTTTTTTTAAGCACAATTTAGCACAAGGAGAATTCACTCACTGTCCTTCCAGGTCCCTGGAAACAAGGACTTTGACAGTGAAAGAAACTGACACACTCTCCCTACCTACAGTTTTCTGTCCCTAGAAAAAATGTTTTTTTTAAGCACAATTTAGCACAAGGAGAATTCACTCACTGTCCTTCCAGGTCCCTGGAAACAAGGACTTTGACAGTGAAAGAAACTGACACACTCTCCCTACCTACAGTTTTCTGTCCCTAGAAAAAATGTTTTTTTAAGCACAATTTAGCACAAGGAGAATTCACTCACTGTCCTTCCAGGTCCCTGGAAACAAGGACTTTGACAGTGAAAGAAACTGACACACTCTCCCTACCTACAGTTTTCTGTCCCTAGAAAAAATGTTTTTTTTAAGCACAATTTAGCACAAGGAGAATTCACTCACTGTCCTTCCAGGTCCCTGGAAACAAGGACTTTGACAGTGAAAGAAACTGACACACTCTCCCTACCTACAGTTTTCTGTCCCTAGAAAAAATGTTTTTTTTAAGCACAATTTAGCACAAGGAGAATTCACTCACTGTCCTTCCAGGTCCCTGGAAACAAGGACTTTGACAGTGAAAGAAACTGACACACTCTCCCTACCTACAGTTTTCTGTCCCTAGAAAAAATGTTTTTTTTAAGCACAATTTAGCACAAGGAGAATTCACTCACTGTCCTTCCAGGTCCCTGGAAACAAGGACTTTGACAGTGAAAGAAACTGACACACTCTCCCTACCTACAGTTTTCTGTCCCTAGAAAAAATGTTTTTTTTAAGCACAATTTAGCACAAGGAGAATTCACTCACTGTCCTTCCAGGTCCCTGGAAACAAGGACTTTGACAGTGAAAGAAACTGACACACTCTCCCTACCTACAGTTTTCTGTCCCTAGAAAAAATGTTTTTTTTAAGCACAATTTAGCACAAGGAGAATTCACTCACTGTCCTTCCAGGTCCCTGGAAACAAGGACTTTGACAGTGAAAGAAACTGACACACTCTCCCTACCTACAGTTTTCTGTCCCTAGAAAAAATGTTTTTTTAAGCACAATTTAGCACAAGGAGAATTCACTCACTGTCCTTCCAGGTCCCTGGAAACAAGGACTTTGACAGTGAAAGAAACTGACACACTCTCCCTACCTACAGTTTTCTGTCCCTAGAAAAAATGTTTTTTTTAAGCACAAATTAGCACAAGGAGAATTCACTCACTGTCCTTCCAGGTCCCTGGAAACAAGGACTTTGACAGTGAAAGAAACTGACACACTCTCCCTACCTACAGTTTTCTGTCCCTAGAAAAAATGTTTTTTTTAAGCACAATTTAGCACAAGGAGAATTCACTCACTGTCCTTTCAGGTCCCTGGAAACAAGGACTTTGACAGTGAAAGAAACTGACACACTCTCCCTACCTACAGTTTTCTGTCCCTAGAAAAAATGTTTTTTTTAAGCACAATTTAGCACAAGGAGAATTCACTCACTGTCCTTCCAGGTCCCTGGAAACAAGGACTTTGACAGTGAAAGAAACTGACACACTCTCCCTACCTACAGTTTTCTGTCCCTAGAAAAAATGTTTTTTTTAAGCACAATTTAGCACAAGGAGAATTCACTCACTGTCCTTCCAGGTCCCTGGAAACAAGGACTTTGACAGTGAAAGAAACTGACACACTCTCCCTACCTACAGTTTTCTGTCCCTAGAAAAAATGTTTTTTTTAAGCACAATTTAGCACAAGGAGAATTCACTCACTGTCCTTCCAGGTCCCTGGAAACAAGGACTTTGACAGTGAAAGAAACTGACACACTCTCCCTACCTACAGTTTTCTGTCCCTAGAAAAAATGTTTTTTTTAAGCACAATTTAGCACAAGGAGAATTCACTCACTGTCCTTCCAGGTCCCTGGAAACAAGGACTTTGACAGTGAAAGAAACTGACACACTCTCCCTACCTACAGTTTTCTGTCCCTAGAAAAAATGTTTTTTTTTAAGCACAATTTAGCACAAGGAGAATTCACTCACTGTCCTTCCAGGTCCCTGGAAACAAGGACTTTGACAGTGAAAGAAACTGACACACTCTCCCTACCTACAGTTTTCTGTCCCTAGAAAAAATGTTTTTTTTAAGCACAATTTAGCACAAGGAGAATTCACTCACTGTCCTTCCAGGTCCCTGGAAACAAGGACTTTGACAGTGAAAGAAACTGACACACTCTCCCTACCTACAGTTTTCTGTCCCTAGAAAAAATGTTTTTTTAAGCACAATTTAGCACAAGGAGAATTCACTCACTGTCCTTCCAGGTCCCTGGAAACAAGGACTTTGACAGTGAAAGAAACTGACACACTCTCCCTACCTACAGTTTTCTGTCCCTAGAAAAAATGTTTTTTTTAAGCACAAATTAGCACAAGGAGAATTCACTCACTGTCCTTCCAGGTCCCTGGAAACAAGGACTTTGACAGTGAAAGAAACTGACACACTCTCCCTACCTACAGTTTTCTGTCCCTAGAAAAAATGTTTTTTTTAAGCACAATTTAGCACAAGGAGAATTCACTCACTGTCCTTCCAGGTCCCTGGAAACAAGGACTTTGACAGTGAAAGAAACTGACACACTCTCCCTACCTACAGTTTTCTGTCCCTAGAAAAAATGTTTTTTTTAAGCACAAATTAGCACAAGGAGAATTCACTCACTGTCCTTCCAGGTCCCTGGAAACAAGGACTTTGACAGTGAAAGAAACTGACACACTCTCCCTACCTACAGTTTTCTGTCCCTAGAAAAAATGTTTTTTTTAAGCACAATTTAGCACAAGGAGAATTCACTCACTGTCCTTCCAGGTCCCTGGAAACAAGGACTTTGACAGTGAAAGAAACTGACACACTCTCCCTACCTACAGTTTTCTGTCCCTAGAAAAAATGTTTTTTTTAAGCACAATTTAGCACAAGGAGAATTCACTCACTGTCCTTCCAGGTCCCTGGAAACAAGGACTTTGACAGTGAAAGAAACTGACACACTCTCCCTACCTACAGTTTTCTGTCCCTAGAAAAAATGTTTTTTTTAAGCACAATTTAGCACAAGGAGAATTCACTCACTGTCCTTCCAGGTCCCTGGAAACAAGGACTTTGACAGTGAAAGAAACTGACACACTCTCCCTACCTACAGTTTTCTGTCCCTAGAAAAAATGTTTTTTTTAAGCACAATTTAGCACAAGGAGAATTCACTCACTGTCCTTCCAGGTCCCTGGAAACAAGGACTTTGACAGTGAAAGAAACTGACACACTCTCCCTACCTACAGTTTTCTGTCCCTAGAAAAAATGTTTTTTTTAAGCACAATTTAGCACAAGGAGAATTCACTCACTGTCCTTCCAGGTCCCTGGAAACAAGGACTTTGACAGTGAAAGAAACTGACACACTCTCCCTACCTACAGTTTTCTGTCCCTAGAAAAAATGTTTTTTTTAAGCACAATTTAGCACAAGGAGAATTCACTCACTGTCCTTCCAGGTCCCTGGAAACAAGGACTTTGACAGTGAAAGAAACTGACACACTCTCCCTACCTACAGTTTTCTGTCCCTAGAAAAAATGTTTTTTTTAAGCACAATTTAGCACAAGGAGAATTCACTCACTGTCCTTCCAGGTCCCTGGAAACAAGGACTTTGACAGTGAAAGAAACTGACACACTCTCCCTACCTACAGTTTTCTGTCCCTAGAAAAAATGTTTTTTTTAAGCACAATTTAGCACAAGGAGAATTCACTCACTGTCCTTCCAGGTCCCTGGAAACAAGGACTTTGACAGTGAAAGAAACTGACACACTCTCCCTACCTACAGTTTTCTGTCCCTAGAAAAAATGTTTTTTTAAGCACAATTTAGCACAAGGAGAATTCACTCACTGTCCTTCCAGGTCCCTGGAAACAAGGACTTTGACAGTGAAAGAAACTGACACACTCTCCCTACCTACAGTTTTCTGTCCCTAGAAAAAATGTTTTTTTTAAGCACAATTTAGCACAAGGAGAATTCACTCACTGTCCTTCCAGGTCCCTGGAAACAAGGACTTTGACAGTGAAAGAAACTGACACACTCTCCCTACCTACAGTTTTCTGTCCCTAGAAAAAATGTTTTTTTTAAGCACAATTTAGCACAAGGAGAATTCACTCACTGTCCTTCCAGGTCCCTGGAAACAAGGACTTTGACAGTGAAAGAAACTGACACACTCTCCCTACCTACAGTTTTCTGTCCCTAGAAAAAATGTTTTTTTTAAGCACAATTTAGCACAAGGAGAATTCACTCACTGTCCTTCCAGGTCCCTGGAAACAAGGACTTTGACAGTGAAAGAAACTGACACACTCTCCCTACCTACAGTTTTCTGTCCCTAGAAAAAATGTTTTTTTTAAGCACAATTTAGCACAAGGAGAATTCACTCACTGTCCTTCCAGGTCCCTGGAAACAAGGACTTTGACAGTGAAAGAAACTGACACACTCTCCCTACCTACAGTTTTCTGTCCCTAGAAAAAATGTTTTTTTTAAGCACAATTTAGCACAAGGAGAATTCACTCACTGTCCTTCCAGGTCCCTGGAAACAAGGACTTTGACAGTGAAAGAAACTGACACACTCTCCCTACCTACAGTTTTCTGTCCCTAGAAAAAATGTTTTTTTTAAGCACAATTTAGCACAAGGAGAATTCACTCACTGTCCTTCCAGGTCCCTGGAAACAAGGACTTTGACAGTGAAAGAAACTGACACACTCTCCCTACCTACAGTTTTCTGTCCCTAGAAAAAATGTTTTTTTTAAGCACAATTTAGCACAAGGAGAATTCACTCACTGTCCTTCCAGGTCCCTGGAAACAAGGACTTTGACAGTGAAAGAAACTGACACACTCTCCCTACCTACAGTTTTCTGTCCCTAGAAAAAATGTTTTTTTTAAGCACAATTTAGCACAAGGAGAATTCACTCACTGTCCTTCCAGGTCCCTGGAAACAAGGACTTTGACAGTGAAAGAAACTGACACACTCTCCCTACCTACAGTTTTCTGTCCCTAGAAAAAATGTTTTTTTTAAGCACAATTTAGCACAAGGAGAATTCACTCACTGTCCTTCCAGGTCCCTGGAAACAAGGACTTTGACAGTGAAAGAAACTGACACACTCTCCCTACCTACAGTTTTCTGTCCCTAGAAAAAATGTTTTTTTTAAGCACAATTTAGCACAAGGAGAATTCACTCACTGTCCTTCCAGGTCCCTGGAAACAAGGACTTTGACAGTGAAAGAAACTGACACACTCTCCCTACCTACAGTTTTCTGTCCCTAGAAAAAATGTTTTTTTAAGCACAATTTAGCACAAGGAGAATTCACTCACTGTCCTTCCAGGTCCCTGGAAACAAGGACTTTGACAGTGAAAGAAACTGACACACTCTCCCTACCTACAGTTTTCTGTCCCTAGAAAAAATTTTTTTTTTAAGCACAATTTAGCACAAGGAGAATTCACTCACTGTCCTTCCAGGTCCCTGGAAACAAGGACTTTGACAGTGAAAGAAACTGACACACTCTCCCTACCTACAGTTTTCTGTCCCTAGAAAAAATGTTTTTTTTAAGCACAATTTAGCACAAGGAGAATTCACTCACTGTCCTTCCAGGTCCCTGGAAACAAGGACTTTGACAGTGAAAGAAACTGACACACTCTCCCTACCTACAGTTTTCTGTCCCTAGAAAAAATGTTTTTTTTAAGCACAATTTAGCACAAGGAGAATTCACTCACTGTCCTTCCAGGTCCCTGGAAACAAGGACTTTGACAGTGAAAGAAACTGACACACTCTCCCTACCTACAGTTTTCTGTCCCTAGAAAAAATGTTTTTTTTAAGCACAATTTAGCACAAGGAGAATTCACTCACTGTCCTTCCAGGTCCCTGGAAACAAGGACTTTGACAGTGAAAGAAACTGACACACTCTCCCTACCTACAGTTTTCTGTCCCTAGAAAAAATGTTTTTTTAAGCACAATTTAGCACAAGGAGAATTCACTCACTGTCCTTCCAGGTCCCTGGAAACAAGGACTTTGACAGTGAAAGAAACTGACACACTCTCCCTACCTACAGTTTTCTGTCCCTAGAAAAAATGTTTTTTTTAAGCACAATTTAGCACAAGGAGAATTCACTCACTGTCCTTCCAGGTCCCTGGAAACAAGGACTTTGACAGTGAAAGAAACTGACACACTCTCCCTACCTACAGTTTTCTGTCCCTAGAAAAAATGTTTTTTTAAGCACAATATAGCACAAGCACAAAACACACTGACACTCTCCCTACCTATCCTTTTCTTTCCCTAAACTAAAGGAATCCAGGTTAAGCAAGAAAGAAATAAAAGTCACTGTCCCTGCCTATGCTGCTCTATCCCTGCTCCGGAACACACTACACTAGGCCGCCGTGCTGGCGGCCTTTTATAGTGTGGGGCGTGTACTAAACACCCTCAGCAATAATTGGCCACAGGCATCCTGCCTGTGGCCAATCATTGCTCTCCTCGCTGCCGGCGCTGTGATTGGCCAAGCATGCGGGGTCACAGTGCATGCTTGGCCAATCACAGCGCCTGGATGACACTGCGATGGCGTAGTGCATTGTGGGCCGTTCGCGTCACTCGAATTTGGCGCGAACGGCCCAAATCGTTCGATCTTCGTCGAACGATCGAACAGCCGATGTTCGAGTCGAACGTATGTTCGACTCGAACACGAAGCTCATCCCTATCAGAGAGTAGTGATGAGCCGAACACCACCGGGTTCGGTTCGCACCAGAACCCGCGAACGGACCGAAAGTTCGTACGAACATTAGAACCCTATTAAATACAATGGATGCGAACGTTCGAATTCTAAAGTGCTAATTATAACGACTATTATGCATGTTATTGTCCTAAAAAGGGTTTGGGAACCCGGGTTCTGCACCAGGGGACATGTATCAATGCAAAAAGAAGTTTTAAAAACGGTCGTTTTTCGGGAGCAGTCATTTTAATGATGCATAAAGTGAAAAAAAAAAAGTCAAATATTCCTTTAAATATCGTACCTGGGGGGTGTCTAAAGTATGCCTGTGAAGTGCCACGTGTTTCCCGTGTTTAGAACTGTCCCTGCACAAAATGACACTTCTAAAGGAAAAAAAAGCCATTTAAAACTGCTTGCGGCTTTAATGTAATGTCTGGTCCCGGTAATATGGATGAAAATCTTTAAGAAAAATGGCATAGCTACCCCATGACCCCCCCCCCCTACCCCAGCCCATTACCAGCCCCTTTGGGTCTTGTATGGATATTAAGGGGAACCCCGCACATAAAATAAAAAAGGCCCTATATACTCTGAACAGCCGTATACAGGCGGTGCATACAAGACAGGGACTGTAGGTTTGTTCTTATGTAGAATCTGTTTGTAATTTTGAACAGGTACATTGTTTAAGTGTAGCTCCAGCCCAAAAATCTATTTTTAAACTTTTTGGAAAACATAGGTAAGGGTTATCACCCCTGTAACATTTGTTTTGCTGTCTGTGCCCCTGTTCAGAACATTTCACCTCACTTTCCGTCCCAATGACAACTGTTTTTGAAATGTGGTGTTTTTCTTGAAACAAGGATTGGTGATAAAGCATCAGTACAGAGGAGACATCTTTCTCCCATATTAATTCTTACAGGAGAGAATTTTCCTTCCTAGGGGTAGATTTCCTCTCACTTCCTGTTGTCTTCTTGCGTTTGCAAGTAGGAGTCGTTTGTAAGTTGGATGTTTGAAAGTAGGGACCTGCCGTATATACTCTGCAGAAATAGGCCCCTTAGTTGTTGGTGTTGGCACAACACTGTAAGCACTCACAGTTACTCTTGGTTGGTGCTGGAACGCCCTGCTGTCAACTATTATATCAGGAATTGTAATTACATATAATTGTTGAACAGTGGTAGTAAAAATTGGGCCTTTGATGGTGGTGCTGGTGCCACAACACTGTAAGCCCTGACAGTTACTCTTGGTGGGTGCAGCAATGGGCCCTGCTGTGAATTATTAGATCAAGAATTGTAATTGCATGCCCCTGTTGAACAGGGGCTGAAAAATTGGGCCTTTCGTGGTGGTGGTGGTGGTGGTGGTGTTGCCACAACACTGTAAGCCCTCAGAGTTACTCTTGGTGGGTGCAGGAATGGGCCCTGCTGTGAATTATTAGATCAAGAATTGTAATTACATGCCCCTTTTGAACAGGGGCTGAAAAATTGGGCCTTTCGTGGTGGTGGTGGTGGTGGCGTTGCCACAACACTGTAAGCCCTCAGAGTTACTCTTGGTGGGTACAGCAATGGGCCCTGCTGTGAATTATTAGATCAAGAATTGTAATTACATGCCCCTGTTGAACAGGGGCTGAAAAATTGGGCCTTAGGCACTGGTGGCACAACACTGCAACCCCTCACAGATACTGTACTTGGAGCACAGCAATGAGCCCTGTTGCAAAGTATTGCTTCAAAAATTGTAATGACACGCCCCTGTTAAACAGGGGCTGAAAAATTGGGCCTTAGGCACTGGTGGCACAACACTCCAACCCCTCACAGATACTGTACTTGGAGCACAGCAATGAGCCCTATGGCAAATTATTGCTAAAAAAATTGTAATTACACGCCCCTGTTAAACAGGGGCTGAAAAATTGGGCCTTAGCCACTGGTGGCGGCACCCATAAACAAAAATGATCTTCCAAGCTATCATCATCAATCGTATCATTGAGGACTCGGAGGAGGAGGATAGCCAGTCAACATAACAGCACAGGCACTCAGCATCAGCATCAGTCTTGAAGGGATGTGACATGTTAAAATCAATTAGTCTGTTATATCAGCATCAGGTGTGTGGTAGCTGGTGGTGATCCAAGACTGGTTCATCTTGATGAAAGTCAGTCGATCAACCGAGTCGGTGGACAGGCGCACCCTGTGATCCGTGACAAATCCTCCAGCAGCACTGAATGTGCATTCCGAAAGAACGCTGGATGCAGGACAGGCCAGTAGCTCAATTGCATACTGTGCAAGCTCTGGCCAGTGATCCATCCTCAAGACCCAGTAAGCCAGAGGATTTTCGGTGGGGAAGGTGTCCAAGTCTGACCTTGCCCCTAGATATTCCTGCACCATGTTTATCAGACGCTGGCGATGGTTGCTGGAACCGATCATACTTTGGGGCTGCGGACTAAAGAATTGTCTGAACGCATCGGTCAGATGGCCACCTTCCCCACCGCTCCTTCTTTGACTGGCCGAAGCCTCAGCAACTCGTTGTCCAGGACCAGGAGTTTGTAACCTCCCAGTCTCTGGGAACGCGTTGCACAGACCTTTCTGCAAGGCCTCCCGGAGTTGTCTCATCCTCTGCTCCCTCTGCGACGGTAACATAAGGTCCGCAACCTTACCCTTGTACCGTGGATCAAGGAGAGTGGCCAGCCAGTAATGGTCCCTCTCCTTGATCCGAAGAATACGAGGATCCTTCCGCAGACTTTGCAGGATCAGGGAGGCCATGCAGCGTAGGTTTGCTGAGGCATTCGGTCCGGAGTCCTCTGGGTCACTAAGGACGACATGATCCGCAGCCACCTCCTCCCAGCCACGTACAAGTCCACTGGTTTCTTGGGACTGTAAATCATCCCTAAAAGACTGCTGCTGATGATGCTGAGTGCCAGCCTCCACCTCCATGCTGACACAATCCTCCTCCTCCTCCTCCTCCTCCTCCTCTTCCTGTGCGATGGGTGGGACAGAAGGAACACTGTCTGGGTAAAGGGGGCCTTGAGAGGCAAGGAAGTCCTCCTCTTCCTGCCTCTGTTCTGCCTCAAGTGCCCTGTCCATTATTCCACGCAGCGTGTGCTCCAACAGGTGGACAAGAGGTACAGTGTCACTGATGCATGCACTGTCACTGCTCACCATCCTCGTGGCCTCCTCAAATGGTGCCAGGACAGTGCATGCATCCCTGATCATGCCCCACTGGCGTGGAGAAAAAAAACCAAGCTCCCCTGACCCTGTCCTGGTGCCGTAGTCGCACAGGTACTCATTGATGGCCCTCTGCTGCGTGTGCAGCCGCTGCAGCATGGCCAACGTTGAGTTCCACCTGGTGGGCATGTCACATATAAGGCGGTTCTTGGGCAGGTTCAACTCCTTTTGCAGCTCAGCCAGGCGAGCACTGGCATTATAAGATCTGCGGAAATGCACACAGACTTTCCTGGCCTGCCTCAGGACATCCTGTAAGCCCGGGTACCTGCCCAAGAACCGCTGCACCACCAGGTTAAGGACGTGAGCCACACAGGGCACATGGGTCAGTTGTCCCTGTCGGAGGGCGGAGAGGAGGTTGGTGCCATTGTCGCAAACCACCATTCCTGGCTTAAGCTGGCGTGGCGTCAACCACCTCTCGGCCTGGCCCTGCAGAGCAGACAGGACCTCTGCCCCAGTGTGTCTTCCTTCCCCCAAACACACCAGCGCAAGCACGGCATGGCATCTTTTTGCCTGCGTACTTGCGTAGCCCCTTGAACGGCTACGGAGCACCGCTGGTTCAGAGGACAAAGCACAGGAAGAGGCCATGGAGGAAGAAGAAGAGGAGGGGGTGGAGGAGAGAGGTGTGTCACAACCAGTAGTAGCATTTTGGAGGCGTGGCGGTGGAACAACCTCCAACACTACTGCACCTTGTCCTGCATCCTTCCCAGCTGCCAAAAGAGTGACCCAATGGGCCGTGAAAGAAAGGTAACGTCCCTGTCCATGCCTGCTGGACCATGAGTCAGCGGTAATATGCACCTTACCGCTGACCGCCCTGTCCAGCGAGGCCAAGACATTGCCTTCCACATGCCGGTAGAGAGCCGGAATAGCCTTCCGTGAGAAAAAGTGGCGTTTGGGAACCTGCCACTGAGGAAACGCACATTGCACAAACTCACGGAAGGGGGCCGAGTCTACCAACTGAAAAGGCAGCAGTTGAAGCGCTAGCAATTTAGCCAAGCTAGCATTCAACCGCTGGGCATGTGGATGGCTGGGAGTGAACTTCTTTCGACGGTCCAGCAGCTGGGGCAGGGAAATTTGCCTGCTAGAATCGGACGTCGGTGTACTGCTAGCAGAGTGGCCGCAAGTACTTGGCTGTGACACACCTAATTCTACACCTTCATTCCTCTCAGTGCATGTTTCAGAGAGGACTGAAGTTATAGTGGGGTTGGAGATCCCAGCTGATGCGGTGCAAGGAGAGGTCCGCTTTGTTCTTTGGTGTGGGTCTTTGAGGTAGGCTTGCCAACGAGCTGCATGGCAGGTCAACATATGTCTGGTCAGGCATGTGGTACCCAAGCGGCTGATGTTTTGGCCACGCGATATACGCTTGAGACATATGTTGCAAACAGCAGCTGTGCAATCTGATGCACTAGCCTCAAAAAAGGCCCACACCAAGGAACTTTTTGAATGACGGGCAGAGGCAGCGCCCTGCACAGGCGGAGCTCTGCGGTGTGATTCCGTCGGTGTACTGCCCTTACGCTGGCCACCAAAGGGCATCCTGCCTCGTTGGAGATGTGCCTCCTCCTCATCCTCCTCCTCCTCCTCTCTCCTATTAGGCACCCACGTGGAGTCAGTGACCTCATCATCCCCTCCCTCCTCATCACTGGAGCCAATCTGTCAGTATGCTGCAGCTGCTGGAACATGACTGCCAGATTGGTGTCCTTCTTGAGCATCCCCTCTGTCTGCTCTCACGCTACTGCCTTCCTGTAGCTGGGTTTCATCATCAGACCCTTCGAAACGCTGGGCATCCTCCTGGAGCATGTACCCAACACTGTGCTCAAACAGTTCGGGGGACTCCTCAGGAGGAGGACATGGTGGGTCTAGGGAAGGAGTGACTGATGATGAGTCTGACATTGATACCAGGGAAGAGGACGCTTTGGCAGCTGCTTTGCCAGTACCCTGAGCCTGGGTGAGAGAGGATGAGGAGGAGGAGGAGGGCTTGGTCATCCACTCTACCAAGTCTTCGGCATGATGTGGCTCAACATGTCCAGCTGCCGAAAAGAAGGACAAGCGTGTCCCATGGCCATGTGCTGATGACAATGCTCCGCGTCCACGACCAGCACTGTTGCCCCCAGACACAGAGCCTGCTTGCCCTCTTTTATTGCCTCCTGACTGTCTGCCTCTCCTTGTTTGCCTTCCAGACATTCTAATAGATGGCCTGCAGGGAGATGGGAAAAAAGCAATAAGGGCTACCTTCAGGTGTCCTTCTCTGTCCCTTTACTTAAGGATTTCTAAATATGATTGCTTTCGCACAGAATAGCACAACGACAATTTCCCTGACTGTCCAAAAAACAAGGATTTCAAAGATGGTTGATGAGGAATGCTTTAGCACAGTATAGCACAAGGAGAATTTCCCTCACTGTCCTTCCCTGTCCCTAGAAACAAGGATTATCACAGTGAAAGAAACTGACAGTCTTCCTACCCATAGTTTTCTGTCCCTAGAAAAAATGTTTTTTTAAAGATGGTTGATGATCAATGCTTTAGCACAGTATAGCACAAGGAGAATTTCCCTCACTGTCCTTCCCTGTCCCTAGAAACAAGGATTATCACAGTGAAAGAAACTGACACTCTTCCTACCTATAGTTTTCTGTCCCTAGAAAAAATGTTTTTTTAAAGATGGTTGATGATCAATGCTTTAGCACAGTATAGCACAAGGAGAATTTCCCTCACTGTCCTTCCCTGTCCCTAGAAACAAGGATTATCACAGTGAAAGAAACTGACACTCTCCCTACCTATAGTTTTCTGTCCCTAGAAAAAATGTTTTTTTTAAAGATGGTTGATGATCAATGCTTTAGCACAGTATAGCACAAGGGGAATGTCCCTCACTGTCCTTCCCTGTCCCTAGAAACAAGGATTATCACAGTGAAAGAAACTGACACTCTTCCTACCTATAGTTTTCTGTCCCTAGAAAAAATGTTTTTTTAAAGATGGTTGATGATCAATGCTTTAGCACAGTATAGCACAAGGAGAATTTCCCTCACTGTCCTTCCCTGTCCCTAGAAACAAGGATTATCACAGTGAAAGAAACTGACACTCTTCCTACCTATAGTTTTCTGTCCCTAGAAAAAATGTTTTTTTAAAGATGGTTGATGATCAATGCTTTAGCACAGTATAGCACAAGGAGAATTTCCCTCACTGTCCTTCCCTGTCCCTAGAAACAAGGATTATCACAGTGAAAGAAACTGACACTCTCCCTACCTATAGTTTTCTGTCCCTAGAAAAAAATGTTTTTTTAAAGATGGTTGATGATCAATGCTTTAGCACACTATAGCACAAGGAGAATTTCCCTCACTGTCCTTCCGTGTCCATAGAAACAAGGATTAGCACAGTGAAAGAAACTGACACTCTTCCTACCTATAGTTTTCTGTCCCTAGAAAAAATGTTTTTTTAAAGATGGTTGATGATCAATGCTTTAGCACAGTATAGCACAAGGAGAATTTCCCTCACTGTCCTTCCCTGTCCCTAGAAACAAGGATTATCACAGTGAAAGAAACTGACACTCTCCCTACCTATAGTTTTCTGTCCCTAGAAAAAATGTTTTTTTAAAGATGGTTGATGATCAATGCTTTAGCACAGTATAGCACAAGGAGAATTTCCCTCACTGTCCTTCCCTGTCCCTAGAAACAAGGATTATCACAGTGAAAGAAACTGACACTCTTCCTACCTATAGTTTTCTGTCCCTAGAAAAAATGTTTTTTTAAAGATGGTTGATGATCAATGCTTTAGCACAGTATAGCACAAGGAGAATTTCCCTCACTGTCCTTCCCTGTCCCTAGAAACAAGGATTATCACAGTGAAAGAAACTGACACTCTTCCTACCTATAGTTTTCTGTCCCTAGAAAAATTGTTTTTTTAAAGATGGTTGATGATCAATGCTTTAGCACAGTATAGCACAAGGAGAATTTCCCTCACTGTCCTTCCCTGTCCCTAGAAACAAGGATTATCACAGTGAAAGAAACTGACACTCTCCCTACCTATAGTTTTCTGTCCCTAGAATAAATGTTTTTTTAAAGATGGTTGATGATCAATGCTTTAGCACAGTATAGCACAAGGAGAATTTCCCTCACTGTCCTTCCCTGTCCCTAGAAACAAGGATTATCACAGTGAAAGAAACTGACACTCTTCCTACCTATAGTTTTCTGTCCCTAGAAAAAATGTTTTTTTAAAGATGGTTGATGATCAATGCTTTAGCACAGTATAGCACAAGGAGAATTTCCCTCACTGTCCTTCCCTGTCCCTAGAAACAAGGATTATCACAGTGAAAGAAACTGACACTCTCCCTACCTATAGTTTTCTGTCCCTAGAAAAAATGTTTTTTTAACCACTTAAGCCCCGGACCATTTCGGACCATTAGGACCAAGCCTGTTTTTGGGATTCGGCACTGCGCTGCTTTAACTGTAAATTGTGCGGACATGCAATGTTGTACCCAAATGAAATTTGCGTCCTTTTCTTCCCACAAATAGAGCTTTCTTTTAATGGTATTTGATTGCCTCTGCGATTTTTATTTTTTGCGATATAAATGGAAAAAGAACGAAAATTTTGAAAAAAAAAAGATATTTTCTACTTTTTGTTATAAGAAAAATCGAATAAACTCAATTTTAGTCATACATTTAGGCTAAAATGTATTCAGCCACATGTCTTTAGTAAAAAAAATGTCAATAAGCGTATATTTATTGGTTTGCGCAAAAGTTATAGCGTTTACAAACTAGGGTACATTTTCTGAAATTTACACAGCTTTAAATTTATGACTGCCTATCTCATTTCTTGAGGTGCTAAAATGGCAGGGCAGTACAAAACCCCCCCAAATGACCCCATTTTGGAAAGTAGACACCCCAAGGAAATTGCTGAGAGGCATGTTGAGCCCATTGAATATTTTTTTTTTGTCCCAAGTGATTGAATAATGACAAAAAAAAAAAAAAAAAATTACAAAAAGTTGTCACTAAATGATATATTGCTCACACATGCCATGGTTATATGTGGAATTGCACCCCAAAATACATTCTGCTGCTTCTCCTGAGTACGGGGATACCACATGTGTGGGACTTTTTAGGAGCCTAGCCACGTACGGGACCCCGGAAACCAAGCACCGCCTTCAGGATTTCTAAGGGCGCAAATTTTTGATTTCACTCCTCACTACCTATCACAGTTTCGAAGGCCATAAAATGCCAAAATAGCACAAAACCCCCCCAAATGACCCCATTTTGGAAAGTAGACACCCCAAGCTATTTACTGAGAGGCATGTTCAGTCCATGGAATATTTTATATTTTGCCACAAGTTGCGGGAATATGACAAACTTTTTTTTTTTTGCACAAAGTTGTCACTAAATGATATATTGCTCACACATGCCATGGGCATATGTGAAATTACACCCCAAAATACATTCTGCTGCTTCTCCTGAGTACGGGGATACCACATGTGTGGGACTTTTTGGGAGCCTAGCCGCGTACGGGACCCCAAAAACCAAGCACCGCCTTCAAGGTTTCTAAGGGCATAAATTTTTGATTTCACTCCTCACTACCTATCACAGTTTTGAAGGCCATAAAATGCCAAGATGGCACAAAACCCCCCCAAATGACCCCATTTTGGAAAGTAGACACCCCAAGCTATTTGCTGAGAGGCATGTTGACCCCATTGAATATTTTTTTTTTTTGTCCCAAATGATTGAATAATGACAAAAAGAAAAAAAAATGTACAAAAAGTTGTCACTAAATGATATATTGCTCACACATGCCATGGTTATATGTGGAATTGCACCCCAAAATACATTCTGCTGCTTTTCCTGAGTACGGGGATACCACATGTGTGGGACTTTTTGGGAGCCTAGCCGCGTACAGGGCCCCAAAAACCAAGCACTGCGAACGCTGCAGTTATGTGTGTTGTGTTTGGTAAGTGACAGTGATCGATCGATACTGCACTTGGGTGGGCTGGGCTGGGCTGGGCTGGGCGGAGGGGCTAAACGCAGGCGCTAGCAGGTATCTGGGCTGATCCCGCTAACACTGCGTTTTTGGGAACCCTAAACCGCTGGGGATGCTAGTATAGATCTGATTAGATCTGATCAGATACTATACCACTAAGGGGGGTGTATGCTTTGCGCGTGGGTGTTAGCGTTACTGTCACTAACCTAACACTGCCTGGGGCGACGCAGACCCTCTCTGGCGCTAAAACCTAATTGATCTCACCCGCCGGGCGATCAGGGGGGTTAAACCTTTATTGGGTTATATACGGCGGGTGCCCTGATGCTATAAAAAGCAAACTAATCAACCAGCGTCACCCGTAACCTTTATATGGTGATCACTGGTGAAAGGGTTAACTAGGGGCAATCAGGGGGTTAAAACCTTTATTAGGTTAAATATGGGGGTACCTGACACTATATAAAAACCTGACGGGTAACCTAAATAACTAAATAACTTACTGGCTAACCAGTGACACCAGTGACGCTTATACGGCGATCACTGGTGAAAGGGTTAACTCTAGGGGCAATCAGGGGGTTAAAATAATATATGGGGGTACCTGACACTAATAAAAACCTGCGGCGAACCTAAAAAAAAAATAACTGCCTATCTAAAACACCAGCGACACGAATACAGCGATCGGAAAAACAATCGCTTAGTGACGCTGAAGTTAGGGGGTGAAAGGGTTACCTGGGGGGTGATCAAGGGGTTAAACCTTTATTAGGGGGGGGTTAGGGGGCTACCCTGGACCTAAAGGGGCCTAATCCTAACTGCCCTGCAACTTTTTACAATCACAGATGACACTAAATGCAGTGATCAGTAAAATAAATGATCACTGCAATCAGTGACACTGTGATTGGGGGCTTTGGGGTAACCTGGGGGGTGATCTGGGGGTGACTGGGGGGTGATTTGTGTGCCTATGTGTACCTACGTGTCAGTGGACTGTTGGTGCACTAACCTCTGTCTTCTCTGCTCGGCGCCGGGAACGGAAAGACCGCGGCGAGGGAGATGACATCACTTCCTCCAGCCTTGTTTACATCACATGGCGGAGGAAGCATTTTCATTGGCCGGGAGCGATCGCGAGGGGGGGGGGCGGAATCGAGCGGCCGCCCCCTCATGCCTGATCGCTCCCGAACACTTAACGGCCGCTCACTGCAGTGAAGGGGGGTCCGGATGGACCCCCCAACTGCACAAAGGCGATCACGTAGATCTACGTGATTCTGCCTGTCCGTGCCATTCTGCCGACGTAAATCGGCGGTGGGCGGTCGTTAAGTGGTTAAAGATGGTTGATGATCAATGCTTTAGCACACTATAGCACAAGGAGAATTTCCCTCACTGTCCTTTCCTGTCCCTAGAAACAAGGATTAGCACAGTGAAAGAAACTGACACTCTCCCTACCTATAGTTTTCTGTCCCTAGAAAAAATGTTTTTTTAAAGATGGTTGATGATCAATGCTTTAGCACACTATAGCACAAGGAGAATTTCCCTCACTGTCCTTCCCTGTCCCTAGAAACAAGGATTATCACAGTGAAAGAAACTGACACTCTTCCTACCTATAGTTTTCTGTCCCTAGAAAAAATGTTTTTTTAAAGATGGTTGATGATCAATGCTTTAGCACACTATAGCACAAGGAGAATTTCCCTCACTGTCCTTCCCTGTCCCTAGAAACAAGGATTATCACAGTGAAAGAAACTGACACTCTTCCTACCTATAGTTTTCTGTCCCTAGAAAAAATGTTTTTTTAAAGATGGTTGATGATCAATGCTTTAGCACACTATAGCACAAGGAGAATTTCCCTCACTGTCCTTCCCTGTCCCTAGAAACAAGGATTATCACAGTGAAAGAAACTGACACTCTTCCTACTGTGACAGCAGGAAGGTAAAGTCACCTGGTTGCATCCAGGGGGGTAGATATATTTCGCCCAGATTCAGGCTTTACGCCGACTTATACAACTAGGTGGAGAGTTGTATAAGGCTAGTGGGCTCATGGATGACTCATACCTCTAGGGAGAGGGCTGGGCGTCGTGCAGACAGGGAGTTGATGAGACCAGCTGAAGCTTGTCAGCTCATTTAGGCCTCTATAAGAACTCCCAGCTTCATTAGATGTTAGCTCATGCCTGGAACCAGACCTGTGTGGACTGTCTAGGGAGAGTGAACCCCTGTGCGGTGAGGCAAAGCCTGTGTGGCTATTTGTTTGGACTTTTACTAAACCAGGGACTTAGGGACTAGGACAGCACCAGGCTGATCCCAGTTGTTAGTTTAGGAAACCTGCATGTTTAGTCAGAGGTCAAACTGACCAGGATTTATTTTGTTTATGTTTCTTTTTGGCTTTGCTGTGTTTTTGTCACTGTACATAGAGAAATAAACCGCACCTTTTGATTTTGAAAACCACAACCTCCGTCTGCTGGCCCTGTTTTTGTGTGGGGAGCCCAACCAGGGGGTCACACACACCCGCTACCGAGTTAACCCCCTCACAGTTGGTGGAGAATGCGGGCAGTTTTTTTTAAGCCAGCATGGAGGAGATACTGAAACAGCTGGCTCTAGCAAATGCCAATCAACAGCAGACAAATGCAGGTTTGCAAAGGAGCCTTGCAGCCCAGCAGCAAGCTCATCAACAAGCCCAGCAGCAATCTGAGGCCCGCTTCATAGACCTGTTACAGAAGCAAGAGCAGAGACTACAACAAATGGAAGCAGTAATGCAGCAACGTCCGCAGACCAGTGAGGAAAGCCGTCCCACTAATACCGCGTCCTTTGGGGTGAGTCGTTTATTGACAAAAATGACTGGAGAGGATGATCCAGAGGTATTTTTGACCACATTTGAAAGGACTGCTGAAAGAGAAAAGTGGCCTGAGGAGCAGTGGGCTGGACTGGTGGCTCCTCTGTTAACTGGTGAATCGCAGAAGGCTTACTATGACCTAGAGCCTGACCAAGCAAAAGACTATGTGATGCTAAAAGCTGAAATATTGGCAAGGCTGGGTGTCACCCTGGCTGTCCGGGCTCAGCGTGTGCATAACTGGACTTTCCAGCTTGGAAAACCCCCCAGGTCTCAAATGTATGATCTCATTCACCTGAGCAGGAAGTGGCTACAGCCAGAGACTTTGTCCGCACCAGAGATTGTGGAACGTGTTGTAATGGATCGGTTTTTGAGAGCTCTTCCTACTGCCATCCAAAAGTGGGTAAGCCATGGAGACCCAGAGACGGCCGGTGGTCTTGTGGATCGTGTAGAGAAATACTTGGCTACAGAGAACCTGACGGCCTCTTCCAGAGACTCTCGGACTTTCCACCCTAAGACCAGACCATCCCCAGGGGCGGATAAGAGGATTCCAAGGGGTGAGGGTGGAGAGAGTGAGAGGGTGGGAGCTCTACCCCAAGTTTGGCGAGAACAGCCTGGGAAATCAGCGGCTTAAGAGGCGGCAAGAAGGATCGTTTGCTACCGCTGCCGGCAAGCGGGACATATTGCAGCCAATTGCCCGGTTGTGGAGGAACCCATGCAGTGTGACTTTCTGATGGGCAGACGTCAGTCGCTGTGTGCGACAGTCGCATGCACTGCCATTCGGGGAACTGAGAAACATTTATGCAAAATGTGTATTAATGGTAGAAATGTTGTGGTATTACTGGATTCAGGTAGCCTTGTGACCCTGATAAAGGCTGAATTAGTTAAAACAGAGGTCTCTGGGAATAGCAAGGTAGCTGTTATTTGTGTGCATGGGGACATCCGAGAGTATCCAGTGACTACAGTGTGTTTCGAGACCCCCAAAGGTACCCTCTCTCATCCAGTGGGGTTAGTATCTCAATTACCGCATGATGCCATTGTGGGAAGGGATTTTCCGAAGTTCTGGGAACTGTGGGATGATCCTGAGCCCCCCACTGGTGCCCCTATGTACCAGGAATGTGATAGCCAGAACTCCTCTGAGAGTGGTGAGGACTCTCCAGAATTTCCCTTGTCAGTATTGGCAGGGGAGACTCAAGAAACTGGAGAGGAGCCCACCTCCTCAGACGAAAACCTACCGTCTGTGGAGTTTTCTGATCTGGAGGTTCACAGGGAAAATTTTGCCACAGAACAGTTAAAAGACCCCGCCCTAATAAAGGCACGGGAAAACGTAGTGGAAATAGATGGCGAGTTAGTGAACCCAGATAATACCTGCACTTACCCATACTTCAGCGTAGAGAAGGACCTACTGTATCGGGTGGCAAAAAGGGCAGAAGAAACCGTTGAGCAGCTTGTGGTGCCCAAACCTTACAGGAAGTTGGTGTTGGAGTTGGCCCATGGGCACATTCTTGGAGGTCATCTGGGGACAGAGAAAACCCGAGAGAGGGTATTACAGAGATTCTATTGGCCTGGGGTGATGAAGGACATAGAAAATTATTGTTCCTCCTGCCCTGTGTGTCAGAGGTCGGCCCCGATGCCACATTTCCGTAGCCCGCTGGTCCCTCTACCCATCATTGAGGTCCCGTTTGAGAGAATCGCAATGGATTTGGTAGGTCCTATAATCAAGTCCGCTAGGGGGCACCAGTACATATTGGTTATAATGGACTATGCCACCCGTTATCCAGAAGCGATCCCTCTCAGAAATACCTCGGCCAAAACCATAGCCAAAGAGCTATCTCTTGTTTTTAGCCGGGTGGGTATTTGTAAAGAACTGCTTACGGACCAAGGTACACCCTTTATGTCCCGGGTTATGAAAGAGCTGTGTAAATTGTTCAAAGTGACGCAATTGCGTACATCTGTGTATCACCCCCAAACCGATGGGCTGGTTGAAAGATTCAACAAAACCCTAAAACAAATGTTGAAGAAAGTGGTGGATAGAGATGGAAAGGATTGGGACTGTCTACTTCCTTATTTGATGTTTGCTATTAGGGAGGTGCCCCAATCCTCTACGGGATTCTCCCCCTTTGAGTTACTGTATGGGAGACACCCAAGAGGGCTGTTGGATATTGCCAAGGAAACTTGGGAAAGTGAGAGTTCTCCCCACAGGAGTGTGATTGAGCATGTCGCCCTGATGCAAGATCGAATTGCACAGGTAATGCCCATCGTGAAGGAACATTTGGCCCAAGCGCAGTTGGCACAGCAGAGAGTGTACAACCGTGGAGCTAAGACCCGTACCTTTTCCCCGGGGGATAGGATATTGGTACTTGTCCCTACGGTTGAAAGTAAATTCCTTGCCAAATGGCAAGGCCCCTACGAGATAATGGAAAAAGTGAGCGAAGTGAATTACAAGGTCAGACAACCAGGAAGGCGAAAGCCCGAACAGATATATCACGTTAATCTGTTGAAAGCCTGGAGGGATAGAGAGTCCCTAGTCGCAGAAACTTGGTCACCAGCTCAAACTGGTTGCGTGATTCCGGAGGTTGGAATAGCAGCCACCTTGTCACAACCCCAACAACAGGAGGTTAAGGAGTTTGTGCTTCGCAACAAGGAGGTGTTCTCTGAGCTGCCGGGACAAACATCTGGGGTAGAGCATGATATTATTACCCCGCCCGGTGAAAGGGTGAAGTTAAAACCCTATCGGATCCCAGAGGCCCGACGGGAGGCAATACGGGAGGAAGTACAGAAAATGCTGAACTTAGGGGTGATAGAGGAGTCCCAAAGTGATTGGTCTAGTCCCATTGTGTTGGTGCCTAAACCGGATGGGAGCTGGCGATTTTGTAACGATTTTCGTCAGTTGAACAAAGTTACAAAATTTGACACCTACCCCATGCCACGTATAGATGAGTTGATCGACCGGCTGGGAACAGCCCGATACATGACGACTCTTGACCTCACAAAAGGGTATTGGCAAATTCCCCTGGCCAAGTCGGCCAAAGAGAAAACCGCATTTGTAACCCCAGACGGGGCGTTCCAATATAAGAGAATGCCGTTCGGGTTACAGAATGCGCCGGCCACATTCCAGCGGAAAATGGACCAGATACTGAGGCCCCATCGGAAGTATGCTGCGGCTTACCTGGATGACGTAATTGTCCATAGCACAGATTGGGCCTCACATCTGCCAAAAGTGCAAGCAGTCCTGGACTCTGTTCGGGAAGCGGGGTTTACGGCTAACCCCAAGAAGTGTACCATTGGGCAGGAGGAGGCCAAATATCTTGGGTACACCATTGGGAGGGGAGTAATAAAACCCCAACTCAACAAAGTCGAGGCCATCCAGAGTTGGCCACGTCCCAACAGCAAGAAGCAGGTACGAGCCTTTCTGGGAATCGCTGGGTATTATCGGCGATTCATTCCCCACTTTGCTTCTAAGGCTGTGCCCCTAACCAACCTGACGAAGGGGAAAGGGTCGGTCATGATTAAATGGACCCCCGAGGCTGAGGCAGCATTCCAATTCTTGAAACAAGCCTTATGTAGCCAGCCAGTGTTGTACTCACCCGACTTCTCTAAAGACTTTGTCGTACAAAGTGATGCGTCAGATGTGGGGTTAGGAGCAGTATTGTCCCAGGTCTGGAACGGGGAAGAGCACCCAGTCATTTACCTCAGCAGGAAGTTGAAGTCCCATGAGGTAAATTACGCCACCGTTGAAAAGGAGTGTTTAGCGGTGAAGTGGGCTCTAGATTCCCTTCGGTACTACCTGCTAGGTAGGCACTTTGACATGGTTACGGATCACGCTCCGTTAAAGTGGATGGCTCAAAACAAGGAAACAAATAGAAGAGTGAATAGGTGGTTCCTGGCCCTCCAGGAATTCAACTTCACAGTAAAGCATCGCCCTGGCGTTCAAATGGGGAATGTGGATGCTTTGTCTCGAGTACATGAATGCCTGATTGCTGGTGTTCCAACCCCGAGGTTAAAACAAGAGGGGGGGGGTATGTGACAGCAGGAAGGTAAAGTCACCTGGTTGCATCCAGGGGGGTAGATATATTTCGCCCAGATTCAGGCTTTACGCCGACTTATACAACTAGGTGGAGAGTTGTATAAGGCTAGTGGGCTCATGGATGACTCATACCTCTAGGGAGAGGGCTGGGCGTCGTGCAGACAGGGAGTTGATGAGACCAGCTGAAGCTTGTCAGCTCATTTAGGCCTCTATAAGAACTCCCAGCTTCATTAGATGTTAGCTCATGCCTGGAACCAGACCTGTGTGGACTGTCTAGGGAGAGTGAACCCCTGTGCGGTGAGGCAAAGCCTGTGTGGCTATTTGTTTGGACTTTTACTAAACCAGGGACTTAGGGACTAGGACAGCACCAGGCTGATCCCAGTTGTTAGTTTAGGAAACCTGCATGTTTAGTCAGAGGTCAAACTGACCAGGATTTATTTTGTTTATGTTTCTTTTTGGCTTTGCTGTGTTTTTGTCACTGTACATAGAGAAATAAACCGCACCTTTTGATTTTGAAAACCACAACCTCCGTCTGCTGGCCCTGTTTTTGTGTGGGGAGCCCAACCAGGGGGTCACACACACCCGCTACCGAGTTAACCCCCTCACACTACCTATAGTTTTCTGTCCCTAGAAAAAATGTTTTTTTAAAGATGGTTGATGATCAATGCTTTAGCACAGTATAGCACAAGGAGAATTTCCCTCACTGTCCTTCCCTGTCCCTAGAAACAAGGATTATCACAGTGAAAGAAACTGACACTCTTCCTACCTATAGTTTTCTGTCCCTAGAAAAAATGTTTTTTTATAGATGGTTGATGATCAATGCTTTAGCACAGTATAGCACAAGGAGAATTTCCCTCACTGTCCTTCCCTGTCCCTAGAAACAAGGATTATCACAGTGAAAGAAACTGACACTCTCCCTACCTATAGTTTTCTGTCCCTAGAAAAAATGTTTTTTTAAAGATGGTTGATGATCAATGCTTTAACACACTATAGCACAAGGAGAATTTCCCTCACTGTCCTTCCCTGTCCCTAGAAACAAGGATTATCACAGTGAAAGAAACTGACACTCTTCCTACCTATAGTTTTCTGTCCCTAGAAAAAATGTTTTTTTAAAGATGGTTGATGATCAATGCTTTAGCACACTATAGCACAAGGAGAATTTCCCTCACTGTCCTTCCCTGTCCCTAGAAACAAGGATTATCACAGTAAAACACACTGACACTCTCCCTACCTATAGTTTTCTGTCCCTAGAAAAAATGATTTTTTAAAGATGGTTGATGATCAATGCTTTAGCACACTATAGCACAAGGAGAATTTCCCTCACTGTCCTTCCCTGTCCCTAGAAACAAGGATTCGCACAGTAAAACACACTGACACTCTCCCTACCTATCCTTCTCTTTCCCTAAACTAAAGGAATCCAGGTTAAGCAAGAAAAAAAAATGTCACTGTCCCTGCCTATGCTTCTCTTTCCCTGCTCCGGAACACACTACACTAGGCCGCCGTGCTGGCGGCCTTTTATAGTGTGGGGCGTGTACTAAACACCCTCAGCAATAATTGGCCACAGGCATCCTGCCTGTGGCCAATCATTGCTCTCCTCGCTGCCGGCGCTGTGATTGGCCAAGCATGCGGGGTCACAGTGCATGCTTGGCCAATCACAGCGCCTGGATGACACTGCGAT
Organism: Rana muscosa; assembly: GCA_029206835.1. Classification (NCBI taxonomy): domain Eukaryota; kingdom Metazoa; phylum Chordata; class Amphibia; order Anura; family Ranidae; genus Rana; species Rana muscosa. The sequence continues at coordinate 418,660,061 of CM055127.1, read as the reverse complement.
GGCGTAGTGCATTGTGGGCCGTTCGCGTCACTCGAATTAGGCGCGAACGGCCCAAATCGTTCGATCTTCGTCGAACGATCGAACAGCCGATGTTCGAGTCGAACGTATGTTCGACTCGAACACCGAGCTCATCCCTATCAGAGAGCATGCCGCACCACTGCAACAAGACAGTGAGAAGGAGATAAGAGGTACTTAACTGCAGACTTTCTTTGTGTGTGGGGGATGTACACAGGTATGACAGCTAAGTTTGAAAAAGCCGTCATTTTGCTGCAATTGAAAGGTAGATGCAATTTTCTATGAGACTTGAATTGGCTTTTAAAGCATAAAAATAAAAGATTTCCTGAACAGCAGGAGAAAAATATCAATAAAGGCACGTGAAATAAGAGATGGCATTAATATATGGAGTACTGCCATTACACGCATTTACTGCACTTAGTTAACAGAATACAATTTTTTTTTTGTATCCTTACCAATTTTGTATTATTTCCCTATTCCTCTTGTGCCCAAACATGAACATTTTCTCCAGTATCTTTCATAAAGCTCATTATTCTGTCTAGATCTTCACACTTGCTTCTCAAGTATGCCTCCTTAATACTAAGTACGTTCCTTTTTAATGCATCAAGCCTTTTCTTATCTGCTTGTGAATGGGTTCCAACATTCTGCTCCATACATGACAATTGGTGTTATAAGGGTTTTATATACCTGAATTATTGTTGTCCTTGACAGGAGATGGGATTTAAACTGTTTTCAAAGCTTATAATAATATATTTTGGCAATCACAATATGTGCTTCAATTTCTTCCCTAACATCATATATTCATTGTCACTTTACACATCTTTAGTATCCTTAAAGTGTTACTAAACCCAGTAATATGAAATGTGTTCATCTTCTTTTTACAGTAAAATACTGCCACTATATACCTTTTTGGATGATCTGTATACCACGGTTACATCATAAACTGTACAGTTTCTCCAGTGCTGAGAGTTCAGGTAGGAGGAGATTTCCACTTCAGCCTGTATACACGCCCACATGTGTGATGTCAATATCATGTGACCTGGCTAGCTCTGAGAACAAGTAAATGTTCTCTCTAGCATAAAAGACACAACTGAGCATGTGCAGGTTGGCTACCCTGCCTGTGTTAGCTGGCCTTCCCAAGATAGACAGTGCAGGAGGGGGAGGATCTATGCATACAGGATAAAACAGCCTTTTTACACAATGCAGAGGATTAACCCCTTAAGTTCCGCAGTAAGTATAACAAGCATGCTATGCTGCATATACAGACTGTTTTTAATGTTATTAAAACTTTAAAGCTCTGTGGGCAGGTTGCCTACAGTGTTGTGTATTAGTTAGGTTAGGAAGTTGGCTTGCCCTGGCTGCGGAACAGGTTAACTTTTTATTACCTAGTTCCCGGGCTTTTTGGTTTTGGTCCGGCCTTCCTCTTTGTGTTGCACATACAGTAAAAAGGGGGAAGTATGTAATACAAAATCAATTAGTGCAACCACAGTAATAAATTAGTGACCTGTGCTCAAAATAATCAGAATATTTAAAGTAATGCTGCCAACTAACACCAATTAAGTGAATTCACAACACGCAATAATGACATAATTTAATACAAAAGCAGTGTAGCGCAACCAAAATCTACCATATACAAAAAAAGTGAGAATTCAAATAAACTTTAAGGCCTCATGCCCACGGACGTTTTTACAGCTGCGTTTTTTACAGCTTAAAAACGCCTGTCCATGTTATTGTATAATTATTTTTTTTTTGAAAAAACAAAAACAAACGTCGGAGCTAAAAAACGCGATCGCGGCGTTTTTGCGCATTTTTTGACGCTTTGCGTTTTTTTATGCCTAACGCCGACGCTGAGGAACGCACTGGTCCTGTTTTTTTTTTACAGCTTAAAAACGTCTATGCTATTTGCAGCTCAAAAACGTCTAGGTGGGCATGAAGCTATAGACTAACATGGACAGGCGTTTTTGAGCTGTAAAAAACGCTCAAAAACGCGGCTGTAAAAACGTCCGTGGGCATGAGGCCTAAATTTTACAGTGTAAAAATTATGCTCACATTCCAACATTGTGTAAAATCATATTTTAATCATTCATATGCCATTGTGTACTATTGTGATAGCTGTGATTGGTCGCAGCTATCACATGGTACAACAGGTCCTCTGTGATTGACCCTGTACTATGTAAACACTGTGACCAATTACAGAGATCACAATAGTACACAATGGCTATGAATGACAAGCCATTGCTTGTTTACAGCGATCACATGGTACCAGGGCCGTGCACAGTGGGCCGGTATGCTGATCAGTGTTGCGTGTATCCAGTGGACACCGTTGGTCACAGATTGTGCCGCTGCGCATCCCCTATGACAGGCACGAGGCACACAACTGGGAGGACGTTATATGACGTCCACCCGGAATAACAGTTCTCCCGCCATTTTATTACTTTTAGGCGGGGCAGAAAGTAGTTAAATACCATTGAAAGCGTATTATTTTGTCTGTTTAATAGGTGCAAAAAAATATCTGATGATCCTGCCAGAAATCTTGTGAACTTATAACTTCCTGTACTTTCTCCCTCTTGTGCAATGTTATTAGTTAGCTTTGTTCTCAGATGTCCTTGTGGACTACAGCATGCATCCTCCCTCCCTCATTGGTGATAAAGAGAGAGGGCGGTGTTCTGTAGCCCTAAACGCTTCCTGTCCCAAGATGTCAATGCTGCTCTTCTATAGATACTGAATGTTAAATAAGCATTGTCACCCTAGGACATAAAGTGTGTTACTGTTAGTATCACAAGGTAAAAATAAAGGAAGAAAAAATATATAGTCGCGCTAACTTATGAATATAAACATAAGCCCACCACTGAGTAATTGAAAAAATTGTTTCCAAATCACCACAGTGATAAATTATGTGAGTGCTCCGTGAAGAACAATAACTAAACAATGTAAACAAAGCATATAAATTAATAATAATACAAACTTAATTAATAATATTATTACATGCTTGTATAGGACCCTTAAATGATCAAGTCTAAAGTCCATACAAAAAAACACACCCGTGATCAAGTGTCCATACTAGATAAAAAAGAAAAAAGGAAAAAAGAAAGAAAACAAAACAAAAACGATTCCAAATCTTCTTGTATTCGTGACTTTCACCACCACCAGTAAAAATTCCTGCTTACCAAAAAGCGATGGTCCCCTATGACGGAGGACCCCAAACAGCCTCAAATGGTAATCAATAGGACTCCAAGCTTCAGTATATGTTGAGCCTCAATTAATTTGGTAGCCAAAACGCTCATATACCATCATGCAGTACTCGATGCGGAACATGAAAGGAAGGGAGGACACTACATAGTGTAAAATCCTTGGTGGATGTTTATTTAAAAGAAGAAAACATACTTACAAAAATGCAGTTTAAAAACAGCCTTAGAAGTGTGACAGCGCCGACCGGTCAAAGGCGCTAGTCACACACATACGTCCGTGGAAGTCGAGCAGTGGAGGGTGACGTCAGCACAAAGCTCGTATCCTGCCCTACGCGTTTCGCGAAAATTTTTCTTATTTGTATGCACTGTTAGTTTTCAGAATAGTTGCTGCTTTTTCCCTTTGTTTGTTCCTAGGCATTTGATATATCTGCCTAGTTCCATACCTGTAGCGCAATTTCTTTTTTCACTTTCTAACAAAAATAAAGGAAACAAAGCCTGAAAGGAGAAAATTTATGAAGTCACCACAATATATTGTATGACTTATTCAGTAAGCTCCAAGGTCTATACAACAGGCGCAGCAATGACATCCCCCTTTCTTTGCTGTAGCTCTATTATAAGAATAAAATCACACATTTTCAAACAATAGGTATTGTTACAGGTGAAATATAACATTGAGAATGCAGCTTTTCATCATGAATATTTATTGCAACAAAGTTCATCAAAATTAACTGCCAAAAATGACATCACTCATAAACATTTATTATTGCTGTCTATTGTTTCTAAACATCTCTCAAAACAAAATTATTACAGCACCACAGAAAGTGATGGGGCTACATTAATCACTATGAATAATAATAGTAGCATTGTATTCATGTACAATGTATGAGAACACAAACCTAAAAAATGTATCTGCACTGCAAAAGACGAAAATGCTCCTGACAATTAATGAATTCATAGTTGTGTTGGTAAAACTAATTTTCTTCCGATTTGTAAAATTAAATATGTAAATTTTATGAAAGTAGTGAGGTGGCAGCAGAAGTACATTTCTTTCACCTAGTTGTACCAACACATAACATTACATGATTGCTCTAAAGCCAGTGGTGCCCCAAACATGCCAGTTTTTATATTTATAGATAGTGATGAAGGATGATTTACCCATCCGATCTCCAGTGTGTTCTAATTAGCCAGTAGTCATTGTGATGGCCCAGTTTGAGCATGTGTTGGGCTAATGGAGCCAACCTTTATAACTATCATGAAGATTTGAAACTGGCATGTTATAGTGGCCTGGGATTTGGGGCACCCCCAGCATTGGGGTAATGTAAAGGTATGTGCAGGTAATCCCAAATTCCTTCTCGCCCTCTACAGAGATACTGATGTTGTTCTGCACCATTCTCCTTTGGCCAGCAGGGGGAGAGCTAACGCCAAGCAAGTCTATAGACTTCTTAAAAGAGCGCTGAGAATCCTGGCAGTTGTAGTTTGAGACAGTAGCCACATAATGTGATGAATAGACTCCTTTCACTACAGATCTCAATATGCACTGTGCAGTAGGAGCAGTGGAGAGATGATTTTTATTGAACTGCCTGGGAAAGCTTTTCGTCTTGGCACCGATGGAGTTAGGGAGAGAGCACCTCTGTCTGGCTATTTGCCTGCAAGCGTGAGACCTGAGCCTGAGACTGGGAGTGAGGACACTAAGGGGCAGCACAGCCCCACCCACATGCACTGCTGCTGCAAGAAGACTGGAGCATCCACTCATCTGCTTCCCACCACTGATCACTGGAGGCTTTTAGGGAGAGACCAAGGGGGCCCCCCCTTTTACAGTGAGAGGTCAACGCAGCATCTCTGGGACTGGTGAGAGGGCTATTCGCTTATTGCTGATACTGCTAGCAAGGACTGAGCTACTAAGAGCAGGACACCAAGTGTACCCAATCCATACCAGACCCATACTGAACTCTATACCGCATTAATTCCAAACCTAGACTGCAGCTTTGCCAACCCTATATGGCATCATACCGAACCTTTACCGAATCTGAACCACATCTACTTTGCACCCTGTGCCTAGGCTATACTGTGCCTATACTGCAACTATACTGCATGCAGGTTAACTTCAACTGTTGTTAAGTGCACCGACGTTCTTAAAGGGCCCCAATTAAAGCCAGCAGAAGAACACCTCAAAGGACTGCTCCCCTTGTAATAATTATTCTGCAAGCCTCCTTTGTTTCTCTGTCCCCTCCGCTACCATCCTCCTTTTCTTTTGGATAGTATATACCCAGTCGGGCTAGGACTAGCATAGCCTCCATAAATGCACTCTGGCAGTACAGTTCCCACACTCTGTAGATTAAACTTTACTACTGCTCACTGCTGCGCTTGATGTGGCCTTTCTACTGTTTATGCTGATGTGGACGCCAAATGTTATCCTTTGCCTATTCCCCACTGTTAATTACTTTGTATGCTAAATTGTGTTATTACCATTCTTAATTAATACATTTTATGCTTGCCTAGTTACCAACCATATTGCTTGACAATATATTATGTTTGCCTTTACTACCTGGTAGGGTGCCTGTTTTCTTTGATATTGCACTACTATTGAGTACTAAGTATTACTTCCTGTGAATTTCTGTGTTATAGTATTTTTGTACACTCAACCTAGTGTGTCAGAGAGGCTGAGGTTCTTGAGAAGGTCGAGGCAAAGAAAAGAGGACCCATCCTATCCAGTGCACAAACAACAAATAAAATTGTGGCACAAACAAATACTAATGTGGCATCCACATAATTTAGCCTCTACCCCCTTAGATAAATATGAGGATACACTTGGGTAGTATAGGTAGTTTATAAAATGTTCATAAGAAGTTCATAAAAATCCCATAGGAAGGGTGTTGTACTTCAGTAGGTACCTCCACCTGAGACACTTATCCTTTTCCCATCCTATCAAGTGGCTCATACAGGGGTAGCACTGTATGGTTAGAGGTCAAAATGATGGGAGAGGCTTACCCTACACCTCCCCTTATACCTCTGGTCCAAATACCCCTAGAATAGTAACAGGTAATCAAAGAGCACTGATTGACACAAATGCTGAGAGTCCAGTCCACAGGTACTTACTTCTGGTAGACAATTTGATGGAGAAGCGCTGACGCAGATCACAGAGGAGATCACCAAGGAACCGGGTGAATGTGCCACTAAGGAGCAGACTGGAACAGCAGCTGAGAGTAAAAAATAGAAGCCAGGACAAACTGGAAGCGTGGTTCAAGACAGGTAGAATTCAGCAACCAGGAAGGCTGATCGCTTGCAGTGCAGAAGATAGAATTGTGGTCAGGGGGCAGGCTGAGGTCACCCTGTAATCTCAGCAAAATTTTGGACAGGAGGCAAGCTAAGATCACACCAAAAGATCAGCAGAGGTAAGCCATAGTCAGGAACTATCCGAGGTCAAACCAGAAATCAGCTGAGACAAGCTGCGGTCAGGAACAAGCCATGGTCAACAGCACTAAGAACAAGCAGAGACAAGTCCAAGGAAAGGCCGGGTCAGCAATGGGAAACAAGATCTCAGGAACAGGTTCAAGGTTCAAGTCGCAAGGTAATAACTGAAGACCATCCAGTGGCTAAACATGGCCCAATAGAACATTCATGACTCCGTTTTGTTCCTTAAATAGGCCTTTTGGCACCAAGATTGGAATTAAGCTTGTGTTCCCATGCGCCTATATCCACGTATGTCTATACAGCGTGCCCTGGTGCATTAGCTTGTTCTCATGTTTTAGTGTTTGCGCGTAAGTTAGCAAGGTTGTTCAAACGTGTGTGTGCACACGCAATAGGCTGGAAATTACCCTTGTTCTGGATATTGGCACATGCACATGTCTCCTTTTGTTGCTGTCCTGGCAAAAAAGGTTAGGTGTAACTTTTTACATATTTGAATCCTAAAAAAAAAAAAACGAACATTCACAACAGTGGCTGAATTGGTGTTCCACTTAGGGGTGACATCGCCCAACAGACTTCTCCACATCCCTGCGCTTGATATTAAGTTTTGGGGGTGCATCTTGCATCCATGCTCTGGTGTTTGACTGTGGCCCGCAATTGTATTCTGAAACAGAAGACCCATATTTGCGACTGTTTCTTTTATGCATTGATGGTTTTCTGTTCATGCAATGTTAGCATAATTCTTTAGATAAATCTTATATGAGGTTCACATACATACATCTTTAAAAAAGTGGACTTTGTTTAAAAAAACAAAACACATTCTATGAATATCAACGTGCGCTGAATCTATGTGATGTATAAAGGATATGTAGATACATTTTTTGAACATCAAATTATACTAAGTATCTCTTCACTATGCTCCTAATGTTGCATTATGAAGATGTTTGAACCTTCCCTTCTTTTAACAAACATTTGTGGGCTGCTTTTGTAACCGGATATGTAAAGCACAACTGTGTTAATTGTATATTGATGTTTATTGGCTTTTTTTATTTCTGTTGAATATTTTATGGTATACAGTATGGTAAAATACTCCCCTCTGACCACTATTTTCTTGATTGCCGTATTATAATCATACCTGAGCTGAAGATTAAAATCATTTCCAAGTTTAAAAGGAATTACACTTCCCCCTTCTGGTGACCCTGGTGACAATCAGAGATTCTCTCACTTTGGAGGGATTTCCTTACACTTCCTGTTTTGGTTATGGGAGGGGAAATTTCACCGATGGAACACACGTGGCAAGTAAACCTGTCAGGGGTTATAATTCTCTCCTATTTTATCCAAACTGAAAAAGGATGTTGCCTTTAGTTCTACTTCACTCTCTTAATTCACTATTTTAATCCCTATGCTGTTAGTATTAGTAAATAGATAGGAAGGTATAATATATTTACACGCATTGCTTTAAAAAATGTTTTACATTTCTTCATTTACTTCCTGGTTTCTGGCCTAGGCAAATTAAAGTGGAACTTCAGTAATTTTTTCATCTTTCCATCTATTAAATCTTCTCTCCTTGTTGTTTTAACTTTGGATAGTAAAACCTTTTTTTTCCTGTCAGTAAATATTTTATACAGCCCACTTCCTGTTTCTTGTCTGGAAAAAAGCCTAGGCTTATGACATCATGCACAGCTCTCTCTCTCACTCTCGTGAGAGTTTGCCAATAAGGGAGGGGGGATGAGTCATAAGAGGGCCAATGAGAGCCTCAGAGCTGGAGGTGTGCCTCTGTGTAAATGCAGGAAGTGAACAGGCAGCAGTTTCAGCTGCCCACAGTTAAAATCGTTTCAGCCAGACTCAGTGGAGGGAGATTTCTGCAGCATATTTGGCAAGTACAGAATCACAGTATATATAAAATATTATGCAAAGTGGTTGGAGGGAAGCTTCAGGATGGCAAAGATGTTTTTATTACAAATTATGTGAGCAGACTGCAGTTCCTCTTTAAGTCTTACATCCCAGGAGTCTTCAGGAGGGGAGGAGGGGTTTTCTCTGCTAAGCATACCCTGCTATCTGCATGCCTGAGCTAAGGGCAGATGGATTTCAGGAAGTAAATGCTACATGAAACATCTGCCCTTGCTTAACCACTTAACGACCGCCCACTGTAAATATACGTCAGCAGAATGGCACCGACAGGCAGAATCACGTACATATACGTGATTGCCTTTGTATAGTTGGGGGGTCCGATCGGACCCCCCTTCTTTACAGTGAGCGGTCGTTTTACCTTCGGGAGCGATCCGGCATGAGGGGACGGCCGTTCGATTCCGGCCACCCCCTCTCGATCGCTCCCGGCGAATGAGAGAGCTTCCTTTGCCTGCCAGGAAGGAGGAAGTGATGTCATCTCTCTTGCGGCGCTCACATATACCGAGCGCCGTACAGGAGAAGATGCAGGTTAGTACACAAAACAGCACACTGACACCAGGACACATAGGTACATAAATCGCCCCCCCCAGGCCCCCCCAGATCACCCCCCAGCCCCCCCAGCCCCCAGTCACAGTGTCACTGATTGCAGTGACCATTTATTTAGTGATCACTGCAATCAGTGACATTTGTGACTGTAAAAGTGTCACTACATTTAGTTTTAGGTCCAATGTAGCCCCCTAACCCCCCCCCTAATAAAGGTTTAACCCCCTGATCACCCCCCAGATAACCCTTTCACCCCCTAGCACCGCCGTCGCTAAGCAATCATTTTTCTGATCGATGTCTTAGCGTCGGTGATGCTGATCGGTAGCCAGTAATTTTTTTTAGGTTCGCCGCAGGTTTTTATAGCGTCGGGTACCCCCATATATTACCTAATAAAGGTTTAACCCCCTTGATCGCCCCCAGGTAACCCTTTCACCCCCTATCACCACTGTCACTAAGCGATCATTTTTCTGATCGATGTCTTAGCGTCGGCGATGCTGATCGGTAGCCAGTAATTTTTTTTAGGTTCGCCGCAGGTTTTTATAGCGTCAGGTACCCCCATATATTATCTAATAAAGGTTTAACCCCCTTGATCACCCCCCAGGTAACCCTTTCACCCCCTAGCACCGCCGTCGCTATGCGATCATTTTTCTGATCGATGTCTTAGCGTCGGTGATGCTGATCGGTAGCCAGTAATTTTTTTTAGGTTCGCCGCAGGTTTTTATAGCGTCGGGTACCCCCATATATTACCTAATAAAGGTTTAACCCCCTTGATCGCCCCCCAGGTAACCCTTTCACCCCCTATCACCACTGTCACTAAGCGATAATTTTTCTGATTGATGTCTTAGCGTCGGCGATGCTGATCGGTAGCCAGTAATTTTTTCTAGGTTCGCCGCAGGTTTTTATAGCGTCAGGTACCCCCATATATTACCTAATAAAGGTTTAACCCCCTTAATCACCCCCCAGGTAACCCTTTCACCCCCTAGCACCGCCGTCGCTATGCGATCATTTTTCTGATCGATGTCTTAGCGTCGGTGATGCTGATCGGTAGCCAGTAATTTTTTTTAGGTTCGCCGCAGGTTTTTATAGCGTCAGGTACCCCCATATATTATCTAATAAAGGTTTAACCCCCTGATCGCCCCCCAGGTAACCCTTTCACCCCCTATCACCACTGTCGCTAAGCGATCGTTTTTATGATCGTTGTCTTAGTGTCGGTGATGCCGATAGGTAGCCAGTAATTTTTTTTTAGGTTCGCCGTCAGGTTTTTATATAGCGTCAGGTACCCCCATATATTACCTAATAAAGGTTTTAACCCCCTAATTGCCCCTAGTTAACCCTTTCACCAGTGATCATCATATAAGTGTTACGGGTGACGCTGGTTAGTTAGTTTGCTTTTTATAGTGTCAGGGCACCCGCCGTATATAACCCAATAAAGGTTTAACCCCCTGATCGCCCGGCGGGTGATATCAATTAGGTTTTAGCGTCAGAGAGGGTCTGCGTCACACCCCAGGCAGCGTCAGGTTAGTGCCAGTAGCACTAACACCCACGCGTGAAGCATACACCCCCCTTAGTGGTATAGTATCTGATCAGCTCAATATCTGATCTGATCAGATCTATACTAGCGTCCCCAGCAGTTTAGGGTTCCCAAAAACGCAGTGTTAGCGGGATCAGCCCAGATTCCTGCTAGCACCTGCGTTTTGCCCCTCCGTCCAGCCCAGGCCACCCAAGTGCAGTATCGATCGATCACTGTCACTTACAAAACACAACACACATAACTGCAGCGTTCGCAGAGACAGGCCTGATCCCTGCGACTCCAGTGCTGTAGGAGGTGATTTCACCACCACAGTTAAAAAAAAAAAGCATATATGCCGAAGCATTGGGGCAGCAGGAGCGGAGGAGCGATTTTGCTCCTAATGCCGCGTACATACGGTCGAAATTCCGACGGAGGCTTGCCCGTGGAAAAGTCTGACCATGTGTACGCGGCATAACTTTTGCGAGAAGATGCCCCCATGCTTCGGCATATATAAATGGTGCATGTATGCCCATCATTAGAAGTGGGTGGATGAAGGGCGGTATTCTAATGGTGGGCATACCCACCGATCAATCTTTTTTTTTCGTTCAGCCAACAGGCTGCATGAAAAAAAAGATTACAATACATGTCCAACAAAGACCAGCAACGTACTGGTATGTTGCTGGACTTTGAATGTTTATACCAGAATGATGCCTGCGGGTTTAGGTATCATCTTGGTATCATTCTTTTCAGCCAGCGGCCAGCTTTCATGTAAAAGCAATCCTAGTGGCTAATTAGCCTCTGGACTGCTTTTACAAGCAGTGGGAGGGAATGTCCCCCCCCGGATATAAAAAGCGCCATTGGGAAATTGGGAAAGCATTTTATCACACCGATCTTGGTGTGGTCAGATGCTTTGAGGGCAGAGGAAAGATCTAGGGTCCAATAGACCCCAGTTTTTTCAAAAAAGAGTACCTGTCATTACCTATTGCTATCATAGGTGATATTTACATTCCCTGAGATAACAATAAAAGTGATAAAAATAAATAAATATGGAAGCAACAGTTTAAAAATAAAATAAAAAAGCAAAATTAATAATAAAAAAAAAAAAAAAAAAAAAAAGCACCCCTGTCCTGCCCTGCTCTTGCCCAATGGCGAACGCAAGTGTCGGTCTGGCGTCATATGTAAACAGCAATTGCACCATGCATGTGAGGTATCACCGCGAAGGTCAGATCGAGGGCAGTAATTTTAGCAGTAGACCTCCTCTGTAAATCTAACGGGGTAACCTGTAAATGCTTTTAAAGGCTTTTAAAAATGTATGTAGTTTGTCGCCAATGCGCGT